>LPNX010411625.1:0-185867 GCA_001517045.1 Pseudotsuga menziesii
CATTTATTACAATTCCCCCATGGGGGTATGAACATGTGATATAGTACAACAAAGTTTCCCAGAAGCAAGACTGAAGGTCTTCTGAAGTCCGAACAAGTTATCCTTGTCTGGTTCACCAGGATCACTTGATAAAAAACTAGTAAGTACAACTTAGGTGGTAACATTCTGGCTCCAACTGTGGGACGTGTGCTCGATCTGGTCTTTAAGGCAAGGAGAGGATACGAGAACACCAGAATCTCTGGTTTATACACCCTGTAAAAACATTTCAACTTGACAAGAAAACCTTAGTAGCACAAGCTTTATATAAGAACCAAATGAACCATTAAGCTGATTTATTTAAACAAAATAAATGTAACTAACTAATGAAAAAAATGTTTTATTATAGCTAAGTACAAAACAAAAATGCGGAAAGTAAATGCTCTTTTTCAAGGAGCTTATTTTCCTACTCTAAGCATGATATAAAAAGAAGGTTAAGTGTAATCAGAAATCCAATGTAACCACCTAAGCATTTTATTAACATAAAAAAATTTGCCTTGTCTTTGGTTACCAGCCAAAGTAAGGATACTTTATTCAGAAATTGCAAACCTGCGTGATAATCCGGAATGGGAGGGCTGGATGGGAAATCATAGGCATGAATAATGTCATAAAAATTCTTCCCAAATTGGTATGTGCTCATGCAGGCTGCCTCTATCCATGACTGGATAGGACTGATATACCAATTAGCATGATGAGGCGAACTGACTATATGATCATACTAATCATCAAGGCTTACCAAATGATGACTCATTGTATAAGCACCAAATTGCTCCAAATCATAAGGAACCTCTATATGTGAAGAAGATGGCAGAGACTGATATTCTGCTGACTGCATCACATCTGACTTTTCACAATACTGCTTCTCAATGTCTTCATTACTGATACCTTTGTGCGGTTCTGCATGATATGACTCTGGATGATCATGTGAAAATTTTGAATGCTCCTCTTCCATACTAAGATTTTCCCAGGTATCCACACTCCCTTCTATGGACGTATCGTAGATTGGACTTCCACAATTTTTTGAATAGACACTCCCCTTGCTGGACATACCATGGATGGAATTCTTAATAAGATTTTCACAAGTTGGGTTATCTATGAAATTCCAATAGTCATCACTCCCATCCATGTCATATGTAATGGATTCCCCATTGCTGATATCAAGTTCTCTTTGTCCTCATTACTGATATTGATATATGGCTCAGACTGATCATATGGATAAACTGCATGCTCCTTTTCCATATCAAAGTTTCCCAAGGCCACAAGGTCCATGCTCTCTCCTTTAGATATGCCATAGACAGAAGAATCAACAAAACCATCAAAAGTTTTTGGTTCATTATTTTCCTCTTTATTCATGTCATAGACTGGATTTTCCATGAATGTCCAAGACTCCTCATCAATATCTTTGTCGGAGATAAGGGAGTCTTCGTCACTTGTATCATGCTCCAAGTTATACTTGTCCTCATTTTCATACTCATCTTCTTCAGAAAAAGGGTCATAAGACAATAAACCTTCCAGACTGTCATCATTATATGGAGAACAAGGTCTAGTGTCATCACACACCATATTGATCTTATCATAAGTTTTTTTATAGGCTTCTGTTATGATATCAAGAAAAGGATCTTCAATACTATCTTCAATCAAGGAAACTTTTTGAACATACTCAATGGGATCACTTAGGATGTGTTGCTCAGTAGGTTCCTCTAGAGGGCTTTCTGGAAAAATATCAGCATTGCAACACACTTGAGAATACCTCAAATCTTCAATGTTTTCAGCTATGGTGACATGAGGAGAGTCTTCAACAATGTGTTCAATCAAGGGCTCCTCCTGAAGCTCTTCAATAGGATCATCTTGAGTGTCCTCATCTAAAATGGAAGTCATGGGCTCCTTTATCTCATTTAGGTAGGTGAGGGTCCTTTCTACAACCGTCATCATATCTCCCTCACCATCATGCCACCTCTCAAAAAACATATCACACAAATCTCCATGGGAGGTAATGCATTTATCAGGAAGACCACAAAGCCATGTCCAAGCATTATTTTTCAAAGAATGCGCAAAGATTCGCATCACATTATCCCTATGAAGTATGCTGAGTTTTGTCACAAATGCAAAAACAAATATGATGTGACAAACATCTGAATCACCATTTCCATAAAAAGTCGGAGCCTGGGAATATCTTTCATCTTGGAGATATGGTTCATAGTTAGGAGAACTTGGGATGCCCGAGAAATCGATGGAAGGATATGCATTAGAAATTAGAGCACCATAATCTTCATCATCCATAATGGCCTATTAGTAGCATATATCAACCATGTATTTTGTACTTGAAGCGGAGCTGTCGAATAATGAGCATTTTAAGGCTTTACTATGTCATATGAGCTCATCTACACACAACAAGTCTCAACAAATTTATGAGAAAGTAGGGTTTTATCCCTTCAATGGAGTCGCCATGTGAAAAAGAAAAATAAGCATTTATAAATCTTTCACAAAAATTATTTTTTGCTTTTCTTTGTAAAAATAAAAATTGAAAAAGGTCAGTGGAGTCGCCAGATGAAATTTAAAGATATACTCTAAGCATTCATCAAACAAAGCAAAAACAAAAAGGAAGAAAACAAAAGTCGTACTCCGGGAATAAAAAGATTTCTTCCCAGCAACGTCGCCAAAAAGTGTTGCCGCCTTTCACACACCTGGGTTACGTGGCAGAAATCTTCAAGCCACTCGGTGTGTCCTTGGGGGCAAGTCTTGAGTCAAGGCTGTCACCTTGTTCTTGACTCCTCCGTTTAGGCTCAACTCCTAATGAAGCCGAGGGGGGTAGACCCTATTAAGTTACTAAGGCAAAATTATTTAGTATGATGATGGTATTAAAGAGTAAGTTTTTTAGGAGTTTCGATTGAACAATTGTAAACAACAAATAACATGATGAGATAATCACAAGTAAGCACGAAAATGACACCCAATCACATATAGATTTAAAGAAATAAACAGTTGACCAATGCCTTGAAAATGGAGTCGAAAAACAATTAAGAGTGCTTGCAAGTGCTGGAATGAATGTTGTGCAATTGTATCTTGGTTAATTTTAAATTAATGTAAGAAGATGAGTAATTTAACTTAGGCGAGGGGACTCCAGATATACCCAAGGGGTACTTGAAGTATGTCCAAAACTAAACCGTCACGGCTACTCGCAAGGAATATGTAGGTTGAATGGAGTCTCTGAGGCTGTTGTTCATAATGCACCCGGAGGTGTAACAGAGATCGGCGCCCTGAGGTCACTTTTCAGGAGTTCCCGCTTCCTTTGGGTATTTTGCCACCGTAATGGTTAGATCGAGGCGTTGGATTTTCGCTTGATGGTTTGTCAATTTGGGGAGAGTGAATCCTAATTATTCTAGTCACTCAAGTGCTTTTGATGCAACTTGACTGATCGGACGAACCGCAGCCAAAGTACAGAGCATACACACTGGAGTCTTCGTTCTTTTTAGTAAATTTTAAGATATGTGTTCTTGTTAAAAAGAAAACCCTCCAAGAACCTCTTTCGATCTAAGTGGATCTCAATCGGGGAATTAAGGAGGGGTTAATTTTATTATGGCTAACGAAACAATTGATGAAAAATGAATCAAAGATGCACAATGCCGGTTTTCTAATTAGTCCTACCACGCATCTCTTTCCCCTTGCGGGTCAATCGGGAAGTCGTGGGGTAAGTAGTATGATTACTTTTGAAATTAAAATATGGAATAATGCAAAATTATATCAAAGTATACAATCCTGCATGTCAGTACTAAACTAGAGCAGAAAAAAGGGAAGAATGCAAAAAAGTGAAACGGACGTAGATCTCCACTGGGGAGATGGGGAGCGGGCTCGAAAGAGCCTACTCAAAAAATATTTTCTTTTATTATTATTGGTTACAATATCAGCAAACTGAAATATCAGAAACCTCTTGGTCCTTATATGGGATGAAATCAAGATCTTACAACTCTTCGAAATTTTTAAATTTTAGTGAAAGGGGAGACCCATTGGGGGATTTGAACGCTCCTGAGGCCACTTTCGAACAACAGCTTCTTTTATTTTCTGTTACACCTGCTAAAAACCAGCAAGCATGTTAGAATAACATATGCCCAAAAGCACTTTAAGAGTACCTTTGGATCAGCCTACCTTAACTCAAAAAAGATTAAGTTAAAACTAGCTAAACAGGTGAAAAAGGAACCAAGGAAAGCAAGCTTTCCTTGGGATCTTGGCTTGCTGTTTGTGCAGCTAATGAAATATGCACTGATTGCTGGATTTAATCTTTTTAAAACATAAAAGGAAATCTAGAGCATGCAACCTACTGATTTTCTTTAACTTGCCATGCAAAACGGACGATTTCCTTATGCTAGATCTAGAATGCTTAATGATACTTTTCAGAATTGAGATCTAGACTATGAGCTTTGAAATAGCAGATCTATGTAAATTTTACTTTGATATAACAGATCCAAATGATAACAAAGCTTTCAAACACAGTAACTAGGTAAAAAAAAATGATTTTTTGAAGGAGAAAGAGAGAGAAAGAGTGCTGGAAGCCTGGGAATGTTGGGCTTTGGAGTCTACTTTGGTGGAACATTGAGGGACTATGTCATTTAGAAGATCTTGAAGATGAGGAAGATGCAAACAAGCTCAACCTCTTCTATAAGCGAGATCACCTGCAACTTAGAAATCCTTGCACAAACAGATGGTTAAAACATAGGTGTTGCTGTAAGAGATAATTGGAAAGCATGCAATTAAACTTAAAATACATACAATTCCAATAGATCTGAAACAAGCAGCAGTAAGAGCATAAATCAAACTAGAATAAACTCTTACCCTAACAGGAGGGAGCTCTCTCCTTCAAGGCCAACAATTAACCAACAAAAGCAATGATAAATAACACAGATTATACCTCATAAGCATTTGACAATCACCATCCACACATGAAGAGCATTACACCATAGATCTTGCCTCCAAAGCTTCTTTATTCCAGATAATAAACAATAACACAGTACAAGAGCAACAACACCTCAATCTCAGTTCTAATTAGCTTGGAATAGGCAGCCTGAGCTTTATTTATACAAAAAACAGGAGATCTAGCCCAGGGAGGCACAAATCCCAAGGAGACAGACCACTGCAGTTGAGGGGGAGTCAATCAATGCTGATCTGAAGCCGAACTGAGCCTACTTGTCAATTGGGGGGCTGATTGAGTTGACACATCAACTCACAGACTGACACATCAATCCATAGAGCTTCCAGGAGAGCCCACACGTGTGGAGGAGAGAGAGAGGGCGCAATTCCCCATAAAGGAGTGTGAAGATCAACTCTGGATCTGTCCAGATCACCTCCTTCAGTCAAGGATTTGTCAGATCCAGTCAATCTGGTTCAGATCTGACTGATTTCAATCAAATCGTCTGAGAATCCACTGATCTAGGATTTTGGATTTGCTCCATTATTCATCAATTTATTAATTAAAATAATCAATAATTGATTTTTTGGAGTTTTTTGACCTGAGTGATGAAAAATCACTCAAAACCTAAAAAAAGTGGGTCCATGGGTTTACATGGTGCTCTTAGCTTGAAAATGAGCACCTACATGACTGAAACTGATTATTTGGCCCACTTTTATTACAAAACCAAAATTTCCAATTAAACTATTAAAAAATAGCCTAAGTTTTGGAAAAATTAAATTTTAATAAAAAACACAGAAAAAATTAAAAAATTGAAAAAACCTAGGGGGACTTAGACATGTTCATATGACTCGACCATGATGCCTAGCATGTTTATACATTGACACATAGACTCTAATAACGTCAATAGGCCTAAATGCCAAGCCGACCACCCCAACTTTGGAGGTATGGAGTGAAAAACTTATAAATTATCAGTCGTTTATTCAACAACCAATAATAACCAAGGGAAAAAACACCCTGGGCTGATCGGATTGACAAATAAAGTCTAAAAGACTGAGTCTTTTACAGACACTATCATGCTAGAACATTTATTACAATTCCCCCATGGGGGTATGAACATGTGATATAGTACAACAAAGTTTCCCAGAAGCAAGACTGAAGGTCTTCTGAAGTCGGAACAAGTTATCCTTGTCCGGTTCACCAGGATCACTTGATAAAAAACCACTCAATACAACTTAGGTGGTAACAACCCTCATCCCCGGGCTGAGTCCCTAGTCTCGGACTAGGTGAATTCCTGGTAAGTGAGCAGGTGCCTCCATTAAAAAGAATGGCTACTTAGATCTGGGCCGAGTCTACCAGTTCTAGACTGGTTCACATCTTGGTCCCGGACCAGATGTCACCATTCAATAGAATGGTCACTCAACTCAAGGTTGAGTCACCCCAGTGCTGGATTGGGTCCATATTGTGGTCTCGGACCAGATATCGTCATTCAACAGAATGATCACTCAACTCTAGGTTGAGTCCACACCGTGGTTCTGGACCAGGTGTCCCCATTCTCCTAAGAGAATGGCTCTCGATGCTGCTCAGAAAAATCAACAATTAACATCATATCCATTGCTGCCATCTTCATTATAAGCAAAAAGATCCTCAAATTTATCATCTTCAAAATGCTTGGCTTCAAAGATATGAGAAGGAGAAAGCTCACCAAATCCTCGTCATTATGAGGAGAACAAATAGGAGCATCAAGGTCTTCAAGAACTAGGTATTAAACATGTTCTTCAAAAGAGGCTTCTTGATCTTCTTCATAAACTTCATGTACTTCTTTATTTCCTTGATCTTCAATGTGCTCTTCATGACCAATGTTTTCTTCATGATATCCCCATTCCTCATCTAAAATGTCAAGCTCTAGAATTTCTCTTTATATGGTGAAAGGCTTGTCATTACTTTGTTGCTTTGATGGAGATGGCTCAGCATATATCTCTTTAATGCAGCAAACCAAGAAAATGTAGGGATCATTTCTCATCTTTATTTCATGCAAGAGAATGTTTGAGTGATTCTTCTCATAGGTATTCATAGCATCAACAAATTTTTCTTTCAATTCAATACAAAGGAGCACCCAAATATATGCATCTTCAACTTCCTCTTTTCATCATTACCATAAATCCAAAAATTCAGAATTTCTTAAACAAGATATGGAAATGATATATTCTCTTTAAGGCTGAAACTGCAATACCAATCCCATGCATCTTTCCCTTGTACTAAGAATGGAAACATCCTCATCAATATGCCTTCATAAATCACATTAATTCTTGCAACATACTCTATGGAAGATGCAAGATGTTTGATAGCCATGCTAGAATGCCCATTAAACTTTGGAACATTGGTAGTTAATGTGTCCCTAAGAACCTCATGTGGATATGAAAGAATGCATCAGAGATCCAAAGGAGCAGATAACTTTTCCCAAAGAACTTCTTCTTTCTTCAATCATAAGGCACCAAATCTGAAAATCCCATGTGATTCACTCTCGGTGCTCTACAGCCCAGTATGGGGGAGATGTTGTCACGTAACGTGTTACATAACGTAATGTCGGCTCAAAAACCAGAGTTGGACGCCTAGAAAGAAGCTTCATAGCTTCAATGCCCTCAGGAACCAAGGGGAGTGTTCTATACCGTTGGAAAGCTCATTAAACAAGATTTCCATCTTTATATCATACACCTCCAACAGAGCCATGGTGTGAGAGAATGACCCTTCTGAAAACAGACTACCAAAACTGCTGAAAATGACCCATAAACCCGAATCTGGTGCCCAGAATGAATGTCCAATTTCACCAACTCCTCTAGGAATGATGAGGAGCGTTCTACACCACTGGAAAGACCTCAGAAAGAGATTTCCAGTCATATATCGCAAGCCACTATTTGAGCTAGGGCGTTGGAGAACCAAGGGTTTGAAGACAGGGTCTTGTTTTTGACAATTCGACCCAGAAACACCATAAAAACTAGGGCAAAATGTGACCCAATCCTAAGCATTCGATACCACCATGAAGATCATCAAGATATGAACCTTGGAAATCATCAATCCATGATAGAAGCATCACAACTAAGGAGAAAGTGGCTAGCAAGATCCATCATCAAGATCACAAATGGTCACTCATGCAAAATGGTGTTAACAGGGTCCAAGTGGCTTTCCCTCCAAGTAAGACTCCTTCAAGCCAAGCACTCAACTTCTGAGAGTGCGACACATGTTTTTTAATTCTCTTAGTGCCAAATGCTTTTCCTCCTAGTGCCTAGCATTCTTCCTCAAGATAGCTCAACAACCTATGCCAAGGCCCTATTCTTCTCATCATGTCAATGCCACTTAAGATAATTACCTCCATAAGAAGTGCTCCTCTACTAGCACATATCTTAAGGACAAGCATCCACCTATAGTGAGCTCTCCAAATGCCAATGAACCAAAACACTCTAAGATACAACAAAAGTTACAGTTTCGCCATGAACCTCTCAACATCACAAGAAGCACACCCCCAGCATGGTGTAAAGACTTTCAGAGCAACCCAAAAGCTTACAAACTTTTGGGTTAAAGCAGACTATTCAAAAGTGTACTTAATCAACGACATCCCTACTGAGGCTGTGAGAAGCATCGCACGTAAAGAGACATGTAGGGGTGGGAAACCACTTGGAAATCAACTTAGAATTTTCCATCATTATACATATGCACATTCACAAAAGAAAAAGGCATAATCTAGAAGAGAAAAGCAAAAAGTGCATCTTTGTATGGTTCAATGAAGAATCCAAGGCATGGTCTCTTCAATCTAGAAAATAAAATATAATAGTTAGTGGAGATGTTGTTATTGATGAAAATCATTTGCAAGAGCAATCAGATTAGATTGATGTACCTTAGCTTGTAAAAAACAAAGATGACACTAAGGAGGTTGTAGAAGAAAAGGAAGGCAGTTGAAAACATGAAGATAAGGCTAGTCCAACATTAAGTAATGATAGCCAGGCTAGTGCCAACAAGGTATGCAATACAGTTCATCATCAAAGCTCAAGAAAATCCCAATATCGCACTGACCAACAATGGGGGATTCAAAATTACAGGAGCTAGCTAAGACAAATGAAGAAGGCAAGAAGCCCAGAAGGTTGTAACAAGTTTCACATCAAGTCAATGTTTCTTTGACGGCCATAATTTTGAACTCACAGGAGCCTCTTTTATTTGAAGAAGCACATGGAAAGCAAGAGAAGGAAAAAACAAAACATGAGAAATTGGGATTATAGTAGAATAAAAAGAATTAAGACTCACGAGCTTGTTGAATTACCTAAAGGAAAAAATGCTGTAGGTTGCAAATGGATTACATATACAAGGTAGATGGTTCTATTAACAAATACACGGCAAGGGTTGTGGCTAAAGGTTTTGTACAAAATTATGCTTTTGACTTAGAAGAAAGTTGAAACTTTTGCACCTGTAGCTAAGATGAAAACAATTACACTAGTATTAGCCATTGCAGCAGGTTTAAGTGGGATATTCACCAGATAGATGTCAAAGTGCCTTCTTGTATTGTGTTTGGAAGGTGAAGTGTATATGCAGCAACCCAAGGCTTTGTGGATAAAGGAAGGAGTATTTTGTATACTAGTTGAAAGAGGCACTGCTGCTTGGTCTCAAGCAAGCTTCCAGAGCTTCTATGACATTGGGATTGTAATCTTGTATGTTAATTACCTCATTATTGTAGGGGTGAAGGCAAAAATGGTTGAGAAGTTAAAACTAAGCCGCATGAATCCTTGGAAATGACAGATTTAGAATTGGGTCATTATTGTGTAGGTTTGGAGATATGGCAGGACATAATTACGTCCCAAACTAAGTATGCACAAGAGCTATGAAAAAGATATAACTTGGTTGATTGTAAACTTGCAGAAAATCCTTCTGAAACAGGTATGTGTTGAGATTCGAGAATGTCTGTAATCTTCGGTTGTGGGGATGTGCCAGCTCACTATGTGGGTAGTTGAGGTCCTTAATGGGCTGACATTTGGGTACTTAAATCTACTTATTGTCTTTTATTGTGTTTTAGGGTAAGGTCGACCTAGTCTCCTCCTTGGGATTAGTGCCTTAACCCTAGTAGAGTGGTATAAATACACTTCCCTCATTTGTAAGATCATCTCATCCAAGTGAATTCATTCATTCTTTGCCTAAGGGAACCTATACTGTTTCGCTCTAATTGTGGTGGCTCTCTCTTGGTTATGGTTAAATTCAGTGTTCCACGGGGACGCACCTCCTAGGGTCGGGGGCTCGCCCCCTACTCTTCCCACGCCTCGGGGGCTAGGGGGCTCCATGGGAAACATTTCCCAGCGCTCCCCTTTCTGCGAAACTTGGCGAAACGCGGGTCTAGGAGTTTCCCGGATTGGGGGGCTCCCACACGCCCCCTCCTGAAAATGGGGGGCTCCGACAGGCCCCCACTGCCCTCGATTTTTAAAATTTGCTTACTTAAAGAAGAAATGGTTCATCTTAAATTTTAGGCTTTTACACTAAATGGTCATTTTAAAATGAAATAGAAACAAATAAAAAGAAACAAACATCGATATGATATGCTTGGCTATAACGATTACATTAAATTACACTAAACTCTTCTTGAACATAAGCATGCTAGTATGCAAATGGTGATGGGATGATGAATTGATATGTTTATATGTTGGGGTTCATATTTTTATTATTTTTCTTTTTTCTTTTTTATCATTTTAGAGACCAAACCCCTATGCTAGGGACCCTGACGCCTCCCCGCCCCCCCGTCCCCCAAAATACCCCAAAATTTTGGGGTGTCTCTACACGTCCCCAATGTGCTTTTCCCCGCTTCCACGCCCCCGCGTCTTGGAAACTTGGTGGAACACTGGTTAAATTATCTGGATGAAGTCATGGTATGTGAAAGTCTTCTTGTGATCTATGTTAAGTGCTGTTACATCTCTGCAATTTATTCTTATTAAGGGTTGTTAAAGGGATCACTGTAAATCAACTATCTCTTATTATGTCAACAGTAAGAAGTTATCAGTTCATGAGGTCTCAGCCAATGGATGCAACATGATATAGGCAATTGGTAGGGTGTCTCATCTACCTTACCACTACCCAGCCAGATTTATGCTATATGCCATTGGCATTGTGTCATGGTTTCTGCTTTCCCCAAAGCTATTCATTAAAATGCAGCAAAATGAATCTAAAAGTATGTGAAAGGAATATTATGGCCTTAAATATATATACAATAATAACTATAAGCTAATTGATTACACAATTTCAGATTGTGCAGGTTGCATAGATGAAAGGAAATATGGTATAGGTTATTCAGTCAACATGGCATCAGGTTTAGTTTTGTGGGGTGGTAAAAAGTAACCAATCATTGCATTGTTTTCCATAGAAGCATGGTTAGTGCATCCTGTGAAGCAATATGGTTCAGGGGTTCTTGATGATGAGAACCTACAACAGTATCAGGCCACACTACCCTTTTGTGATAATCAAAGTGTGTTCCAACTCACAAATTATCCTGTTTTTCATGCCAAGACCATGCACATTGAAGTTTTCCACCATTCCATGAGAGGGCTAGTGCAGAACAAGGAGATTGATTTGATCTATTGCAGGTCTCAAGATTAGGTAGCACATTTTTTTCAGGAAGGCATTAAACAAGGATTAATTGAAAATGTCCAGGAAGATTACCTAGCAGGTCTAGTTTATTTTAAACTAGATTCATAAAAGTGAAATATCTATTTTTGTCTTTAGACTCCAATCTAGAACCAATTTGTATTGTACATATTTATAATATTGCAAAGGAATGTAACAGTTGGATTTATAAAACCTTCATGGTATGTGGTCTTTCACTAATTGCTGCTTTGAATTTTAGTATATATTTCCATCATAATTTTTCTTTATTCATGAGGTTGTAATTTGGCTTTATGGATCATATCATTTCTTGCAGGCTTGTTGAAGGTATTATATGTCGAAGTTGAAAACAACTTGATTTATTCAGCTGTGACATATTAATATTGGAGAGTTCTGGCAGGAGATAAGGTGATACTGGTTGTAGGAGTTTGCTCTTAGGAATTGAAGTACAGCTCACTTCCAAAATACTTTTAAGGTATCACTATCTGTATAGGTATTTAGGAGTATTTTTTTACTGCCATTTGTACAAACTTTGTAGTTTCAATGGCTGTAATGTTGGTGTTGGAAATGTGACCCTTCAAATATGTGGCCAGGTTTTCCTATGCCTCATCAATCAGGGATGGGAAGTAGCCTTTATTTCTGAATTTGGGAGAGTTTCACAAAAATCACGGTTGCTTGCGACTTAGAGGATATATCTTTGAAGACACTGCTGACAGCTTGAGTTGGCCCTTGAAATTGACATTTGGATTTTTTTTTCAGTAGTCGTCTAATTGGAGCTCAGCTTAACCTCCAGTACTTAGACTTTGTGTGTTGCATATAACAGTCGCTTAGTCGATGCTTAAAATGCCCTGAATCCATGGCACATGCACTCAACAGATTTTTTCTTTAATTGAGAACTGGACAAGAGCTGTAAACTCAATTTGTTATTATGAAGGATATTGCTAGAAATAGACACTATTAGTAAGAATTACTAGTATGGGTTTTGCTGAAATTGGCGCTTGCTTCTGATCAAAGAAAGAGAGAATGGATAAAAGGTACTGAGAAAATGCTATCTAGTATTCCTCAGGTCTTTCCCTTTTTCAGAAAGGGAGGACCTTTCATTCAGCATGGAAGGGAAAAATCCTTATCTTCAGCCACTGGTTTGGAAAATGACAGTTTATCCACTCCTCTGAGAGTGAGCACAGATCGAGAAGCTTACCGGCCTGGAGACTTGATAATTGCCACAGTGGAAGTTCACAATGGGAAATGTTTAGTTGATAACAATGCACAGTCAGAGGTGGGTCTAGATGTTAGAGATGAAATTCAAATTGAAAACTTAATTGTTGAAGTGAAAGGGATTGAGAAGTTGGATACACAATGGGTCATCACACAAAAGCCATCACCAGGGGCAAAACAAAGACGAGGTAAGACATGCATCTGAGTTCTCTTTATTCTTACTCTCTCATTTTTTTTATGTCAGACATCCTCTTGGACTGACATTCTGTGCAATTTTTTCTTGTTGGCTCTAAAATTTGTCATAGTATGACAAGAAGAAGAGTATGGAGGAGCATATATATTACATTGAGCAGATCAAGAGTTATGATTCTATACTTTATGTTTGCTGCTTTGATTTCTAAATCTGAATATTCTCTAAAGTTTCTTCAGAGAGTATGTTCTTTAAGCTTAAGGGAACCTTGAGATTAATTTTTGAGATGGATAATTGAGAAATCCAAGTTTTACTGAGATCGAATATATTTCAAAATTGAGAACAATGCCTGGAATACCATATTGTGCCATGGAATAATAATTACTATTTAAGCAACTGTTAATATAATAATAAAGCCAGAGATAAATATTATAGTCAGGATCAATTATGTACAAACTTACAATGTAATCCTTATTAGTGGCCGCTAGGAGCACCATTTGTTTTTGTCCTTCTAAATTTACCCCATTTTATATTCAGTTAGTCCTTTATTGCACTTATTCTTGGCCCTTTGTCTTGTGGATTTACTTCTGGCTAGGCTGTGCTTGAGCACCTTGTGAATTTGTATTGTTTTAGATAAGCCCTCAATTTTGTTGTTTTTATCATCTAAGATGAGTCTTAGTGTAATTTAAGCAATGTCTTTAGCTTTATTTATCCTTGGAGTTTGAACCAATATCCTCTTTAATCCATCTAAGTACATGATAAATATTGCTGGCATGCGGTGCATAACTACTCCCCAAAAGGATCTTATGAAATTGTTCCATGAAATAAACTGATGGCATACTCTTTTAAGGTGCATTGAAGTTCTGAGGATCATCTTTTGCAAAAATCTTTACCCCGATTATCACCTCCCTTCTGATTTAGGCTAACGTGGTATTCTTTTAATTCATGTTCTTTCATGGCTGCTTGATTGGATCTCTTATTGTTGGATTGCAGATCAATTTTCTTCATCATTCTACCATCATCTTTTTTGTTCGTGTTTGTTTGGTTCTTTCCCTTTAATTGCTGCTTAGTTGTGTTTGCATTGACTGTATCTTGGGGTTCTTAAGTGTTTCATGTTGGTATAGACTTCATATTGAAATGGTTTTATCCAAGTCGTGAACATTTTTCTTCAAATTTTCTCGTTGTTGATCATTTTTATGCTCATCCACGGTGTCTTAGGTGAGCCATGAATGATTTCTGTTGTCCTCACTTGAGTGGTGGTCTTCATCTAGTGGCCTTGTTGGATCTCAATGTTGCAAAAATTGTACTTGGGAATAATTCGGTGGCGGTTAAAAAATTGGATTCTGTGAAAAACTTTGGAAAAAATCAGAATGATTCAGCAAAAAATTGGCAAGCATTAAAAATGCTTAATATTTCATTTCCTCAATTAAATATAAATATAAACTAACAACAACATTAGATAATTGAACACCAAGTTTTCCTTCTTGAACCACACTAGAACACTCTTCTCTCTCTCAAATGCACAAACAAGAAGTTGAAGTGCACGGAAAAGTGACTTTTTTGAGCTTTATTGATGTTTTTTGCTGCCTGGACATTTGTTTGAGAATTTTTCCAGTTTCATGAAAAATTGTGATCTTTACCTTGCGATTTCTTGTTTTGTCATTAACCTGGCAAAAAATATCAAAATTGCTGATTAACCATTAATTTTTGCAACATTATTGGTTCTAGAATAATAGCATATTCATTCTCCTTTTGAAATGCCTCTATTAGTAGTGATCAGTACACATCCCATATATCCATGCATGTTTATTAAATTGCTTAGGCCCATAATAATATCTGTTTATGTTTTGCTTCTTTTGGTATGACTTGTGGTTTGACCCCCTTCATTTTCATTTTCAAGAGGGAACTCATTTCCTTTTCTTGCTTCTATTTGTTTTGGTGTAAATGGCGGCTAGATATGATTATGAATCCCAGAAATGTCACTCTACAAATAACCAAGGAACAAAAATGTGACATGAGAAAGAGAATATTAAAGATGTCCAGTAATTAGTAGAATCAACCCTAACCTGGCACATGCATATAGAATGGGTAGTTCCTATCAGGTTTGACTGTTTTGGTTCAATGAGGGGAGAACTTATTTGAGAGAGACATATTTTATGCAAGTGTTTGTTCTGGGCCCTACCAATGTCAGGGTCAATTAGCGGGAATAGTTCGTAGATTTCTCATCTTATTCCTGATTTTTATGAAATACATCTGTCTGTGAATTTGAAAATATGATCTAGGAGTTCTGTTTTGATCTTATTTATCTATATATATTATACACTGCTTTCACAACAAGCAACTTTCTGCTTCTTGAAAATTATTCTCCATGCACCCCATGGTGCATGGCAAGTTCCTTAAACTAGGAGGACAATAAGCAACAAATGTCAGAATACAGTGCTTGGAAGATGTTGATGATAGTTGAAATTGATTTTCATTAGTTTGAAGTGAAATTTATTGTGGATACTTGGTCAGAAAATGTAGCAATTTTGCATATCCTCTTCTCAACTATTTTGTTTGATTTCTTTTTATTAAAGTAATTGAATTTTTGTGATAACATAGATGATAGAAGGCTTTTCATCGAGTGTACTGTTGAGCAAATGATGAAGATATTTGTGCATGATGTGAGATGATCTTTTTAAAGACATAGATGCAGACATAACAACATAACTCCAAAAAAGTAAGGGAGGTTGTCTTAATCCCCCATTAACTTGATTAACATACACATGTTTTATTTACTAGCATAAAGTTACATTGACTTTATAATTAGGTGTAATGTTAAACTTTATTCACAAACATAAGTTAACATTGGTGATTATTCTATCATCCCTGTTTAATGACAGATTCGTCAACTTTTACACCAAACTTGTCACAAAGGTTTACAAATTTGTCCATTGACAGTTGTTTGTTAGATATATTAGCTAGCTATTCCTGAGAATGACAAAACAACAAGTCAATCTCCCTGTTTTGAACTTTATCCCATATGAAGTGGTGGTTAATCTCTATATTCTTTGTCTTTGAGCAGCACACTGGATTTTTCGCCATGTTCAATAGTCCCTGATTATCACCATACAAATGGGGTGCATCACTCTGGTGGACATCTGTATCCTCTTGAATCCTCTTAAGCCATATTTCTTTGCACAAATCTTGTATCAGAGTTTCGTACTCAGCGTTCATGGATGATAGAGCAACTGTAGTTTGCTTCTCACTGTTCTACAAAATAGACCCTGAACCCAGCTTAAACAATACCTTAAAGTAGATTTATTATCATTTAGTGATTCTGCCTAGTTGAATATGCAAAACTTGTCAAATTGAACTTGTCATTCCTGAAAAACTCCACGCCAAAATCCAACATCCCTTTTACATACCTCAGTATCATCTTGTAGCCTTGTAGTGCATAACGCTCAGTGAAGTCATGAATATTGAAACTTGATGCATTGCAAAGCTTAGATAATAACGCAGAAATCCAAAATTTATCATCTCAAATGCTTCTCTCAAATCCTATTTAACTTCATTAATCAGAACCGCACCACCCCATATGATATTATATGTTCTCTACATGAACAATGATGATGATAATTCCCTTACTTCTTTCGATGTACATACTAAGATTTGATTCAATCCTCTGGAATCCACTCACTTTCAAATGCTTGTCAATCTTCTGGTACCATTCGTTGGGTGCCTACTTCAAGCCATAAAGCATTCTCATCATTATGCAAAACAAATGTTTCTCGCCTTCCTCCTCAAGCCCTTCTGGTTGAGTCATGTACACCTTTTCTTTGAGGCCCCAAGTTAAGAGTGCACTTGTCTAAAATTAATTTGTTAACGTCTTTCTGATCTTACTTGAGTGGGGCATGCTTGCAAACAATAGTGGGAAAACAGTCAGATCCTTTCTCACTACTATCCTTATTAATTTTTTTTGTTAACTAGGTTAAATTATATTACTACAGAAAAAGATGTACAGAGATTTAGGTGGCTGGCCTGCCACAAGGGAAACCAGACCAGCCACTAAACATGTGATTGTCATTATGTATCGGCATTAACCTGCTGTCATTTTCTTAAAAAATCCAGTCTTTTAGCCTTCTTTG
Source organism: Pseudotsuga menziesii (assembly GCA_001517045.1). Lineage (NCBI taxonomy): Eukaryota > Viridiplantae > Streptophyta > Pinopsida > Pinales > Pinaceae > Pseudotsuga > Pseudotsuga menziesii. The sequence goes on from LPNX010411625.1 coordinate 17,099, forward strand.
TCTAGACCTGTCTGTAATATCTAATGTAACTGAAAACATAACCAATGTTATCAGAACCATACCAATGATCGAACCGGTAGAGCCCAAAATGTGAACCTGACTGGGACCGGAAAAAAACCAGTCGACTAAAAAATACATAAAATATTCATATTTTGTAAAAAATATATATATGTTCATGTGCATACATATGAATCCAAACCATTAATACACAAATATGCAAAGTTTCTCATATATATAGCAAGTATGGCTGCAAATAACCAAAATAGCACTAAGTGCAATACATCTCTGAAGTTCTGAACCAAAATACATTAACAACGAGGCTATAAATGGCCCCTACAGTCCAAAAAATAAGCATAATCTGATGGTATGGATAATGGTACTAGGTATTGGGTAGAATCATTACCATCCTCATCCTTGTCTTCCTTGACGTGAATGGGATTTTGAGCCCCACTTGATTCCCCTGGCCCTAAAGGTAGAACCATTGGAAATGGGTCCAAATCCAACCAAGAAAGGTCTTCATTTTCAAATGCTGGTGCCTGACTCTCCACAACCCACTTTGATGAGGGATGAAAGTCATCCAAGACTATGTTTCCTGATGTTTGGGTCCTATTCAACAACTGCTTACGCCTCAGCCTAAGATTGTACTGAACATAGACCATATCATTCAAACGTTTGTGTTCCAAATGGTTTTGTTTCTTGGTGTGTATATGTTCAAAAGCACTCCAATTGCGTTCACATCCAGAAGCGTTGCATGTCTAGCTCAATATCCGAATTGCAATCTTTTGCAAATCAAGGCATTGCCCACCAAACTGTCCCAACCGATAGGCTGCAATAAGAGTTGAATGCAAACAAGTTTTAGCAAATGGCTTTGAAATTTTCACTCAACTTTTGCAATGGATAATATAATTTGAAAACTTTGAAATTTCTTACCTGGTGGATCCTTGGATCTGCCTGAAATGGCCATTTGTAGGACAAAGCTACCCATACTCTCATTGAATTGCTGCAGCTTACTATGTATCTCATCTTGTATCCTGGGATGCACTCAATGCATTTATACAATCCCTCTTTTACCTTCCCATCAACATTTGCTTCAAAGTCTTTTGTGTAGTGATACCTTCAAAGTTCAGAAGACAAAATATTTATCAGTGAATTTGGATTACAACTTATAACTTTGAAGTTTGAAATTATATAAAAAATTATAACTTTGAATTTGAAATTAATTACCTTGGGTTTAAGTAATTGCCAGTTGCATGCAAAGGTTGACGGAGTTGTTTGTTCCATCTTTCATTAATGCTTTTCCAAATAGGAAAAACATTTTGCCTTTTATCACCATATGCTGACTTTACTGTTTCTTTGGCCTGATCCATGGCGTCATAAATAAAACCCATGGCGGTTTCATCACCATCCATCGTTTGCAACACTTTACAAGAGGCTCACTGAATAAAACTATCTCTTTTGCGTTTTTACAAAATGTTTTTTCAAACACTTTGTCAACTACCTCTTTCCCTTGAGCCTTTTTACTCCAATGAGATGCATTTTACTCATCACAATAAAACATCTTTCACAATTTGGTTTCTTGATCAATAATGGATTGTGACAAAAGAAAGTCCGTTGCAAACCATGTAATAGATGATCTAACCAGCTCTTTACCCCCAGTGTTCTTCCTCATAAGGTTCAAAATCCATGAGTGGTTGTAGATGTAGTAGGTACCTAGTTATTGTTTTTGTGTGCTCCACACACTTCTTTACCCACTCAAGTCTGGCAATATCCTCAAGCATGAGGTCCAAACAATGGGTTGCACTTGGAATTCACCAAAACGGTGGGGTGTTTTTCCTCTAACATCCTTCCCGCTATAACATTGTTAGATCGTTGTCAGTGATGATCTGTACAACATTCTCTGCCCCCACCTCCTTAACAACTTCATCCAAAAGATAAAATAATAATTGTGCATCCTTCACCTGATCAGAGGCATCCACATATTTAAGAAACATGGTTCCTTTTGGGCAAGCAATCGGGAAATTGAGAATAGGCACCTTGTTTTACTCCAGAGCTGCTTGAACCCGTTGAGGTATTCATCTATTCTTTGGACTTCATTTTGTAAAAGGGGTCCTTTGATATCATGAAAAATAGGGCCTTTGAAGCCCAGACGACATGAAGCTATAACATCTATCATAGGTTGATAATGAGAAGAATTAGTTGCATTGAAAGGTATGTCTGCATCATATCACCATCTAGCAATGCGTTTCCAAGCAGCTTCCTCCATCTTCTTCCATTTAACATCAATGGTGGGCTGAGCACCAGGGGTAGTGCCGGTTACAAAGAAAGAGTCAAGCCCTCTACCGCTACATGGCCTCTTCAAATTGGATGAACTAGGTCCCACTCTCCTAATAGGAATACAGGAGGATTCTTCAAAACTAGGCATTTGATCTTCAGGGGTATCATCACCATCATAGTCACTATCATACATAATTGGCATTGAACTTTTCCCTGTCTTTTTTAAGCTTTTGTCTTGGTTTTTTCTTCTTGGTAGGCCTCAATGCTACTTAGCTTCTTTGCTTTTAGATCATCAGAGACTTTTGGACAAGGTTCAACATTTCCTCTTCCATGTGCTAAGTGTTGTTTTATCCTATGGAAACCCCTCCAACAATTTTCTTCCCACAATAATTGCATACTTTTTTTCCCATTATCATCCTATTAGCAGTGACTCCATGTTAGATCCCTCTTGTCTTTTGGAGCCATGGCAAATAAAAATCTGAAAATAAAACCCTAGGATTTATTAATTACCAAGAAAAAAGCAATTTTAAAGAAGAGAAGAGGAGAAGAAAATCAACATTGACATACCTTCACAAGTGACAAGCCTTCCAATGTTTGAGAAGACATGTAGCTCCCAACAGTAAAACACCAACTCTTTAACATCCCACAAATTCTGAAAACAAGCCAAGAAACAACTCCAAATCTGCTCAAAAAAATCAACCCAACAATTCTCCAATATCGCCCTACAAACTCAGCTCAAGAACACTCCAAAACTGCCCAAGATACTTAATTCTCAAGAATTCCAAAGAGATGGAATGAATAGTGTGAGTGAAATAGGGGGTGGGGGTCTTTAAATAGCATGAGTAGGGGATTAGGGTTAGGTTAGATGCATTAGGACAAATATTTTTTTGTTTTTTTTTTCAAATTTCAAATTCGTGGGTCCCTCGTTGTTGGTGTATGGTAAAGTACGAACCTACCGGTTGTGTACGAAACTGGACAAAATCAGCCAGTTCGACGTTTTGAATAAAAAATTTGTTTTTTTCTGGATCAGGCATCAAATCAGACTGGTTGGGCTTGTGAACTGGTTGGTTTTATCGGTTCCGGTTTGGTCCCGATAACACTAAGCATAATTAGTTAACTGAAGATAAAAAAAGAACTAACATAAAGAAAACTAGGGAGCTTGTTTATCATCTGAAATCAATATCATGGGGGCCTTTGGAACCTGCAAAGCATGTTAGAGTTGTAATATGATAGCTATTATGAATTGTAAGTTTATGTAGGTGTTATTATCTTCCAGTAGTGGCAGTTATCCTTGTTGACGTTGGGCCTATCCAGCGTTATAAATAGCCTTCATTTTTTGTAAATCAAAACAAGTAGATCTATAGACCGTTTTCCATATTCTCTTTGTGGAAGTGTTTGGTTTCGTAGTTTGATCCTGGATGCCTTTTTAACATTTTCATGGTATCAAAGCAAATGTTTCCTGCTTTGTGTTGCCGCCTAATTTGCACCTCCGGTCACGTGGCAGGAATCTTCAAGCCACTGGGTGACCTTGGGGGCAAGCAAGAGTCAAGTGCTGTCACTTGATTCTTGACTCCTTCGTCTAGGCTCTCTCCTAGCAAAGCCAAGGGGGGTGGTCCCTATTAAAACAATCTAAGGTTATTAATCTATGAAAGGAAAAACAACTAATCTAGGAGAAGTAATGATATAAATACTAAACACCAAGATAATCTGCAAATAAATTGTATCACCAACATATAAAATGACATTCCACTCAACACATCATTTGATTTAAATATCCAGAAATAAATAAAGACCAGTGTTGATCGAGTGCTTGCGTGTAATGGGGTTGCTACTGATGTCTCGATAAGTATTGCAGTTGTCTTGGTTGGTCAATTTTAGAATTATTAAGTGAGTGATTAGGGAGTGGGTAAATTGTTGATCAATTTTATTAAAAATGTGGTAATGATTTGATTATTAAAGGGGAAATGGTATTCCAGATATACTCGAGGGGTACAAGGAATATGTCTGTATTTACTCGGAAGTGGCTATCACAGTGATGTGTGGGCTAGATGGAGTTGTGGGGTTGTGTTCAATATTACACCAACAAGGGTGTAGCCTAACGGGCTCCCACAGTCACTTTCTAGTAATTCCTGCTTCACTTGAAGAATTTCCCTTCTAATGAGTAATTTCGAGTAAGTGTCGGATTTTCACTTTTAGTATTAATTGAAGTGTTAGACTAATTACTAGTCACTTCAATCCCTTTCTGATTGTTCCACCGATCCAATCAATGGCCTGTAGTGTTCACAAGAGCATACGGGAATTGAAGCCTTGTTTATTTTAAGAGTATCAAACTTTAAATATGAATTGATTAAAATCTTAATACCAATCCTCTCGTTCTGAGAACACGGTCGGATTTGTTAATTTTAATGCAAGGAAGTAAAAAAACTTCAAAAAATAAAACATAAAGAAAATAAAAAAAAGACGCGAATCCCCCCAGGGGGATGAGGTGGGGGCACTTGGCTGCCTGCTTGCTTCTCTTTTTACAATGATTACAAGGAAGAAGTACTTGTGTTCCTTTGTAGAATATGAGACACAAGTTTACAAAATTTTGGGGTTTTAAAATTACCCAAAGAAGAGGTAAAAAGAAAGGTGGCTCCTTGATGGTTCAAATCTGAAATTTTTTTGCCAGAATGCTCGTCTACCTGATCGTCAATGGCTGCAAAACAACCAACAAAGTTATGCTAAAAATGATAGATTTATTAATTAAAACATAAAAATTTAGCTTAAAATTTAAATACTTTCAAAAGATAAATTTTGCAACTTTTGACAAGTGCTTTCTTGAAGTTAGATCTATAAAATATAACTTTGAAATAAGATCTGAACTATAAATGTAAATCAAATTTGTTTGTAATTTATCTTATAGCACTAACTTAATTAACAATTCTAAGTAATTGAAAAATCTTAAAATTTATGTGATGAAAAGTGATAGAAAGAATGCTCCAAAGTTTGGAAACTTTGGGCAATGGAGTCCTCAAGTGGAGAGCGGAGGGATTTAGATCTTCCAACAAGAGTGCAAAGATGTGGGAGAGTCGAGCAAGATCCACCACTCCTATGAGCAAGATCTTCCTGCACAACTTGAACTAAACTTCGAACAAAATGTTATATCCGGTATCACTTACACAAGAGATTAGAAAAATATGCATACAAGCAAGTAAAACATAAAATTTCTTGATATCACGCATAAGAAAATAAAAGAACTAAACAAGTAAACAAACTTGATTATGCTTTCCTATTGATTAACATGAATCCTAGTAAGGACGGTTATAACATTTAATGAAACGAAGCACGAAATTGATACATCTATACCTCATACAAGCACAAAAGATCATCCACACACTGATGCCTGACACAGGTATGCCTCCAAAGCCTTTATTTCATTCAACAATGATCAATAAAATGATTACAAGAGATACAAGAGCAGAGGTTCCACACACTTTCGATGAAGAATGAAGAGAATTTGTTCTCTTCAATAGATGAACTCAACATGAGAGGGCGGATGCATTTGCTCAAGGATGCGCTAGGTTGGGATGACTTGGATGTGAGTTGGATTAAGGATGGCACAAGCAACAAGTAATGGTAACATCATTTTGTAGAGAAAACACTTGCCAAAACTCAAACTTTTTCCAAAACCACTCGCTTTTCCATTAAAGCCTGCGCCCCCACTTGGAGAGTTGCGCCCCTCTTGCTTGAGGAAATTTCTGAGTTTGATTTACTTGAAAATGGAAAGCTTTGACCTTCCAAAAATGCCCGGGTACTTGCCACTTTGCTTTGCCAAGTCACCAAAATTGATTTCAGCAAGTTTCTTTTATTTTTTGAGTTGCCAAATTTTTTAATTAACTCATTTTTTTGGGTTTTTCGAGTAATAATTAGTTTTGGAGATAAATAATTACTCAAAAACTTAGGAAAGTGGGTTTAGGGGTTAAGTGGGTGTTTTGGTTAAAAAAATGAGCACCCAAATGGCAAAAACAACCTCCTAGCCCCACTTTTATGACTTTATGAACTTTTACAATTAACTTATTAAAAATAAGCTTGTAAAAATGGCAAAAATAAAATTTTCTGGAAATTAAAGAAAACCTAAGGGGGACTTGGTACATGTTCATAATGACTCAAAATAATGATCAGCAAGGTAATATACATCGACACCTAGGTTTTAATAACCTCCCAAGGCCTAACCACCAAGACAATTATTCTAGCTTTGGAGGCTTGAGTGAAAAACTCAGAAATTATTTATCATTAAAAAATGATAGATATTTAATAAGGAAAGAACACCCTAGAATAATGTATTGATGACTAAGTCCTAGGAAACCAAATCTTTTACATAAAGTCATCATGCTAAGTCATTTTATTACAATTCCCCATGGGGTATGAACATGTTAAAAAAAAAAGGGCCTATGAAGGCCTACATGGACTTCTGAACTCGAAATTTGAACAAGTAATTGTTCATCCTTGGCGGCTCCCTTGAAAGTCCAACTGAGTGCAACTTAGGTGGTAGCATCTTGTTATTTTATGAATGAGTAGCTCTCAGTTTTCATCTGCCTGGTTTTGGCATTACAAATCTCTCTTTTCTACTGCCTAGTTTAGGATTGGAGATTTGGCCCTAGCAGTTTTGTTTTGTAGATCATTATTTTTGGATTTGAATGTTCTAGTTCCAGATGATGGCCTATTTGAAGGTGCACTACATCAGATCCGTTGCTTTCAGATTCGTGGCTCTTTCATAACCATTGGTTCAAATCGCAACATTTTGGTTTGCGGCTTTAGAGGGTTCAAATCTTTGTGACGCTATTTCTTTTCATGGGCTACCACATCTGGTGGTGGACAGTGACTAGGCTCATTGGGGCGAGTTCATCGTCCCAAGTGTTGGCTTCCTCTACATTACCATCTCGATCGGTTGAATGGGGTGCAACTATCTAATTGCCAAGCCCACCAAGAAAGAAATTATCATTGTTTTTCATGGTGGAACCCTTCCTTTCAAGCGTTTGTTGGCTCATTTGGCTTGTTGTTTCTGTTTCTTGAGTGTTCTTGTTGTTTGTTTCTTTGTTTCAAACTCATGGCCATGATGAAGATTTGCTGCATCGGGGCGGGATACATCGGTGGGCCAACATGTTGATGTTTCTCTAGGTGCAACATCGGGCAAACTTTCACTCACAGAGAGCCATGCAGATTTAGCCAGTGAGGTAATGTGGATTTTGCTAGTTATGAATGATACATTCTCATTCTAGAGGTGAATGGCTCGGGCAGGGGTAGTGACTCTCCCAATCATATGGTGTGGAGAATGGACCCTAGGATGCTCTCACATTGCTTGCTCCTGTAATGGAGTGATCTATTCTATATTAGAGTGTTTGACTTATTTATTATTATGGACTTGCATCCCCTCGTGAAATCCACAACTCTAGCCTAATGTTGAATTTGACATGATCACAAAGAAGTGTCTGGGACTTCTTAGTGTGGGCCAAATCAACATTAGGGCTCTATGCAGTGAATAGACATGCATGTGACAGAGAAGTATAACATCATCACAGTGGACAACCTTTCCTAAGAAGACGAAAGATTCCAATAATAAATGGTCAACAAATAATTAACAATTGAAGTGGACAAACAAGCAAGTCAGCCCCAACAAAGAAGACAAGTTGGCTGAAAGTGAATTTTAGGTGATTTAATGAGTATAAATAAGTAGCTCCAGCTCCTCATTTGAACACACACACATCACACTTCTCTCTGCTACACAAGTGCGGAATTTTAGTTGGGCAAGTGAAGATTGAAGAAGAAGCATATTATTGTGGTCTTATCTCTCTTTCTTATCTCTTTATTGGGTTCACCATTCTCTCTTGAAGACTCACATCATCTCTGTGACTGCTCTATGATGCACTGAAATTAGGGTTTGTACCTTGTGATTGTCAAATTCTTGTGAACTAGGGTTCTCCTATTGTTGTTGTTGTACTCTTATTATTTGGAATAGTCCTCTTAAGAAATGTTGTTGAGTTTTCTCCCGAGTTCGGGTTTTAGTGAAATCCTAGGGTTTTCCTAGGGTAAAACTTGTTGGGTTTTCCCTCGAGTTTGGGTTTTAGTGTGTCTTAGATTTTCCTAGGGTAAAACTTGTGTCTACTGTGCATGGTTCTTAGTGATCCTTTTGTTTTTCGTTGCAAATTTGAAGTTGAAATGCAATAATATCTGTGGGATGAAATAAGATTTGAAAATAACACTACTAAGTTAAAAATTCAACATGGAATTATAACAGTGCTAAATAGAAGCCATTACTAGAGACTATTTTTGCCCAAATCTAAAAAGTAGGGCTTCCAAGTTTGGACATTTCTATCCATAGATTGGACTTGAAGGTTACATTTTGGAACTCGCACTAGGAGGGCGCAGTTATCTGTGGAAGCAGATCTCAGTTTTGTGAAGTTTCAATTTTGACCTAATTTCTACCGAAGTCAAGGAATTGGGGCATCCGGTTTTGAACTCTTCCAACCTCAGATTAAACTTGATCTTAGTGTTTTGGAGGTCACCTAAGGAGGGCACATCTATCTGTGTAGTCATATTTCAATTTTGACAAATTTTAGTTTTGACCTACTTTCTACTAGGGTTTTTAGGTCAGTTTTCAACTCTTGACAAAATGGTGTCCAGTCTCAGAGTGGAAGATAGATTGGATGGTGCCTCTAACTTTAGATCCTGGAAAACTAGGATACTCTTCATCGTAGTTGAAAATGAGATCTAAGATTATGTAAAAGAAGGTGTCAAAGAACTCGAGAATGCTGAAGAGAAAGCTAAGTACAAGAAAAATCAAGCAAAGGCTAAAATGATCTTGATTCTTGATAGATTCTGTAAAAGATCATTTGATCCCATATGTTGCAGAGTTGAAGACTGCTCAAGTAATGTTTGATTCCTTAGTAGGATTGTTCGAGAGTAAGAACACCAATAGAAAATCAACCTTGAAAAACCAACTCCGCTATATGATGATGTCCAACTCAGATTCAGTTGTTATATACTTCATAAAGGTCTCCCAATTAAGAGATCAACTTAAAGCCATTGGAGATGCCATTGATGATTTAGAACTTGTTATGGTAACTCTTAATGGACCTCCCTCTTCTTGGGAGTCATTTGTTCAAAGTGTTTGTGGACGAGATGAGTTGCCCAAATTTGATAGGCTATGGGTTGATCGTCCAAGAGGAGGTTAGAGTATTGTCCAAGAGAACTTTGTAGAAACCTCAGAATGAGGGAACTCAAGCTCTTGCAGCTCATGTAAGAAAAGGAAAAGGAAGAAGAAACTTTGAGAAGAAAAATACAGATGGAAAATTAGCTCTAGCTCAAAGACAAAAAATAAGGATCACTCAAAGATCAAATGCCATAGTTGTCATAATTTTGGACGTTATGCCTCATAGTGTCCTTAGAAGAAAAGAAAGGAAAATGCATCAACAACCGATGTTGATAAACATCAACCAAAAAAGAAAACAAAGCTTGATGAAGTTGTAGATGAACACCGAAATGAGTATTTCTTTTAGAAGCATTCAAATGCCAAGGATAAAATCTTCAAGCAAGTTCCAGAAGTTCAGGACTTGAAGAAGAAGAAGATCACGACCTTAGATCAATCTCAAGTACTCTTTCAGAAACTCAATGATATCTGCGAGGAGGCAAAAATCAAGAGGGAGTCAACAAAACAAACAAAGAGAAGTATTTAATGTTTTCTGCAATAAGTGTTATTTATTCAAATTGCATTATTATTGATAAATAACATAAATGTTTAAATTAGTACTAGTGAACCCTTGTGGACATTTATGTCATAGGTCCATTGTAAAGTCCGTGGAAATGATGATCCATGATCAAGATCTACCCATGGGTAGATACATCCAGTACGACAACTATGCTCAAATCAAGTGTCCTCATGAGATATTGGGGAACAAGTGAGTTATTCATAGGAGTGAAGCCAAAGAGGACCCTTGGTTGTTTAGCCTACACCCATATGCCAAGGAAGAAGAGGGCGAAGGTGTGAGGAGCGAGAGGCTTCAAAGGATGGTACAGAGTATTAGGAAGAGTCCGTAGAACCTGTGGTTGCAGTGATAAAGAAGAGGCCAGTATCACTTCAGATGCTTTGCAAGATGCAAAAGGGCATACAACATGCAATGGTACTTCTAGGCAACCCTGAGATTAGAGGGAGGTTAATGGTGCCTTCTAAGAAGATCTACAAGATCAAGCATGTAATTACAGACTTAGAGACAATCGTGGATTGTATTCAGTGTTATTGAGGGAGCAAAAAGGCTCATCTCAGTGGAGCCACTTGGTGGGAGATGATACTGATGGATACACAAAGATCAACAGTGCAGAAGGAAGCAGGTTGTTTCACTGCAGGATACTCAGATGCAGAGTGTATAGATGTAGAGAATGCAGGATACTCAGATGTAGAGTGTCTAGATGTAGAGAATGCAGGATACTTAGATGGAGAGTGTCGAGATACATAGGGAGCAAGATACTCAGGTGCAGAGGGAGTAGAGTGCTCATACACAATGGGAGTAGCTATAGCATAGGTTGTTGATGGTGAAGGAAGTGCCCCAGGATACTCCTCAGTGAGAGGGAGTACATAGCTGAGATCCTGAGAGATTCGGGAAGATGGACTGGAAGTCCAGGGTTATACCTATGGAGGCAGATCTGGGGACGCTGAGTGATTATGCTTCAAATTCAAATTTGGTGATGTATAGATCAATGTTTTAAAACTCGGACTCGGACTCGGAATCGACCGAGGGTCAACTCGGACTCGGACTCGAACTCGACAATGACTTGGCAATGACTCGGCCGGTTTGATTTTAATGACTCGGTTTACTAAGAAACACGTAAAATATTTAATTTTTAAAGAAAAAATATATTTTAAAGATTATAATCCATCATTCCAAAGCATTAGAGACAAAACATCCAAAGTATGATCATATATATACCATATAAGGGTGAACATATCAAAATTGCACGAAGGGTACTGTATAATGTATAATTATAACTATACAATGTACATTATATATTATACATTATAATTGTAATACATTAGGCTGTTATAATTATAACTACATTATAAAAATTAAAACTTAATTGTAATTTATAAATTATAACTACATTATACATACATGTAGGCTGTTCAACTAAATTATAATTGTATTAAAGCCTAATGTATAATGTATTACAATGTATAATGTATAATGTATAACTAAATTATAATTGTAATTTGTAAGGCTGTTTAAACTTCAAAGTTCAAACCTTCAAACCTTCATGCTGTATGCTGTAACTTCAAAGTTCAAACACTGGCACCTTCAAACCTTCAGTGTGGCAGCAAACAATAGAAAACAGGACTGATATTTGTCAATTTAATGAGAAAAAACGAAACAATGGCTAGCTGGAAGCTAACATACATCTAGGTAACAGAAAATCGGTCTCCAACAGTCCAACTCCTCCAATCATGTTGATTGTTCTTCATTGTTGGACGCTCCTCCAAGCCTCCATGAATCCAAACAACAATAATGCCAAATGCTCACAAACATCTTACAGCAGAAGTGTGAGCCAAATAGAGGCGCAGGGGGTCATCTTATGGCCTCAGGTTATGGTTAGAATAAGAAAATTCTTAAAAATAAAAAATAAACATGTTATTTTGGAGTCTGCATTCTTGTGGGTGTCTGCCACAACTGACTTGGCTGACTCGGGTTGCAACTCGGTCAACTCGGCCGACTCGGCCAACTCGGACCCTAACTCGGCCGACTCGGACCCAACTCGGCCGACTAAGTATAAAATCGGCCACCCGAGCCGAGTTGCAGGCCGAGTCAGCTCGGCTGGGGGTCAACTCGGCCAACTCGGCCAACTCGGACTCGGACTCAGCTGGTTTTTAAAACACTGGTATAGATAGTTGATCCAATCCTTGATGAGATATTTGCTTTCCAGTGAGTACCATGGGCTAGGTTATGGTTGAGACGAGACTCTTACATTGGGTTGTGGCAAAGCATGGGTTGAGATACCTGTGTGGTGCAGTTGGATATGGTCTGAGAGATGTCTCAGGCAATGAAGTGAAGCTGCAGAGATATACAAATTCTAACTAGATGGAGTGCAGTAGACAGAAAAGAGCACCCCGGGTTGCTGCTTCAGCTTATGATCAACCATGATATCTTGGTTTAGTAGGAAGTAGACTTCTGTGACAATAGATGTGAAGTATATCACAACTAGTGTTGCAGGTCATGAAACAGTATAGCTTCAGAAGCTTCTTACATAACTATTTGCTCAGGAGATCAAATGTCACTTCATTCGAGGTATGGTGCAGAAGGGAGCAGTTAAGCTCCAGTACATATCTATCGATGAACATATAGCAGACATTCTCTCCAAGCCTTTGTTTAAGGCGAAGTTTGTATGCTTCAGAAACAAGCTTGGCGTGATAAAGAATGCCTCCCTCATTGAGAAGGAGTGATGGTGGTTCGACAAATGAGCGACAAACATTCACAAGAGTTGAATGGCCTAGACATCATGATGGTTTGACAGATGAGTGGTAGACATTCATGAGAGGTGAATAGCCTAGATACCAAGATGGTAGTACAGATGCAGTTACAGTACATATGCAGTTGCAGTACAAATATAACACAGACGTAAATGTAGTACAGATGCAGTACATATGAGTAGCATTGGGCATACATTCTCCGTAGGAATCCATGTTGATGGAGAATGATACATTCACTCACAGAAATAGCCAGTTTGGTTGGTGGTGAATAGCCCAAGCATAGTCGTAACAAACTCAAGATGCTAATTGTGGACATTCTCATCAAGTGTAAAACTTGGCATGATGTAGAATGTCTCCCTCCCTGAGAGGGAGTGTTGATGTTTCTCTAGGTGCAGCATCGGGAAGACATTCAGTCACAGATAGCCATGCATATTTGTCTAGTGAGGCCATACCAATTGGATTACACAACCGTCCGCACCCTTACGAATTGAATTATTGAATCACCCATACGAAAAGATGAATCGACCTTTTTGAATCGAGGTGTACAATGAAAACTCAACTGCTGTACAGGAAAAGTCAGCCACTACACAAATTAAATTCAATAATTGTTTATATAGAAATTAAAGTGGTCGCGCCATACAAAATTTAATTATTGTTGTGCCATACGAATAAAACCTCTCCAGAAAAAAGGCGTCTATACAACCTTTTGTTTTTGTGCGAATTAATTGCCTTGGTATAGGAAAGCCTGCACAATCTTTTGCTGTCATACGGATTAATTTTCTCTGTATAGGAAAGTCCGTACGATCTTTGATTCACCATACAAATTCCTTCTGAAAAAAATATTGTTGGTCACACTTGCAGAGAAATGGGTCTTCACTTGTCTCTTTCTCCAAAAACTTGCCAAAACCCTGGTGTGCCAAATTTTGTCTTGACACCAACTTTGAGGTTGCCCGATACCACACTCATCATGGATTTGATACCATGTTAAACTAAGCTATGGAGAAATATGCAGGAGACGAGAGAATGAGTGAGAGATCTATAGACTATTATCAATAATGTTCACAAGTTACATAAAGTGATGTTGTATATATGTGTAGCAAGTTTTGTTATTCCAGTTTACGAAATGCATACCTAATTTACCTAACTTCACCTAATCTCATAATTACATGAAACATAATACTTATTGCACATTATTATTACATGTGACTTAATTCTCTTTATGACATTATTACTCATTATTACTTTATTACATAAACATTATATTATCTAACAATGTGAACTCGGGTTGGAGGAGGTCGTCTAGGCCTGCCTTTGCAAAAATCTCTTCTTCAACTTTGATGTTGAAAAATATCTAAGTTGCCAGAAAACGTGGGTACGGGGACGGGGATGGGTACGGGGACGAGGACGGGGACGCCACTTTTTGAAACAGGGTACTTCGGTACATTGGGGGCACTGTAGACATATATATATATATATATATATATATATATATATATATATATATTTATATATGTGTGTGTGTTAAAATTAATAAAAATAAAACATTTCACACTCACATCATACATGCATATTTGATATTTCTAAATTCAATGATTCATATGAACATTCGCATTGAAAATTTCAAACATAAAATAATAAATTTGATAAATCATATGACATAGACTCATATTAGATATCAACTGGAAGACTGAAGTTATATTAATATAATTAACAACATAATATGTTCATGACACCATGAGTTCAAACTTCATTGCCATACTACATCCAAAATTTGCTTAAAGGCATTTTTAGACATGAGAAAGAAAGTTCAAAACAGTAAACATTGAACATGAACAAGATAGTTGATTTGGCTTCCTCAAGCCATGTCATCAGCAGCCTTAGGATCAATGTCATTAGCATCACTAAGGTCCTCTGTCACGTTTTCGCTGGAGTAGTGAGCACAGTGCACTAGCCGTGAGAAATGCAGTGTTGCGTTGGTTTAGGTAAGGGGCAAGGGCTCGAATAACATGTGTTTTAGTGTTTTATTATTTAATTTTTAAAATTTTAAACTCCAAACTTTTCAAATTGACTCATCCCGAACAACGAGCTAAGATAAATTGTCCAATGGCTCTATCGGTCGCGTACCCAATTACGTGGTACGGCGTACCAAAATCCATGCAAGTACCCTATTTTCATACATGAAGTACCCCGTACGTGAGATTGGATTTGGGTACGGCTGGGGATGTACCATTGAAGTACCCAAGTACCCGGTACTGGTTCGTGTACCCGACCCCCCGGTACGGGTACCCATGCAACACAGAAAAATATGTTGCGGAGGAAGATTGTAATATCCCAAATACTGATATTCTCTAAAGTTCTATTGTAGTGCTGACTCACACACTCAATCTTATACAAAAATATGAAATAACCGTGCATGCAAACTTGCCATGCAAAAATGCCCTAAAATGTAGCTGAATTAGGGCTAGGGTTTGCAGAGAGAAATTAACACTTACCACTGATATCCCGTCTGATAACGACTCCAGAGATAGCTGCATGCATAAAGATCCAAATAGGTGGGCTAGTAGTGCTCCTTTCCTCCGGTGGTACTGCCCCACTGTACCATAAGCACCCTCCAGACTGAAGGTGACATTTTTGTAGGAGGAGAGGTCAGATTAGGCTGAAACTTTGTGGGATTGTCTGTTTGTTGATGTCGGAGAGATGGACTGTCACATACAAAGGTTTGGCTGCCTCTAAGAGCCCTAGCAAATTGATTTGTGGTTTTGCTGCTCACTCCCCCTAGGCTCTCTATTTGCTGATAGCTGCTCCAGATGAGCAAACTGATGGCTGATAATCCTGGGATGCCGTAGGATGGGCCTGCTGAGAAAGAGGAAGCTAACATGCGGAGGAAAGGTTGGGTTTTGTGGTCCCAGCGAATCCTTCTGTGGTTTCCCTGCTACTTCCAGCTGCAAAGCGTGGGTCTGTCAATAATCCTTCAGAGTGTGCTGGATCTCCGGATACTGAAGTGTACGATGAATGTTGTGGATAAACCTAGATGGTCTATCCCGAAGAGACTAGGGCATATATCTCACTGTCAAACCCTCGCTAGCTGAAGACGTCGTCTTCAACCCCAACTGCCACGGCTGCACACGGTGATGCTGCTCAAAAGCTCCAAATCAATCAACAATAATCATAGATGTGTTCTTTGGTCCAATAACCCTTCTTAAATAGCTTAGCATGTACTTTTAGGGTTTGCATGTCACTTTTAGGGTTTGCGCTTTACTTTTGCATGCACACAATTCTAATTTCTCATTCACTTTTAAGACTAAAGAAATAAGGCCTGCATGCTTCGCATGCTTTATGATAATAACTCTGATTGCCCTTTTTACTATACTGATGATTGAAGAATTGTCGTAATATGATCCCAGTATTAAAGGCCCTCAGTCAATTCCCTATTCATAAAAAACAGAACATTACAGTCCTCCCTTGCCAAATATTGCTTGTCCTCAAGCAATGCCACACAACTCCACAATCATTCAAACTGAACCAATTGAGTCTGGGTATGATCCCAGGGTCCCAAATTATCCTAGGAGATCTATAGCATCTTCTGCTCAAAGCACTGCACTGCACGGTACCATCACCAGAGACCTCCTGAAAGCATCCTATAGCAATCACTAAATTGCCAGTCATTGTAATCCCAGGGTCCCAAATAAATCTGAGAATCGCAGAGGTCAAAATGCATCCACCGCTACCCTGTGTAGTATCGACACAAGGAGCATCCCGTAGACTCCCAAGTAACCCCATCAGTAAACATTGTATCCATCCCTCATAAGGTCTCCCACCTGGATCCCAATGCAAACTTGTGCATCTTTCATCCCAATTATCCCAAGGCTGTTGTGGGACTATACCCCTAGCTAGGAATATCTTCCCAAGAATCGCACACTCAATAGGACACCAACCCTTAATCTCATCCAACCCCCAAAAAGGACCTTGTCCATAAGCACCATCACAAGGAATAATCCTACCAAGCTGACATTCTGCCCTTTTGATTTCAACTGGAATGCTCATATACTGCTACCCAATTTCTCGATCCTGGCTAACCTGTAAAAACCATCTGCCATTATGCAAATGTGGACTCAAGCTACTGCAAGCCTTGTCTATGTACTCTTGAAGAGGACTGCTTTGAAATGCAATAGTATGTTTCTTCTGCTGCTCCATTAAGCAATCCAACTGCTCTTTAATACTAGAAATCCTGACCGCTGACTCGGTACATACAACTCGAAGAATTGTAAGCTCAACATCTCGTTGTACTATGGTGTCTCAGAGAATCTTGGTCCTCTCTTTCATTGCTAGAATGCTTTCTTTAACATGTTCAATCTTCTTTCGGTGACTATCATCTGGAAGCTCTATCTCATGCATGTATAAACTCTCCCTAACCTCCATGTGTGACTGCTCACTGTCTCCACTGCTGTGCTCATTGCCTTGCACCTCATGTATTTCTCCTGTCATAACTGTCTGGACCTTTGCTATAGGTGATGAAGAGTGTACCAACTCCAACTCATCACACGGCTTGTCCATAATCTGACTAGTGAATGTGCTTGTGTCGCTAGACTCACAGGATGGCTTTAATGCTATCTCCTCATGCACATCCTCATCATGTATTGTTAACTCCAAATGAAGCTCACCAACAACCTATACTTCATGCTCATCTTTCTTCCCTCCCCCAACTATGCCTTTAAGGAGATCCTCATCCAAATCCTTGGGCTTGCTCCCGAACTTGATGGTGTAATAATCTTGAAAGGACAATGTTGCACATACCTCATCACCCAAGGCTAGATACTCTTGATATCAAGGCAAGTGTTGAAGTACTGCTAACCTCTGCAAATTTCCAGTCAAGATCCTTTTCATTGTCTTCATGTTCTCACAAGCTGGCAAAAAAAAACCCTTTTTTTGACATACACTTCACCAACATCACTGACATGCATTTGCATGTACAAGCATGCATCAACATGCACTTTTATTCAATTTTTCTGTGCCCACAGCTGGCAAGGATCATGCTCTGATTCCACTGTAATATCTTAAATACTGATATTCTCTAAAGTTTTATTGTAGTGCTGACTCACACACTCAATCTTATACAAAAATACGAAATAATTGTGCATGCAAACTTGCCATGCTAAAATGCCCTAAAATGTAGCTGAATTAGGGCTAGGGTTTGCAGAGAGAAATTAACACTTACCACTGATATTCCGGCTGATAATGACTCCAGAGATAGCTGTATGCATAAAGATCAGGATAGGTGGGCTAGTAGTGCTCCTTTCATTCGGTGTTACCGCCCCGCTGTACCGTAAGCACCCTCCAGACTGAAGGTGATGTTTTTGTAGGAGGAGAGGTCAGATCAGGCTGAAACTTTATGGGATTGTCTGTCTGCTGATGCTGACGAGATGGACTGTCACATGCGGAGGTTTGGCTGCCTCTAAGAGCCCTCTCACGCCCCCCAAGCTTTCTGTTCGCTGATAGCTGCTCCAGATGAGCAAATTGATCGCTGATAATCCCGGGATGCCGTAGAATGGGCCTGCTGAAAAAGAGGAAGCTAACATCCGGAGGAAAGACTGGGTTTTGTGGTCCCAACGAATCCTTCTCTGGTTTCCCCGCTACTTCCAGCTGCAAAGCATGGGTTTGTCAATAATCCTTCAGAGTGTGTTGGATCTCTGGATATTGAAGTGTACAATGAATGCTGTGGATAAACCTGGATGGTCTATCTCGAAGAGATTAGGGCAGATATCTCACTGTCGAACATTCGCTAGTTGAAGATGCCGTCTTCAACCCCAACTGCCGCGATTGCACATGGTGCTGTTGCTCAAAAGCTCCAAATCAATCAACAATAATCATAGATGTGTTCTTTGCTCCAATAACCCTTCTTAAATAGCTTAGCATGTACTTTTAGGGTTTGCATGTCACTTTTAGGGTTTGCACTTTGCTTTTGCATGCATGCAATTCTAATTTTTGTTGACTTTTAAGATTGAAGAAATAAGGCCTGCATGCTCCGCATGCTTTATGATAATAACTTTGATGACCCTCTTTACTATATTGATGACTGAAGAATTGTCCTAATATGCTCCCGATATTAAAGGCCCTTGGTCAATTCCCTATTTATCAAAAACAGAACATTACACAGATGTTGTGTTTGTATTTGTCAACATGCCCACCAAAACCGCAGGCGTGGCACTAGCAAGGTGATTGACCCGTTCTACTAGGAATTGGCCACCTGGATGTTTGCCAATGTGTCGAAGTCGAACAAGATTGTGGTGGAAAAATTGATGGTGTCGGTGAAAACCATAGAAGCAATAGAGAATATTCTCACCTACAACAAGGGGATCCACTTCTAGATATTATCTAATCCCAGATTTTTGGCCAAGGGAACCACCATTAAGGATTTATAGAAGCTTGATAGGGTTCTAATCGGTGTGTGTGAGACTTTGGAGAGCCAAAAAGTTGTCATGGCATTGAAGGCGGTTTATGCCCATAGGATTGAGGACCAAATCATCACTTTGAATCTCTAGTCTGCCGGGCTCTCTAAGCTGACCATGTATACCTTCTTGGTAGATCGATAGGTTTTTTCGATTCACAAGGAGGCGTTTCTACTAGAGTTTTTTTTTTGCTAGATTACTGGAATAAGGTTATTGGCAGTGTTTTGCCATAACTTTTCAATGATGTCTTTGTTTTCTATATTGACCAATGTTTTAAAACTCGGAACCGGACTTTGAACTCACTGAGGGTCAACTCGGCTGGTAACTGGAATCGACAATGACATGGACTACCAAAAAATACATAAAATTTTACAATTTTAGTGAAAGAATATATATTAAAGATTCCAAGCTATGATTCCAAACCATTAGAGACAAAACATGCATAGTCTACTCATGTATATACTATGTAAGGGTGAATATATTAAATTGGCACTAAGTGCAATACATATCTGAATCAAAATTGAAAATACATAATCATCGAAATCATAGCCTATATTGAGATCCTATTCATCAATAGCAGCCTGACCCCCCGTCCTCTAGGCTCTAGCCCTTGCCTCTACCTCAAATCTGAAAGTTGATCCTCCAAGGACATTAGTTAACACCCTACAATTTTGATGAAATTTACTAATCCAAGTATGAAAATAAGGTAGAAAAAGCTTCCCATGCTTAATGAGTGATTTTGCTTGACTAGAGGGTGCATTTTATTAAGGTCACGACAGAGGGGTTCAATCAACATCAACAATCAGTCATTGACATCACAAACATCAATGCACATAAAGATTTTAAGGTCACGACAGAGGGGTTCAATCAACGTCAACAATCAGTCATTGACATCACGAACATCAACGCACATAAAGAGTTTGATGTGCTTGATTAAATTCCAATCCCTTATCCTCATATATGATAAAATCCAGTGGAAATGTTGCAATCCTGAAATCTTGAAAACAATTAAGTCTCTTGAATTATGAATAGGATCTAAAAATCTACTTTTGCATATGAAGGTTGATGAGGTTGGAACCACTCTGAAACATCTTGAAACAATTAATGGTAATGTTAAAAGTTTAAGTAAAAGGATAGAAAATGAAAGATAAGGAGAATGCCACTTTTAAAAGGATAGAAAATGAAAGATAAGGAGAATCTTGAGAATTTAATATTACTGACTTCAATGTCAGTTGTACGAAGCTAGTCATTGAAAAAAAAAACATGTATAGCCTCCATGCGTGTGCCTCAAGCAGACTTGGATTAACTCGACCAATTTGGACTGGTTCGGTACTGAACTGTCCTCCAGGCTAGTTTTTCTTTCGGTTTGGTGTTGCTAAGGGGGAAACCAATCAACTTGACCGGTTCTAGTTTCGAGTTGATTGGTTTTTAAAACATTGGTATTGACTGAGGCCTTGCAAAGAGTATTCCACTCAATTTCAAATAAGTGGTTGCACAACACATTGATTTGCTTATTTGAGATGGTTGTATTTCTCATTTGCTCAATGAATATATGTTGATTTCTCTATTGTAAATGGGTACCTAATGTGACCTGTTTGTCGAGACCCATATCGAGGATTGCTATCCATGCTGTTTTTTATTAATTGTACCTCTCATTTTGCACCTTTGAGTAGTGGATTGTACGCCACTCGTGCAGATAGCCTTAGTGCCTCCAGGTGTTTTCCTTTGTGGATTGTACTTGCTTGTTTTGTAGTCTCTTCGAGCTCACTACTTTGGAGTGTTCTTGCTTAAGTTGTTTGGCATCTTGGCCACCTTTATCTAGTACCTCCATACTTTCCCCATCCTTTGTGACATCCATTGCTATCATCTTTCCACCTAATTCAACATTGTGGGGGGTGGTATACAATGCTTCCTTGGGTGATTTTTTATTCACCATATTGATCGAGATCAATTGTCTTTGGAGTGAGCCTTGTACACAACACATATTCCTATATTGACTCGATAGTTATAGCGGATAGTGACCCATGCACTTCGACGAGGTGGATTGGCGTCCATAGGATGTCATCGAATTCCATGATTTTTTGCCTTAGAATTCGAGATTTGTTGATTTCTTGTGGCCGACAAAGTAAATCGTTTAAAATCAATGATTTTGATTTCAAATGGTTTGTGAATTTCAAGGTGAATTAAATTGCCAAAAAGTTAGCTTGATTTTTTCGGAATTGGCGTAAATTCGTTGAAATTCGTTTTTTATGTGTTTTGGCGGCTCGTGGGTAAACCCTACTAAAACTACCTCCACGCTAAACTGTTGCTCATTGCTCATTGTGCGAGTGAGACCACCGTCATGAATTCGTGATCTTTGATGTGATGAAGTGTGGAGGCCGCGATTGTGAATCTGTGAGTCGCAGAGGGCCGAGGCTGTGCATTGGTTACCTAACACCTATTTTTAGCAGTTGTTGAGGGAAACGTTGACTAGATGTAGGTACAGATGTAGAGGGTTCAAACTTCAGCGTAGTCCCATCGTGTGTTTGGGCAGTGGGCACTTCGCACTAGCAGCGAGCAGGTAGGTGCTGTTGCACTGCTACAATAACAGCCACAGGCTACAACATACAACCACAACCCACGGGCCACATCCTATTGCATGCATCACTACTAATAGGGAACATCTACGCAAAGAGGAAATGGGACATTTGAAGAAATAAAAAAATAAAAAATCAGATATAAATTGATATAAAATTTACTTATTATCAAAATTCGTTAAGTGTGTTTGATTTATATTGATGTGATTACGTTGAATCAAACTTTTGAAAAGACAAAGTACATAAAAGATCATCAATAATATATTGTTGGAATATTCACCATCCATACACTAGCCATGTCTCTTTTTTGACCTCCATGAAGAATTAATTAACCTCCATGCATCATTTTAAAGCCTCCATGTGTAATATCCCAAATGCGGATATTCTATTGATACGAAGTATAATACTGTCTCATACACAGAATCTTATGCAAAATTATGGAATAACTGTGCATGCAAACTTGCCATGCAAAAATGCCCTAAAATATAGCTGAATTAGGGTTAGGGTTTGCAGAAAGGAATTTAACACTTACCATTGATAACTCAGCTGATAACCCTCTTGAGATAGGCTGCATGCATAAAGTGCCGGATAGATGAAATATCGGTGCTACCTTCCTGCTGTTGACGCCTAGCTGCACCAATGAACACCCCCAGACTGAAGGTGACGTTTTTGGAGGAGGAGAGGTCAGATCCTGCTGAAACTTTGTGGGCTTGTCTGTCTGCTGATGTCGAAGAGATGGATTGACACATGCAGAGGTTTGGCTGCCTCTAAGTGCCCTAGGCGAATTGATCTGTGGTTCTGCTGCTCACGCCCCCCAAGCTCTCTGTTTGCTGATAACTGTTCCAGGTGAGCAATCTGATGACTGATAATCACAGTATGCCGTAGGATAGGCTTGCTGAGAAAGAGGAAGCTGACATGCGGAGGAGAGATTGGGTAATGTGGTCCTAGCGAATCCTTTTGAGGTTCCCAGCTATTTTCCAGCTGCAAAACGTGGATCTGCCAATAAGTCTTATGAGTGTGCTGGATCCCTGGATACTGATGGATATGATGAATGCTGTGGATAAACCTGGATGATCTATCCCAAAGGAGACTAGGGCAGATATCTCATTGTCGAACCCTCGTTAGTTGAAGACATCGTCTTCAACCCCAACTGTCACGACTGCACACTGTGCTGCTGCTCAAAAACTCCAAATCAATCAACAATAATAATAAATACTTCCTTTAGTCCCATAACCCTTCTTAAATAGATCTTCATATGCTTTTAGGGTTTACATGCCACTTTTAGGGTTTATGCTTCACTTTTGCATGCATGTAATTCTAATTTGATGTTGACTTTAATACTGACTAAACAAGGCCTGCATGCTCCACATGCTTTAGGATATGAACTCCGATGGCCTTCTTTCTACACTGATGACTCAATAATACTGAATTGATGTACCTTTCTGCTCCTAGTGCTATCAGTCCTCAGTTATTCCCTTTTCTTTAAGACCCGCTCGAACCTATGGGGATAAGATAGGTTAACGGGTGTTCTCAGGGTGGTTTATTTGGAAGGGGACATTACACCATGAATCATTTTTAAGCTACCTAGTACATAGTCCATATTGTTGACCTTGCAGTGCCTTAATCCCACTTCATTTTGACCTCATGAGTCATCCATGCACCACATTCCTACCTTTTACGAGTTAATGCACCCTCATGCATGATTTTAGGCCCATTTGAGTCAATCTTCTATAATTTAGGATCCTACCTTAAATTAAACTAGCCCATGCACCTTGATTCCATCACTATGATTTAAACTGAGCTTCAATGACCATCTATCACCACTGTCAGTCACATATGCGCCTCCTTGAAGTTATCTCCTCTATTTTTATCCTAACAACTCAGTTATGCGCCCATAACCTTCAGTTAACTAGTCTACCTTCCTGAGTTGTGACTAGAAATTGTGTCTGGAGATGTCTCCTAAGCTAACTAAGCCTGCCACTTGAGATGGATTCGAATGCCTCCTAAAGCAATCGAATTCCTTTGTATTGTAACACTTTTGAGAGCTAGCTTAATGCCGAGGAATATAACAGTGACAATTTTCCATTTGTGTTTCCTTTTCATGAATGAATTACGACATCTGTTATTCAAATTTGTTTGCACATGCTTAAGAAATTAGTGAGGTTGATTTAAGCTTTATGATCCTACCTTGTATAATTTTACATGGTATTAGAGCTTAGGGAGCTTAGGGAGAACTAATTTCTTGCTTTTGTGCACTAGAAGCAGTTGGGTTTCCACAGAAATCCTGCTATCCTTGCATTGCTAACCTTGGATTCGTCCAAGGAAGTCTAGCTAGGTGTGAAGCACCCTGATAATGTGCCAAAAGTCTTAAGCAAAGCTCATTAGATTCTGTGTCAAACCCTCCAAGATCAATTTCTAAAGTAAAATGGCAAGTTTTTGTAGTGATTTTGCAGGTTTATCATCACAAGTAGCGCAAGCAGTTGTAGAAATGGACCAACCTTCAGTTCCTCAACTCACATCCTTCAATTACTTTGATTGGAAGGAGAGAATAAACATCTTCTTGCGGAGCAAAGGTCTCTTTAGAGTGATCAATGGTATTGAAGTTGAACCCAATGCAAAAGTAGAAAAAGCTAAATACTTCAATAAGCTCAATGAAGCTTATGGAATGCTATGTCTTAACATATCAAGAGATCTTCTCTTCCATCTATTGGGTTTGAAGACTCCCAAGGAGGTCTGGACCAAGCTTGAATCTCTATTTGGGCAGCAAGATGAACTGAGGGCTCATCAATCAGAGAATGAGTTGATCTCATTGAGTTTCAGCAACTTCGATTCCATAACAGACTTCTTCATAAAGTTCAAGAATTTGGTTATGCAACTCAAATTGTGTGGAATTGAAAAGAAGGATGAGCAATTAATCCTTTCAATCCTGTCAAAATTGGGACAAGATTACTCTACCTTCCAAACAACCAAGTTATCCAAACAACCAAGATTACTCTGTCAAAATTTGTGTCTACCTTCCAAACAACCAAGTTATCCATTCCCAATTGGAAGATGCCCACGCTAGATGCCTTCATCTAGTCCCTCACAAAGGAGCAAGGCAAGTTGGTGCAAATGGGAGTCATAAAACCATCAAGGGATCAAGCTCTTGCTGGTGGAGAAGGGAAGAATGCAAATGGAAAAGGGAAGAAGGGCAAGGAAAAGAAACAGTATGAGCAGAAGCAGAAGGAGAACCCCAAACAGTTAGAGGGAGCTTCGAATTCTAAGAGAGGCATGCAAAAGGAAAAGACCAAGTGTCCATATTGCAACCGAGGCTTTCATTTAGAAAGTGCTTGCATGAAGAAGACCATTGAACTAATGGCTTAACTTCTTCCAGAGATCTCTTTTCAGATTTTGAATCCACTGCTGAGCCTTCCATCCTAATGGGAGATGATTCAGAAGTTCCTTGCAAAGGGATAGGAAGAATCCGTCTTCAAAATGGATGCTTCCAAGATGTACTGTATGTGCCTTCCTTGGAAGCCAACTTTCTCTCCGTATATCAAATGACTAACACAGGAGTTGCAAAGAAAGTCATCTTTACTCTTGATAGTGTTGAGATTGTGGAGATCTCTACTAGGAACATCATTGCATAAGGATATGTTGATCATCATTCCAAGATCTATGAATTTTCTCACTTCACGCCCTACTCCAAACAGAATGCGCTGCTTTCCCATGCTAATGATGTTAGCAAGCTTTGGCATGAAAGGTTTGGGCATCTCAACTACAAGTACTTGCAAGAATTACACAATAAAAACATGGTTGAAGGACTACCGAGCATTAAGATTGCGAAAGGTATCTGTCAAGGTTGCTTGAAGGGTAAGCATCCAGAGCAAAAATTCGCAAAAGGGAAGGGAAGGAGAGCCTCCTCTCCTTTGGAGCTGATTCATAGTAACATCTCAGGACCACTCCCTCACCCATCCTTGAATAACTCCAAACACATTGACATTCATAGATGATTTTTCAAGATTTAGTTGGGTTGACTTCCTTGAGCTAAAATTAGAAGTCTTTGAGTATTTCAAATTTCTTGAGGTTGCTGTAGAAAATCTTTCTAGAAGTAATATCAAGATCCTTCAAACTGACAATGGAGGAGAGTATGTAAAGAATGAGTATCAGTCATATTGTGCAGATGAAGGTATAGAGATGCAAGTTGCAACACACTGTTACTTACACACTGCAACAGAATGGTGTAGCTGAGAGAAAGAACTGAACCCTAAAGGAGATGGCCACATGCATGCTTGAAGCAAAGGATTTGCCTCCTAAACTTTGGGCAGATGCTGTCAACTGTGCTGCTTACCTCCAGAATAGAGTTCCACACAAAGGCCTAAAGGGTAAAACTCCATTTGTAGCATGGATGGGATACAAGCCAGATGTGTCTCATCTCAAGGTCCTTGGTCTCAGGGCTTGGGCCAGGATTCCTACAGATAAGAGGAGAGCCCTTGAGCCTCAAAGCCAAGAGTACATACTAGTTGGCTATGCATTGAATGCAAAAGTCTACAAATTGTTGAATCTGTCCACCATGAAGACCTTCATTGAAAGAAGTGTCCAATTTGAAGAATGGCAGTTACATGAGGTCCACTATGATGAAGCAAAATGCTCCACTCATACCCCAACACAAGAAATTGAACAAGATAGCGAATCCTCTGCAGATGAAAGTTCTGAATCTGATATTGAAAGTGAAGATGGTGAAATGCTAGATCTAGTAGATCCATAAGATCCAACATTACTTCCTAAATGGCATGAGAAGACCATAGAAGCTGCTGGTGAGTTTGCAGGGGATCCACAAGATCCAAGAAGAACAAGATCTCAGCATCAAAGTGCAAGTCTTGCACTCTCTTCTACAGATCCCTTTCTTCCTGAAAAGTGTTTCATGGTGGTTGGGTCAGATCCAAAAAGCTTTTTTGAGGCCTCCCAAGATCCTAGATGGATTGCAACTATGGATGAAGGGTAGCAATCTCTTCAGAAGAATGGCACTTGGGAGTTGGTTCCTCTTCCTCCTAGAAGGAAGCTTGTTCAGTGCAAGTGGGTTTACAGAACAAAGATGGGCACAGATGGAGTGACTTGCAAGTATAAGGCTCACTTGGTTGCTAAAGGATTCTCTTAGGTTGAAGGGGTTGGCTATACAGAGACCTTCGCTCCAATAGCTAAGATGGACTCCATCTGTCTTTTTTGGCTCTAGCTGCATCCAAGCACTGGGAGGTTCATCATATGGATGTGAAGAGCACATTCCTTCATGGAGATCTAGAGGAGGAGATCTACATGAAGCAACCTGAAGGATACATTGATGATCCATCCCTTGTTTGCAGGTTAAGGAAGTCTCTATATGGACTTAAGCAAGCTCCCCGAGCTTGGTACGCAAAAATGGACTCCTTTCTACTTGCACAAGAATTTGAGAGATGCAAGCTATATTCGAATGTCTACATGCAAAAAGATGGTAAATCTTTTCTTCTCATTGTTCTTTATGTTGATGATTTGCTAATCACAAGGAGCCACTCTTCTTGCATCAATTCTATCAAAGCAACTTTGCATCTATCCTTCTCCATGTCGGATTTGGGACTGTTAAAGTAGTTTCTTGGTCTTGAAGTCTCTCAGAGTGCTTTAGGGATTAAGATTGCACAATCCAAGTATGCAATAGATTTGCTTGACAGGTTCAAGATGAAAGAATGCAAACCAACAACATTTCCCTTTCTTTCAGGAGTAAGTCTCGAAGATGGTTCTTCTACACCATTGGTAGATTGTAGTTTGTATAGGCAGTTGATCAGGAGTATGTTGTTCCTCACACATAGTCGCCCGAATCTGTCTTATGCAGTGAGTGCAGTCTCCAGATACATGCAGGAGCCTCATGAGCTTCACTGGAAGGCAACTAAAAATATCTTGCACTTTGTGCGAGGAACCAAAAACTTTGGTATTAATTATGCAGCCGGGTCTTCGTTGAATCTTGTTGGGTACACTGATTCATATTGGGTTGAAGATAGCTTAGATCGAAAGTTTACATCAGGCTTTGTCTTCATGTTTGGATTCGGTCCTATTTGTTTGTCGAGCAAAAAGCAGTTAGCTATTGTTCTTTCTTCAGTTGAGGCCGAGTAAAGAGGTGCAGTGAATGCAGACACACAGTGCATCTGGTTTCAGGGCATCCTATCTGAGTTTGACATTCGATACAGTACTCCACCGGTCATCTTTTGTGATAATTAGAGTGCTATCAGGATATCTATATATCCGGTCCAGAGACAGAGGACCAAACATATTGAGATACACATGCATTACATTCGAGGATTAGTTCATGATCGTACCATCTCACTGCTTTACTGCCCTTTAGTAGAGTAGATTGCAGATATTTTCATCAAGTCTTTCACAGTTAAAAATTCACTCAACCTAGATCTCTTCTTGGGGTGGGTGATACCTTGGTGAAAGCTTGATTAGTTGTATTACAATATATTTTGAGGGGGGGTTTTGTTCCCACTGGGCTTTCCTTCTTTCCTCATTTATTTTTTAGATTTGTTGTACAGGGTGACCTTTGGTTTCACTAACCAAGGCCCTATTTTATTTCCTCATAGTCAGGCTTAAGGGGGGGTGTTGGAATATTCACCATCCAGACACTAGTCGTGTCTCTTTTTTGACCTCCATGCAGTATCATTTGCCTCCATGCAGAATTAATTAACCTCCATGCATCATTTTTGAACTACCTAGTACATAGTCCGTATTGTTGACCTTGTATTGCATGCAGTATCATTTGCCTCCATGCAGAATTAATTAACCTCCATGCATCATTTTTTAACTACCTAGTACATAGTCCGTATTGTTGACCTTGTATTGCCTTAATCCTAGTTCATTTTGACCTCATGAGTCATCCATGTGCACATTCCTAAATTTTATGAGTTAATGCGCCCTCATGCATGATTTTAGGCTCACTTGAGTGAGTATCCTATAATTTTGGAGCCTACCTTCAATTAAACTAGCCGATGCACCTTGATTCCATCACTATGAGTTAAACTAAGCTCCAATGACCACCTAGCACCACTGTCAGTCACATATGCACCTCCTTGAAGTTATCTCCTCTAGTTTTAGCCTAGCAACTTAGTTATGCGCCCTTAACCTTCAGTTAACTAGTCTCCCATCCTGAGTGGTGACTAGAAGTTGTGTCTGGAGATTTCTCCTAAGCTAACTAAGCCTGCCACTTGAGATGGATTCGAATGCCTCCTAAAGCAATCGAATTCCTTTGTATTGTAATCCTTTTGAGAACCAGCTTAATTTTGAGGAATATAGCAGTGACAATTTTCCATTTGTGTTTCCTTTTTTATGAGTGAATTACAACAACTGTTATTCAAATTTGTTTGCACATGCTTAACAAATTAGTGAGGTTGATTCAAGCTTTGTGATCCTACCTTGTATAATTTTACATATATAGTGTAGTCACTTACATAATTCATTGTATGGTTGATTCCATAGTTAATATGGCATATGGACTTTTAAATTTAATAGTTTTTGTCACATTTGAAGAAATTAATAACTAAAAAATCAAATATAAACTGATATAAAATTTACTTATTATCAAAATTCATAAAGTATTTGATTTATACTGATGTGGTTGCGCCGAATCTAATTTTTGAAAATACAAAGTAAATGGAAAGATCATCAATAATATATAGTATAGTCACTTATATAATTCATTGTATGGTTGATTCCATAGTTAATATGGCATATGCCTTGAATCCAAAGGGGAACAAATCTCACTCATGTCCATACTTGATAGGATGTGTAACGGGAATTGGTATGTGTTCAATGTTATTTTAATGAGCGAATTTTATTGAAAATTTTCATATATTTTTTAATTTCCAAATTTTATAGTCACTCGAACTAAATGCCGAATTTTATTCCCAAAATTTCATTGCTGAATTTTGTCGAATTTCAAGGTCTCCGAATTTGAACACAAACTCGAACCAAGTGATTTAGTCCATATGGACACCCAATATATGATGTTTTATTGATTGTAAATGAGTACCTAATCAGGCCATTTTTGCCGGGACTCATTTTAGAGGGTCAATTTTTTTTGGGGAATGGGGTACATTCAATTCTCATTGCCTCAATGGTTTGAAATGTGCATTTTTCAGCATTGGTGATTGACTCTCTTTTGGAGAGGGGTTTTTCTCCTTTTCTCCGCTTATGGGAGTTTGTACTAGGGTATCTTGTCAGGCCTAGTTGCTGGGACCCATTTTTTTTTCTTTGTTTTCTCCCTACATTTCGCTTATGGGGAGGGGGTGTTAGAGTTCCAATATGATGGCTATTGTGAGTTGTAAGCTTACGTAGGCGTTATTATCTTCCAGCTGTGATAGTTAACCTTGTTGACGCTGGGCCTATTTCACTGTTATAAATAGCTTGCATTCTTGTAAATAAAAACAAGCAGATCTAATAGATCATCTTCCATATTCTCTCCGTAGAAGTGTTTGGTTTCGCAGTCTGATCCTGGATGTCGTTTTAACATTTTCAAAGCAGGGCGCTCCTTAGCTGCTGGTGCCTTGTCCTTGAATTCCACACTGGTGGTAACTGTAGCAAGCAGGTTGAGCTTGGTGTCCATCCTCCTGACCTTATACTGGAGCTTTTCCATCTGATGCAGAATCTCTTTGCATTCTTCTCTGCTGTCCAATAGAGCCTCCCCCCCAAGCAATGCTTTCATTTGCCAGTATAACAGAACAATTTTAATATATTTGGTGTCACGGGTTCGAGAGGTCCCTACATCAGTGATCCACAGCCCCATCTCCTGCTGCAGGTCTTTATCTTTCCTCACAGCCTGCTCCTGGCTACTATCCTCATTATTGGTAATGGGATTATCTATTGAAACGAGAATAGGATACAAATAGGGGTGTTTCATGTGATTCTTCACTTGTGGGGAATTTCAGGGAACATTTCAAGATGAATATTTGCCCAAATTTCTATACTGTAAAATTATTTTACTTGAAAACTCCCCAAAATGTTTTAGAAACTGGGTAAAATCATTAGAATTTGGAAGATCTTTGCAAAACTATCCCCAAACATTTATAGTTGGCATTTTAAGAATTAGCAAGATTTACTCAGGTTTATACACCTAGACATTAAGTATAGATCCTGAAAATTTTCCAGTTGTTCATGATGGCTTTTTAGTCCTATTCTATTATATATGATGCTTGCTAGTGGAGTGGTTGTGGGTATAACTTTACCTTCAGGTAAAGCTTTGCAAAGTCTTACCTGAATTTTTACAACATTAGCTGGAACTGCTGATGGTGATTAAACAATGGGATTAGGATCCTCAAAAGAAGAAGATTAGCACCACAAGGGCCTACTGAAAGGTGGGCAGTAAGGTCCTGGAAGGTCTTACCGGGTTGTTCCTGACTAAAAGGGAGTAGGGTCCTCACAAAATTTGAATATCATAAGAAGCACAGAGGATGCCAGTGGGTGATTACTGATTATGTCAGAGTAGAAATATTCTTTGTTTTAGTTTATGGTTTTGCAACATGAATTATTGAAGTAATTGATTGAAATGTAATTCCATGTGGCAAGGGTGAAATTATTTTAAGCAAATGCGTTAGAAGTATTGATTGGGTTGTGGGTGCATGTTTGCAAAATTTGTAAATTTTTGTTTAGACATTGTTTTGGAAGACCTCTATAAGATGATACAAAACCATGGAACAAGCATGCTGATTGTATTTGCACCTTATTTTGAGCAGTAGATGGTCATGCTTATATATGATTGATTTTACTCTTTCTTATTGCCACTTAGAATTGTTATTGTGCTTTTAAGGTGATTCACCTGTATTATTTCAATAGATGAATACGTATTGGATTTAAAGTGTCACTTTAGTGTATTGCAAAAACTTTCAAAGAACTTAAGTAAAAATAGCAAGATTCTGATCTATCTTTTCAAGTTGATTTTTCGTGATATTTATCGCTAGCTATATCTTGATACGATCATTGGTGGATAACCACAGGGGAGCGTGCAATCTTTGACTCAACTCCGACTTCAGTCATTTCTAATATGACACTTGGTCCAGGATGCACTAAAACATGTATGTTAAGATAATTCTATATCCCATTGTGCTTTTATCCTCATTATTGTCTTTTCTTAGAAAGTATTATGTTCATTACATGCTCATAAAATAGGCTAATTGTCTTTTCTTTGCTGTCATTTTAATCTCTCAAGTGATTCCTAAATTGTGTGTAGCACATATTTTCATTGATGTATAACAACTGTAATTTATTAATTTAAGATAATATACATAATATCACATAGCTGATTCAAAATTTTCTTTCCCTTCTCTCTTTCCCAATACATTCTCACAGAAGGGCATATTATGACATTATGATATATAATTAAGAAATCCAGTTCTTACATTGTTTTTGTGTTTCTGTAATATATATATATATATTTATATATATTTTATCCTGATTGAATACACATCATGGGAAACCCTGCAGGCACTTTCCCTCATTTCGAGGATAGTATCCCGGGTAAACTGTTCGGTTGTAGTTTTGGCAACCAATCCCAGCATGAACATCAAGTGAGGCCCATAATATTCACATAGGCAGCCAGCCTAGGGACTTGACCCCATGACCTCTTGCTTGCAACTCACAACACTCAAACCTCTTGAGCTAACCAATGTTATCAGAACCGGACTGGTCATCGAACCGATAGAGTCCAAAATGTGAACCGGACCGGAACCAGAAAAAACCGGTAGACTAAAAAACACATAAAATATTCATATTTTGTAAAAACACATATATATTCATGTGCATACATATGAATTCAAACCATTAATACACAAATATGCAAAGTTTCTCATATATATAGCAAGTACAGGTGCACATACCAAAATAGCATCGAGTGCAATACATCACTGAAGTTCTGAACCAAGATACATCAACAAAGAGGCTCTAAATGGCCCCTACAATCCAAAAAAAACATAGTACTACTACTAATGAATAACTATAAACTGAGATAACATGAAAACTAGGGCCTAATTATCCTCATCCTCATTGTCATCATCATTGTCATC
Source organism: Pseudotsuga menziesii (assembly GCA_001517045.1). Classification (NCBI taxonomy): domain Eukaryota; kingdom Viridiplantae; phylum Streptophyta; class Pinopsida; order Pinales; family Pinaceae; genus Pseudotsuga; species Pseudotsuga menziesii. Next base: position 49,944 of record LPNX010411625.1, read on the forward strand.
CTCATAATCCTCAATCAGAGAGAGATTTTGAGCCCCACTAGATTCCCTTGGTCTTGATGGTAAAACCTATGGAAGTGGGTCCAAATCCAACCAAGAAAGGTCTTCATTCTCAATTGCTGGTCCCTGAGACTCCACAACCCACTCTGGTGATGGATCAAAGTCATCCAAGGTTATGTTGCCTGATGCTGGGGTCTTGTTCAACAACTAGTTATGCCTTTGCCTAAGATTGTACTGAACATAGACCATATCATTCAACCGTTTGTGTTCCAAACGGTTTCGCTTCTTGGTGTGTATACGCTAAAAAAAGCTCCAATTGCACTCACATCCAGAAGCGCCGCATGGCTGGCTCAAAATCTGAACTGCAAACTTTTGCAACTTAAGGCAGTTGCCACCAAATTGTCCCCGCCAATAGGCTGCAAAAAGAGTTGAATGCAAACAAGTTTCAACAAATGACTTTGAAAACTTTCAATAATATAATATATAATTTGAAAACTTTGAAATTTCTTACCAGGTGGATCCTTGGATCTGCCTCGTATGGCCGTACTCAAGCCAAAGCTACCCATACTCTCATTGAATTGCAACAGTGTACTATGTATCTTATCTTGTGTCTTGGGGTCAGAAACCATGCGCTCAATGCATTTATACAATCCATCTTTTACCACGCCATCATCATATGCTTCAAAGTCTTTTGTATAGTGGTACCTTCAAAAGTTCAAAGTTTAAAAGACCAGAAATATTCATTAGTGAATTTGAGAATATAACTTATAACTTTGAACCTAAAAGGTTGAAAGTACAACAAACCTTATAACTGTGAATTTGAATTTTAAAATTTCTTACCTTGGGTTTAAGCAGTAGCCTGCTTCATGCAAAGGATGAGGGAGTTGTTTGTTCCAACTTTCATCAATGATTTTCCAAATAGGAAAATGCTTCTGCCTTTTGTCACCATATCTTGTCTTTATTGCTTCTTTGGCCTGATCCATGGCCTCATAAATAAAACCCATGGCAGGTTTATCACCATCCACCATTCGCAACACTTTCACAAGAGGCTCACTGAACAAAACAATCTCTTCTTCCTTTTTCCAAAATGTCCTTTCAAACACTTTGTCAGCTACCTCTTTCCCTTCAGCATTTTTACTCCACTGAGATTCATTCCACTCATCACAAGAAAAGATTTTCCTTAGGTTGGACTTTTGGTCAAGAATGGTTTGCAACGAAAGAAAGTTTGTTGCAAATCGTGTAATCGTTGATCTAACTAGCTCTTTACCCCTAGTGTTCTTCCTCATTAGGCTCACAACCCATGAGTGGTTGTAGATGTACTTGGTTATTGATTTTGCATGCTCCACACACTTCTTCACCCACTCAATTTTGCCAATATCCTCAAGCACGAGGTCCAAACAATGCGCTGCACATGGAGTCCACCAAATGGTGAGGTGTTTTTCCTCAAACATCCTTCCCGTTGCAACATAGTTAGAGGCGTTGTCAGTGATGATCTGTACAACATTCTGTGCCCCCACCTCCCCAATTACTTCATCCAAAAAATGAAATAATAGTTGTGTATCCTTCACTTGATCAGAGGCATCCACAGGTCTAAGAAACATGGTTCCTTTTGGGCAAGCAATCAAGAAATTGAGAATGGTGCAGGATTTTTCATCACTCCATCCATCAGACATTATTGTGCACCCTGTTTTACTCCAGGATTGCTTGAACTCCTTGAGGTATTCATCTATTCTTTGGACTTCATTTCTTAAAAGGGCTCCCTTGATATCATGAAAACTAGGGCCTTTGAAGCCCCGACCACATGAATCTATAACATCTATCATAGGTTGATAATAGGAAGAATTAGTTGCATTAAAAGGTATGTCTACATCATACCACCATTTAGCAATGCACTTCCAAGCAACCTCCTTCTCTATCTTCTTCCATTTAGCATCAATGGTGGGATGAGCACCAGGGGTAGTGCAGGGAACAAAGAAAGAGTCAAGCCCTCTACTGGTGCCCCTACATGGCCTCTTCAAATTGGATGCTCTAGGTCCCACTCTCCCTCTAACAAGAAAACTGGAAGATTCTTCAAAACTAGGCATTTCATTTTGAGGGGTGTTGTTTGCCAAATGCACACCGTCAGCAGAAATCTTTTGGACTGCTGTTTCCCTAAGCAGGAAAGGTGTGGCCTTGGGGGCAAGTAAAGAGCCAGGTGTTTTCACCTGATCCCAGCTCCTCCGTTTAGGCTAACTCCTAATGAAGCCAAGGGGGGTAGTCCCTAAAAAGGTTGTCTAAGGATTTTTGTTTAAAGTGTTTTTAGATGGAAGAGGAGAATTAGTGTTGTTTAGGAGTTTTTTGATATACACAATAACTAATCACGCAATCCACGTTGCTATTTGCAAAACATGATATGAATAAGACCGAAATTAGAGCATCCACGCATAAATAACTTAGAAGTAAATGGACAAATGGTTCAAACAAGATAATATGAAAATTAACAGACTAGTGCCTTAAATGGAGTCAAAATGTTGGGAATGCTGAAATGTTTGTGAGATCGTTTTGCAAATGCCTCTTGGTAAAATTTTATTGTGTATTTTAATGAGTGAGGTTGATTATTAAATGGGAAGATATGTCCAGAACCCTTAACCGATGCGGCTACCCGCAAGGAATATGTAGGCTGGTCTGGAGTCCCTGAAGCTATGTTCAACACTACACCGCAAGTGTGTAGCCTAACTGGTGCCTCGAGGTCATTGACCAGGTGTTCCTGCTTCCTTTGGGTATTTTGCCACTGCAATGGCTTAAATCTAAGCGTTAGATTTTCGCCTGGGGAAAGTGGTAAATTTTATTATGGTTCTACTTGGAGTTAAGCGTGAATATTAATAAGTTACAGTGCTTCCGGGTGTCCCGTACGGGTAGAGCATACACACTGTAGAATGGTAAATTCCAATTTTAAAGGGCGAATATGGGTTGCAAATTTTATTAAAAAGCACAACTCTCCGACAGAGAGTGCTCTTGATCCACCTTATGGTGAGATTCAAGAGTCTTATCTAACTACTATGTGAATGCAATGCAGATGCTCTCCGATAGAGAGTGCTCTTGATTTGTTTTATGATAGGTTCAAGAGTCTTTTAGTTCTTTTTATGAATAATCAAACAAGGTACATAACACAAAAAACATGCAAGTGAAGATTAAAACTAGCAATTAGTGGAAAGCAAACTAAATCTAGCATGCAATCTAATATAGGTAAGGAAAAGACAAGACACACTTGCCCTAGGGGAAGTAAAAAAGTGTGGGAGGCTTAACCCCACTAGTCCTTTTTTATTAATGATTACAATAAGAGGGATTTTAACCCTTGAAAAGAAAGCAAGAAAGAAAACTAAAGAAAGAAGCCTTAATGGCTTTTACAAGGATGCAAATTATGCTTGATATTTGTTTTCTTGGTTTTGACAATTTCTTCAATCTTCAAGTCCTTCTTGGTTCACTTTTCCTCTTCGATGTCTGCACAAAACCAACAAGTACTCATGCACCCATTATTTGTTAGACAAAAATAAAACTAATCCAAGTGCAAAAATAAATATTTTTTAATGCAAAAATATAGTTTTTTTGAAGCAAAACTAGGCAAAAATTATAATGCAAAAAAGAGGGAAAAGAGGCTTGGAAAAAAGAAGAAATGGGGCAGCCAATAAGAAGTGAAAGATGGTTGCAAAAGATGAAAAAAGGGGGCAGCCAAGTATGAAGAAAGATGATCGCAAAAAAGGGGAAGAAAAAAGGCTCGAAAAAAGACAAAAAGTGGTTGAAAAAGTGCCCAAAAGGGCTGAAAATTGGTGTGAAAGAGGGCAGCCAACTAAGAGAAAAGTTGGCTGCAAAATTTTGACAAATAGGACAACCAAACAAAGGGAAGTATGGCTGCGAACAAAAGGCGGAAGAAGGCAGCGAAGAGTGAAGAAAAAGGGAGCAAAAAAGCAAGGGAAAACATGGTGAAAACAGATAAAACAAAGAAGGAAAAAGATGAGTAAAAAAGGTAAAAGAGTGAGGGCAAAAGAAGCAAACTGAAAAGAGGAAAGAGATGGATAAAGAGGACAAAGAGAGAGAGGAGGAAGAAAGATGTGTGAATCTTATAACCAAGGAAAATACTTTGTTTAAAATTTGATTAAGAGAGGTAAGAAAGAGCCCTTTTTTAGTTGTATGTTTTGAAGCTGGATTAAGCACTCTGAAGAACCTGCATGGTGAAAGTATGAAGTTAAGAACTCTTGATGAGAAACTGGTTGAACTTCAACCCCTCCTCCCCTGGTGATTCCTGAAACCAAAACAACTCAATAGAAGTAAAAGTGATCAAATTCTAGGATGTAATAATCAAAATAAACCTAAGTTGCCAGAAAATGTGGGTACGGGGACGGGGACGGGGACGCCACTTTTTGAAATAGGGTACTTGTGTACGTCAGAGGTACTGTAGACATATATATATGTGTGTGTGTGTTAAAATTTATAAAAATAAAACATTTCACACTCACATCATACATGCATATTTGATATTTCTAAATTCATATGAACATTCGCATTGAAAATTTGAAACATAAACTAATAAATTTGATAAATCATATGACATAGACTCATAGTAGATATCGACTGGAAGACTGAAGTTATATTAATATAATTAACAACATAAAATATTATATGTCCATGACACCATGAGTTCAAACTTCATTGCCATACTACATCCAAAATTTGCGTAAAGGCATTTTTAGACCTGAAAAAGAAAGTTCAAAATAGTAAACATTGAACATGAACAAGATAGTTGATTTGGCTTCCTCAAGCCATGTCATCAACAGCCTTAGGATCAATGTCATTAGCATCACTAAGGTCCTCTGTCATGTCGTCGCTGGAGTAGTGAGAAATGCAGTGTTGCGCTAGTTTAGGTAAGGGGCAAGGGCCCGCATAACATGTGTTTTAGTGTTTTATTATTTAATTTTTAAAATTTTGAACTTCAAACTTTGCAAATTGACTCATCCTAAACAACGAGCTAAGATAAATTCTCCAACGACTGTACCGACCGCATACCCAAACATGTGGTACGTTGTACCAAATTCCACGCGAGTACCCTATTTTCATACATGAAGTACCCGGTACGTGAGGTTGGATTTGGGTACGACTGGGGACGTACCATTGAAGTACCCAAGTACCCGGTACTGGTTCGTGTACCCGACCCCCCGGTACGGGTACCCATGCAACATAGAAATAAACATTGAAAGGCACTGGTATAACTGACTACTTCCTGCCCACTTCAAATATATAATGAATATTGCATAGATAACCAAGTTAAGAGTCAAGACATTAAAAGGCTACCCTACCGTGCTAGATTCATAGCCCTCATGAGCTAACATTGATCAAACATTTACTGAAATAAAGAGAGGAGGGTAAGAACAAGATCACCTCGCAAGATGAAAACCACATGCAAAAATCCCACACATAGACCTCCAAAGTCACTTTATTCCATTATCAAATAGTAGTTACAATCTTGGCAAAGTTCTCTTGCAATTTCTCCATATGCAAATGGAAAGAAGAGACTCTTATTTATACAAAAAATAGAGAAAGATAGGGCTTAAAACCCTAAATCAGGACTCGGCATCAGAAGAGCACACTACGGTGATTGAATGGGCTCGGCACACTGATTGAGGAGTTAACTGCAGGTTAAGGAAGGTAGGAGTGGGGAGGTGGCCTCCACCTAGGCAAGGCGCCCCCACTCCTCAACTTTGGAGTCTTCTCCAACCAATAGCACCCCTCCATCACTAAAAACGTCAACCATAAGGAGAGATGCGCAACCCTAGAGGAGAGACACGCTGGCACTTGATTGAGTGTTGATCTGAACTGAGACTGAGGCTGATGCTGAGTTGCAATGATGAGGGGGGGTTGAGGTGGTTCGTCCCCCCTCGTAATGATCATCGGTCCAATAAATAACCAACACACTAAACCAAATCAAGTTTTAGCTGGGAGTGGGCGAATTTCTGATTGAGAGTTAACTGCCGGAGCTCCAAAACTGAAGTGAAGGTGATTGATGCTGATTGGAATCATCATAAATGCCCAGTGCTGAGCTAATTAGCTCTTTATTTGATTCAATTTGGCCTTTTTTGGAGATATTTTGATTTTCTCCAATTTATTATTTTTTATTATTTTAATTAATATTTCTCATTTTTTTGGGTTTTTTGAGAAAATATTAATTACAAGGCCAAATAAGAGTCCGAAACTTAGGATAAGTGTGTCTAGGGGTTAAATGAGTGTTTTGACTTAGAAAATAAGTGTTTATTTGCCAAAAACCCACCCCAGATCACTTAATTATTACAATTTGAAAATTTTCAATTAAACCATGGTTGAAATGGTTTAATTAATTGAAAAATTTAATTAATTCTCTATAGTTTAAAAAATAAAAATAAAAAAACTCAACGCTGTCGGTAAAATTTTTTTTGGACAATTTTTTGAAGCATCCCGGGGCTTAGGAAATGACCATAGAAAATACCAATAGTGTCTAGTAGTAGGTTGATATTTACTAGTTGGACTCTAATAACCCCCCAAGGCTCAAATTTCAAAATCAGGCATTCCAGCTTTGGAGGAAGTGGGAGAAAAAACTCATCGATTATACTTGGCTATAGGCAAAGCATAATCGACAAGGGAAAAAACTCCCTGGAATACCTTAGTTGAAATCTACGTCTTAGGAGACCGAGCCACTCAGAACCCCTACTAGCACACTTTATTACAAAAACCCCATGGGGCATGGTCATTTCAGCATAAAAATAAAAATGACTAGCCAAAATTGGCTAGGCAAAACATTTTGAACATTTGTTGCACTGGATATGAACATTGACCATGTTCATCAAATGGCGGCTCAACAGGAGGTTTAACTATGGTACAAAAATAGTTGGTAACAAGGGGTATCATGATCATCACCCTCATAATCACTATCAAACTCAACTGGCATGTCTTTTTGAAGCTTCTTTGCCTTGGCCTTTTCTTCTTGGAAGGATTTAATACTGCCTAGCATCTCTGCTCTCATAACACCCAACGAACTCAACTCAATAACCCTACAACACTGCCCAAGAAACTTTGCTCTTAAGAACTCCAAAGAGATGGAATGAATAGTGTGAAGATAATAGAGGGTGGGGGGGTCTTTAAATAACAACACAATGGGATAAGTGTTGAATTTTAAATGTGCATGATATTCTTTAAAAAATGCAGACTGTGATAGAGATAGAACTTGAAAAGTAAACAGCAGTAAGACAAGCACAGTAGTCAATCAAGCATCACATAGTTGAACACATGATTTTTCATGGGGAAACCTTTAAAGGTTAAAAACCCCAAAGCATTAGTAATTCATCCTCTAAATGAGATGACTGAGTTTGTAGATGAAAGAAGAAAATTTGATCTCAGAATTTTGAGATGAATGTCCAACAAATTTTCCAAAAACCAGGAAGCCCTAGCAAGCTTCTATTGCCACCATATGTTGCCACATGGGGGGTGCGTTAATGCTGCATCCTATAGCAGCCTGCTGCTTCAAACCCTAACCACCTGTGACCATGAACTAGCTGCCCGAATTTGTTTGACTGCTGCCCGAATTTCTGTTAGGGCTGCCCGTAACCGTGATTGTTGCCCGAGCTGTTTATTGTTGCTGCTATTACAACAATGAAGGTTAGTTGCTGCCCTAGACCACCAACAAGGGTATGCTGCTGCCCTTAATCTTCACCGTGAGCACCAGTGAGGATAGGCTGTTGCCTTAGACCACCAGATAAAACTATGAGAGCACAATGCAGTAAGATGCGACTGGACAGGTAGATTCACAAGAGCAGACGCGTCGTAAGGACCGTATATCAACGCTGTATAGTAGGGTCGTACAGGCCATACAACATAGAAGCAGGCAGTGGGGGTTTGTTGAGCAATTTTGCAGTTGGAGGATATTTTTATGGAGGGCATTTTGTCATATTTGTTGTTGTATATTTTCTCGAGCCATTTTCCTAGTAAGGGAACCCTTGTAAACTTGGAAATTATTGAATGAAAAGCTGATTTCAAGGGCATCAATTATGTGTGTTTTCTTATTGAGTAGAGCCGTTCTTTTTGGTATTGCTTCCACGATTTCAAATTTCTATTAATAGATCTCCACAAGTATAAATAAATCTGTGAGTTGAAATTTAATTCTCTTTAGCAAGGAAAATCACAAGGAATTGTTTATCTAGTGTTGGTGTTAGTAAAATTAACATGGTATCATAGCTTACACTTTGAAAAGGAAGCATATTTGAAAACTATAGTAGTAGATTTTGGTGGGTGCTTAAAGGAATCCACACATGACAATTATTTTGTATAGATCTAGTTACAATAGCATGAAGTCTTAGATTTAAAGACAGGTTAGATGGGGCATGACCTTTGGGAGATCATTGAGAAGGTTGTTCCTACATTGACATATCCAACAAATTTGGCAGCTCTTGAGAAGAAGGGCACCAAAGCCCAGAGGTTGATTCTAAATGCTATAAAGGATCACCTAATTCCTCATGTGGCAAAAAAGACGTCGGCCTTAGATATGTTTAAAGCTCTGTCGAATTTATTCTAGTGTGATAACGTGACTACGAAGATGATTCTGAGAGATAAGCTCAGAGATGTCTGGATGGCCAGATCTGACAATTTTCCAGCTATGTCACGAAGATCACTCAAATATGTGATTAATTTGGAATCGTTGGGGAGAAAGTAGTAGATGCAGAGCTTGTCAATGTGGCATTGAATGGATTCACCAAGCGTTGGGAACCATTTGTCAAAGGACTCTTTGCTTGGGAGAAACTCCTCTCCTGGGAGAGGCTATGGGACGATTGCATTCAAAAAGAGATTCGGGAGGAGTCCAAGGCACACAACCAAGGAGGTAGCGATGACAACTTGCCCTTGTTAGTGAGTTAAGAAAGGGCAAAGGAAAGAGTTCCAACAAGAAGGGTAATAATGAGGGGGAAACCTCATAGACAAGGAATAAGAAAGACTCGGGTTTGTTGTGAAGTTCGAGAGTGGTTTCACACTAGTTTCCTGCCTTTCTACTAGCATAGTTGCATGGAGTGCATGGCACTTGGATAGTGGTGCATGTCTACATATGATAGAAGCACGCAAGTTATTCAACGGATTGATGGAGTCATAATCAAGGATCGATGTCGAGCTTGGTGATGATGCCAAGTTTGCAATTAGAGGAGAGGGAACAATTTTGTCCCATCTTGAGTCAGGAGGTTTGTTTGATGCCTAGGATGTACTATTTGTATAAGGACTGAAGAAGAACTTGCTCTCAGTCTCAGTTATGGAGGACAGAGGTTTTGCTGTTATGTTTCAGAGAGGGCAAGCGCTCAAACATCCAGAGTGAGCTAGCCTTGACATATCAGTGAGGATTGGGGTTAGAGAGGTATACTTATACAGGTTGAAAGGAAATCCTGTATAGGATTTCGTACATGACAATGGCAACTTGTGTGAGCTTTGGCACAGGAGGATGGGGCACTTTCATTATAGGGCGTCGAGTTGAGAGAGATTGTCACCGGTCTTCTAGATTTCAATGTTGAGCAACAGGGAGTATGCAGAGGGTATGAACTTGGCAAGAATGTCAAGACTTCTTTTCCAAGCAATGAGAATAGGTCCAAGGGGATCTTGGATTTTATTCATTCAGTTGGATGTGGGTTGATGCCCATAGTATTTGTGCAGGGATAATCGTACTATGTGACGTTCATCGATGATTTTTCTAGGAAAACCTGGATCTTCTCTATGAAGACCAAGGATGAGGTATTCGGTCAGTTCCGAGAGTTCAAAGTCCAGGTGGATAACTTGACGGGTAAGAAGATCATGGTCTTGAGGTCAGACAATTGTAGAGAGTACACCTCCATTGACTTCATGGATTTTTGCAAGCAGGTAGGGATTAAGAGGGAGAAGATAGTCTCTTACAACCCATATCAAAATGGGGTTTTGGAGAGAAAGAACTGGTCCATCATAAGTAATGCAAAGGCTACGATTAATGATGAGAGACTGCCTATGTTTCTATAGGACAAGGCATGTAACAAAGCGGTATATTTACAGAACCAGAGTCCTCATAGGATATTGGAGGACATGATTACTGAGGCATTCATAGGAGTGAAACCAAAGATAGGACATTTGAGGATCTTTGGTTGTTCAGTTTACATCCATGTGCCTGAGGAGAAGAGGACAAAGTTTGTGCCTTTAGGAGAGAGAGGCATATTTGTGGGGTACAATGAGACCTCAAAGGGTTACAAGATCTTCATGCTAGCACAACCGAAGATAGTGGTGAGTCAAGATGTTAAGTTCGAGGAGAACTTGGCATCTACGAAGTCTCACAAGTTACCACCAGTGGCAAAGGACGAGGAGCATGTGGCTTCGAAGGGAGAATGGAGTTCACAAACTTCCAGTTTAGGAAGTCAACCTTCAAGTGAGGAGTTAGCTCCTTCTGGTTCTGTTAGTTGAGCTAGATGGTTTGAGCATACTTTGAGAGATGCTCGGGAGTATGTTGAGGCTCCCAAATCATCATTTAGGAGAGTAGGCCTCTAAGGAAGTTTTCGAACTATATGGCATTGATGAATATTATCATTGATTTTGAGCCTCCCTGTTTTGAGGAAGCAATCAACTAGCATGTTTGGAGGGATACCATGGTGGAGGAGTACACGTCCATCATGAAGAACGATGTTTGATATATTGTGCTTAGAACGGAGGGGAAGTTTGTGGTGACTTCCAAGTGGCTCTTTAAGATCAAGCATGCTTTAGATGACATGATTGAGAAGTTTAGGGGAGGTACGTGGCCAGAGGTTCTCTTAGAGAGGGAGTGAACTATGAGGATACATTCGCTCTAGTCGCCAGATATGCTTCCATACGGGCTGCGATATCCATTGCTTCAGTCATGTGGTGGAGGATTCACCAGATGGACACAAAGACAACCTTCCTCAATGGGATCACTGAGGAGGAAGTATATATAGAGCAACCTTAGGGCTTCGAGGTACATTGGACGGAGTCTCATGTGTGCAGGCTTAAGAAAGTCTTGTACGGACTGAAACATGCACCTAGGGCGTGGTATTCCAAGATCAATGGATACTTGCAGAGCATGGGCTTCACCAAGAGTGAGGCGGAACCCAACTTTTACTTCATACTTGTTGGACCTGAGCCACTCATCTTGGTGTTGTATGTATACGGTATATTTCTTACAGGTGCATAGGAGCTTATAGCAAGGTGCAAGGAAGATTTGGCCATAGAGTTAGAGATGAAGGATATTGGCTTGATGCATTATTTCTTAGGGTTAGAGGTATGGCAGAGATCAGGTGAGATCTTCCTTAGTCAGGGGAAGTACATAGTGGAAATCTTAAAGAGATTTAGGATGGAGGATTGTAGACCGATGGCTACACTTATGGTTTCCAATTTGAAGAAGGTTGACTCTTTAGATTCAGAGTTGGTGGATCCCAGAGTATATCTAGACAGTCGATAGGATCCTTGATGTATTTGATCAACACCAAGCTAGATATATGTTTTGCTGTGAACACCTTAAGCTAGTTCACGGTGGAGCCGAGGTAGTTGCGTTGGATAGCAGAGAAGCATGTGCTCAGATATTTGAGGGGCACAATGGGGTATGGATTGAGGTATCTTGGAGGTGAGGTGATTTCTTGGTTTAGCAGGAAGCAAACTTCTGTAGCACTCAGTTCAGCAGAGGCAGAGTCCATGGCTGCGAGTATAGCGAGTTGTGAAGCTCTTTGGCTTTGCAAACTGCATACTAGTTTATTTGACCATGAGTTGGAGCCTACGGTGATTTACTGTGATAATATGAGTTGTATCAATCTCTTTGAGAATATTCCATGACAAGTCCAAGCATATTGAGATCAGATATCATTTCGTTTGAGACAGGGTCCAAGCTTCAATATATTTCCATAGATGAGCAGGTTGCAGACATTATCACCACACCTTTGGTAAAAGGGAAGTTTGTCTTCTTCATAGATAGGCTAGGAGTGGTGGAGAATACCTTCCTCGCTAAGAGTGAGCGTTGATGTTTGTAGCTCAGACAAATATTTTCATGATTATGTGTCTTACTTATTGAAATCAACCTTAATACCTCTCAGGAACCTTGGTTCATCTTATTAAAGTCAATTATTAAGTGAATGCCTTTTTAGATAAATTGAGGGTTATTATAATAAAGTGCCTATGTATTTGGCACTAGTGATTTAAGCTAATTAATTGAATCTTAGCCCTTGATCTCAAGTGAATGAGATCTAATCTTAGCCATTGAAGTTAGGGTTTTGGTTCATCTCAATAGGATAAAAAGCAAGCAAGGTGAGAAGAGACACACAAGAGAGTGGAGAAGAGACACACAAGAGAGAGATATTGCAGTAGTTAGAAATTTTCCAGGGGGCCGTAACAGTCAGGTAGAGGTTCTAGCTTTTGCAGGGTAGTCAACATATCACACAGGCAGGGCCATAGAGCCGTATGTGTGAGGGATATACAGTTTGTACGACAACCATACCAGCGCTGAGAGCACCCTACAACAGGTTGCGACTGTACAGATAGAGCCTCAGAGGCACATTGCAGTAGGCCGCGGCTGAACAAGCAGATCCACAAGAGCAGATGCGTCTGTAGAGATTGAATAACAGCGCTGCACATGCCATATGGCATAGCAAATGGAAATGGGAGTTTGCTGAATAGTTTTGCAGTTGGAGGATGTTTTTGTGGAGGGCATTTTGCCAAGTTTGTTGTATATTTTCTCGAGCCATTTTCCTAGTAAAGGAGCCCATGTAAGCTTGGAAATTATTGAATGAAAATCTGATTTGAAGGCCATAACTTTTGTGTTTGTTTTCCTAAGTGGTCACTTTATGAAATGTCTTGAACCACTCCTTGCATGTTCATTCTGGAACTTGTGCAAGAAGTTCCGGTCTAAGCTACATTTCTAAACAGTCCCTCTCCGTGAGGAAGGAATTCTGCACTATTCCAAATTTGTCTTTGAATGCTTAAACTTCCCATTCACTAGGGGCTTGGTCAGAATATCAGTTACTTGCTGATATGTGGGAATATACTGGAGCTTTATTGCTCCCTTCTAAATCTTTTATTGTTTGAAGTGATATTTGATGTTTGTGTTTAGACATGTCATGAAATATTAGATTCTTAGAGAGTTTGATATGACTCTGATCATCATAGTATATCATCGTGGGATCCAACTTTTGATCAAATAACTTTGCAAGCAACTTGCAAAGTGAAATGGCCTCTCAACTACTAGTACTGGATACCATATATTGACTCTACTAAGTTAAGTCCCATGAAATTTTGCTTCATGCTAAACCAAGATATCGTGCTTGATCCAAGGCTAAAGCAACACCCTGATGTGCTCTTCTTGTTTGTTGCACTGCTTTCCCAATCCGAGTCTATATAGCTGTGCAGCTTCACTTCAACATCTCCAAGATATCTCAGACCATACTCCACTGTGCCCCTCGAGTATCTGAGAAAATGTTTTGTTGCTATCCATCCTGCCTCACTCCACCATGAACTAACTTAGGATGTTCACTGCAAAACATATATTTGGTCTAGTGTTGACCAAATGCATCAAGGAACTTATCAGCTGCCTGTACAATGTAGGGTCGACCATCATTGAATCCGAATTTGTTACCTTCTCCAGATTATTGATCATGGGTGTGACCATAGGTTTGTAGTCCTCCATCTGAAACCTCTTTAGAATCTAAAGGGTCAATCCACCCTATTTCTTTTTTTGGGGAACTACATGTCGATGACTTTTGTGATTAGGATGATGACAAGGTTCAACAATTGAGCTTCCTTCTGATATACAAGAATCAAGAATTGATGCCATACTATTCACTAATGTGTCAAATCTCTTAAGCTTAGATACAATTTCATCAATGGCTATGGATTTTTCCTGACTTGTGACTAAATTTGTAGATGCTGTCTTGTCATCTGATTGTTTCTTAATCTCATTTTTGGTTTCTCTTGATTTGATAAAATTTTGTTGGTAGTGAGGTTCAATTTTTCCACTTTGATTGTGTCTGTGAGGGTTTCTTTATTCACAGTTAAAATTTGAACCTTCTAAAACTTCCCTAATTCAATTGGATCGGTTAATGTTTCTTTTTCCATGAGTTGTTTTTTTTGTTGTGCCTTTTTCTTGTTTTTAATTTCTTGATTTGTGGAAGTAGGCTTAGGTGATATGTTTCATCCTCTTTTCCTAATAAATTCTTGTCAAATTTCTTATTGAGATCTTGATTTTCTTAGTTGTTTGATTGCAATGTTTCTCATCCTTTAACTTCTTGATTTGTGCAAGCAAGATTTGATTGTGATTTTTTAGGTGAGAATTCTATGTCTTTCTTTGATAAGTCCTTGTCGAATTTCTTCTTGAGATCTTGATTTTCCTGTTGTAGTTTCTGATTGCATTGTTGATGGCTTGCTAGTTCATGTTTCAAGTGTTCTACATCAAGAGGAAGGCTATTTTCCGCATGTCTTTCAATTTCTAGAACATTGCTAATAAGATTCAAAACAAATATTGGCCAATTTATTGGCAATCCGTTATATCTTTCCTTGAATGTATGAACCACTGAATTGTATGACCTTCTAGATGCCTTGAAGCGATTTTAATTCATTCATTATCATCACTTGGTGGTGACATTTCGAATTTTTTTTAATATCTTTAATTCTTTGAGTTGTCATCATGGTTGCTTCTTCATATGAAATATGGCATGGTTGCATATGTATAAATTTTGAAAACTGGGTAGTGAATGCAATTTGAAATTTCACCTCATTTACTTGAGGTTTCCTTAATCTAATCCTTGTGAACTTTGAGTGTTAGGGCTGACCTGAAATATTAAATTACCAAAAGACATATGAAGTGAAGTTTTTGAGATATTTTAAGCCCTCAAAACTTTATTGTGTTCTAGTGGGAACCTCACACTTCAAGTGTTCATGCAATATCAAAGAATTAGTAAAAGAACTATTACTTTGTTAGCTTTTGGGGTTACCCCCAAAATGTTTTCAACTTCATAGGAGAGAGCTAGGTCTCCTAGCCTCTTTGGCGACGTTTCATGGACATATGGATGGCTTAGTATCATCGGGCTAAGCTCTTTGTGATCTTGGCCCAGCCTGGCATCCCACAAGAGCAAGGCTCCAAAATCATGCATGGCTCTAGCTGCACTCTCCATGTCTACTACTATAGTAGAAACCCTAACACTACAGCAAGATCCATAAGAGCTGTCATGATCTCCTACCTCATGTTTTTCTCTAGAGTTTACATGTATAGCATAATAATAGCATCACACAAGCGTAATCTCTCCATGAACATCCAAGACATCTCTCTCTCTCTCTCTCTCTCTCCCCCCTTCTCTTATCTTAGGGTTTCCTCATGAACCTTAGCATCTAGCTCTTAGGGTTTCGTCATGAACCCAATGCCTTTATCCCTCCAAGAATTCTCCAAGATAAATGCAATGATAGAATAGAGTTGTGTTTTAAAACTTGGTCGACTCAAACGAGTTGGCCAAGTCAATCCTCGAGGGTAATGATTTGGCCTTCAAACTGGATCGGGTATGAGTTTGGCACTAAATTGATCGTTTTGGTATATCAATTGGTTAGTTCAATACCAAATCACTCCAACTTGACTAAAGCCTTAACTACTCGGCCAAATCGGTACTGGTTTGGTTCACTACATTTTGGAACATCCATTCGACGGAAAAACAATTTCCTTGAAACATAATGACACAAGCCAATCTGGAATGACAATGTAAAATTCTTGAATTTTTTATATATCATTAGTCGTTTCAAGATGTTTTTGAGGTGTTCCAACCTCATTAGACTTCATATGATGAAAATAGAATTTCACATCCCATCCAAAATTTGGCAGACTTAGTAGTTTTTTAGAATTCCAATTAACCGAACTAGAAAGAGCTGAAGACAAGTCGACTAAACCATCAAAATATGCCAAAAATGGCTTCCTATTCTTCTGCTGCATGCCACCTGTGAAATATAGGTTTGCTAAAAATAAATATGCCAAAAATAGCAGTTTCAAATCCTAATAAAGTAGGTGTTTCAAAATATGAAAATAATTGCTCCAATTACTGAACAAAAGACTTGATTCAGATCCCATTGTGTTGAATGATATTGATCCAACCTCAAGGCTTACAATGGGTAGAGGAGACTCACCTAACACAATTTGAGCTTGGTATTGATGACTTGGGGTTGGATTGGTTTGGATTTGGATCCACTAGTAAGAGTAGCACTAGGC
Organism: Pseudotsuga menziesii; assembly: GCA_001517045.1. Classification (NCBI taxonomy): domain Eukaryota; kingdom Viridiplantae; phylum Streptophyta; class Pinopsida; order Pinales; family Pinaceae; genus Pseudotsuga; species Pseudotsuga menziesii. The sequence goes on from LPNX010411625.1 coordinate 66,178, forward strand.
ATGACAAGCACTAACCGTGCTTCTACTAGTACTGCTAGTACATTTTCCTATGTCCTTGAGGAGTCTAACAAGTATGAGCAAAGGATGGTCCTGTAGCTCATGCCAAGGATCCCATTTCCAATAGTGGTGATGATTTTGACGATTGATCATGTTGATCAATGATATGTAGTAGGCTCATAGGTTGTAGCATGCTGACTCTAGTGGCTGTTTAGAGCCTCGCTGATTATATATTTTGTTTTGGATATGTATTACACTTGGTGCAATTTTGATATATTCACCCTTACATGGTGCAAACTTCGCATATTTTGTCTCTAATGGTTTGTAATCTTTAAAAATATATTTATTTCTTTAATTTTTCTTTCTATGTATTTTTAGTAAATTGAGTCATAAAATTGAAGACAATCTCATTCAGATTTGACTCCAAGTCCAGTTAGAGTAGACTGTCGATCGAGTCTGAAGCTAAGTCCGAGTTTTCGAACATTGGAATATAGTACAATGATGACGATTAATACAAGAACTCTCTCTTCCGTTTATATATAGAGTATGTGAAGGAGGCTAACATGAAACAAGGACATAAGTACATACAAGTAATGAACAAGGCAACCCCACATCGAGTAGTCTACAATACAAGGATGTGTCAAACTAGGGTTTACCCAACCCCCAAGGTGAAATGCCTTCCATAGGATGATCCTCCTTGGGCTCAATGCCCCTCCTCTGAGATAGTGCTCTCTCCAATATGATGTTTGTTAGAGGCAGGATTGCAAAGCAATAATATAAAAATAAATGTGGAAATCTAAGTTGCCAGGAAAAGTGGGTGCGTGGACGGGTGCAGGGTTAGGGACGCCACTTTTTGAAACAGGGTACTTGGGTTCGTCAAGGTACTATACACACACACACACACACATATATATATTATATTTATAAATTATAATTATATAAGTAGTTGTAACAAAAAACTAAAATTAAAAAGTTAAAAACATATCACATGCATATTTCTTCATAATTTAATGATTCATCATTCTTTTAACATTCACATTGGAAATTTGGAACATAAAATTTGATATCAAGTGGAAGTGATATTATGATTTCATTGTCATACTACATTCAAAATTTGCTTAATGTGCCAATGGCATTTCCAGACATGAAATAGCAAATACAAAATTCAGAAATCACTAAACAATGAACAATCGACAAGATAAATGATTTGGTTTCCTCAAGACATGTCATCAATATCCTCAGGATCATCATCAACATCACTAAGGTCCTCTGTCAACAGGATCTCTAGGTAGTTGTCAATCTCAAGTGCAAGCTCCTCCTTATCGATAACTATGTTGCATGGAAGCGCCCCCCCCTCCCCTCCTCTGCCCCCTCTCCCGAAGCTCGCTTCTGAAGGAAGCATCCAGGAAGCGCGCTTCCTAAACACTCCCATATGGGAGAGTTTCAGGAAGCTTGCTTCCTTGCAAAAAAAAACTCTCCCTCCTTTTTTTCAATTTTTCTTAAAAAAACAAAAAGTTAAATGATTGGTGGGGGGGAACTAACCCTAGGTCCATACTAATGCTCTATAAAGGAGGAAAAACCTACTCTAATAGCAAAAAACCTAACCTTAGTAATCATCAGTAGTATTAAATGCTAATATTAAATTCTTAAAGTAAAAGTTGATATTCTCCTTATCTTTATTTTTCTATATTTTACTTAAATTTTTAACATTACCATTAATTGTTTCAGGATGTTTGAGAGTGGTTCCAACCTCATCGGACTTCAAATGCAAAAAGTAGAATTTTTGATTTCATTCAAAATTCAATCGACTTAACACTTTTTAGGATTTCATGATTGTAATGTTTCCAATGGGTTCTATCATGTATGAGGGCATAGGATTGGCATTTAATCAAACACATCAACCCCTTTATGTACCTTGATGTTGGTGGTGTTGATTGTTTAGATTGATGTTGGTGGCCTCAAAACTAGTTTTGAAGAAACCCTAGTTTATAGCCTATTTATTGGTGGCCTCAAAACTAGTTTTTGAAGAATCCCTAGTTTATAGCCTATTTATATATTGAAAATTTGAAGCTTTAAGGTTGAAGTTATGGCTACTAGACCTATGGTTGACGAATTCACTATTAGATGATTGATGATTGATGAATGATGTTATATGGTATTATTGTTTATTTCATGTTTTTATGCTTTCCATAAATAATTCAACATTCTACATGCATTTGTCGACATATATGCATAAAAAAGTATAAAAAACATTTCGAAATGCTTCCAAGCCGGAAGGTTTTGAAAATTTCACTTTTCGCTCCTGCTCCCAAGTAACCTTGCATGGATTAATTGGAGGAAGCTCAACAAGGCCATTTGATTGTACTTCCCCGTTTACACATATAACATAGTCTGTGTATTGGTCCCATCTCTTGAAAGGACCCTCCTTGTACCTTGGGTATTTCCGAGATATGAGACGAAGTGTGCTATGAATGTAAACTAAATTCTTTGCCTTCTTCGATCCCAACTTGTTTCTTTTCACTAAATGGACGCTGGAATAAGTGCTCCAATTCTTGTTAGAAGATGATGAACTAGCTACCTGCCCAAGTAATTATATGGCAAGTTGTAAGTTACAAGTATGTAAAATGAATTAGTTCAATAATTATTTTATTAAAATTTAATACAAATGTCAAAAACATTATGAGGAACTAGCTACCTTCCCAAGTAATTGTATGGCAAACTGCTGCAACTCAAGGGCATCCACACCATGAAGTTACCACCAATCAATCTCCTTCTTCTTCCGCTTATCAGTCAAAGGATCATGCGAACCAAAGACACCTCGCCCATGTGAAAATTGGGCAAATTGAGATCATATCTCAGATGCCACTTTTAAAGAAGAACCATAAATTTTTTTAACGACTGTCATAGATCCTTTCACCCCCTCTCTATCTTGGGAAGGAGGCCTCCTTCCTGTTGTGGCATTATACCATTTTGGATTCACTGCATAGGCTTCCATATGAAGTGGGGTGTTCAACTTATTCCACTGTCCATGTATAAATGTTTGCAACAGTGGCCATAAAGTAGGATCTTTCTTACTGTGATAGATTTGGTCCTCTCACGCATAGAGTTCATGTTTTCATAGATCTCACCTAAACAAGGGCCATTTGTGTCTGCATAGCCAAGCATATCACCAATTGGATCTACAAATTCCACAACAATTTTCATATCATCCCAAAACTCATCACTCAAAATCAAATTCTTTACCTCGACAGCTGTATCTAAAGTAGATAGCTTCCTCTGATCCTACATCTCACTAATAACTATAGCAACTAAAGCCCCCTTCATCTGCAAAATCCCTCTAAGAAGAATGCAATAAGTTGCAAATCTTGTATCAACATGTTTAAGAAGCTCCATTTTAGTATGCCTTCGGTAAATGGCTTGTGAATGGTGGTGGTTGCATATGAACATCTGATTTTGTGGCCATTCGCAATCAACAACTGAATCCATTCAATTTTGCCAATGTCTTTCAATTCATTGTTCAAAGAATGCATTGCGCATGGTGTCCATAAAATATATTACGGTACATGAAGAATTCACAAATGAAAATGAATTAGATTTTCTAATTTATGAATAAATATAAGAAATTAAAAAAAATCAGACTTGTACTTAAAAATCAAATTTGTAATTCTGAATTCAATCATTTATGTAATCTTAAATTAAAAAAAAAACTTAAAAACTTTAAAAGTTAAAACAAACAAACTTGTCACTAACCTGTACTCCTTTTGGACCATGATCTTCGCATTGCACACTGGGGTTGCATCAGTGACAACTTGAACGACATTGGATGGCCCCACCTCTGCAATATTAAGAACATATTGTTCTTTTCATGACCAGGACAATCAATTGTCCTAAGAAAATACGGACTGGATATGGAAGAGACAATGATATTAATCAATGGATTGACTTCTACAATCAGTCCAACCATCTATGACATTGGAGCATCCATCTACAGTCCAAGATGCCTTCAATGGTGCCATTGCCTTCCCAAGGCGTGCTTTTTTTTGTCCACCAAAATGGTTCAGAGCTTCTCATAACTGAGTACCTTATACCCTATAGGTCCATCATTAATGGCACTGACCATTTGCTCAAAATATGGTGAGTGGGCTGCATTGAAAGGAATGCCGTATGCAAAAAAAATTCTTTCTATTGCAAGATCAACACCCTCTTTGCCTTTCACATCAAACATGTCATAAAGGCCACCAAGTTTAGGTTTCTTGTGTGGATGAGCTGTAGTGCTTTTTGATGGCACAGTCTCATCACCACACTCAACTTCATCTTCATATGGAATGTCATCTTCAGTGGACACTTCATCATCATAGACATTACGACATGGCCTTGAGATTGCCTTGCCTGCCTTACCATCATGCCTTTGCTGCTCCCTTTGAACATTAGGAAGTTTATTGGGATCCATCGGGTTTCCAGAACAAAGATCAACACCTATAATTGGAATTCTCATGAAATGAGATTTAACTCTAGAATAGCCACCTCTCCAAGTAGTAGCACATAAATTGCATTTTATTAAGGAAGTCTCCCTTGCACCCTTTGGTGGTTTTGTCCTCTCCACATATTTCCATAGTGAATGTTGAGGATTTGATGAAGACATTTGGAATTTTTTGAAATTTGGAAATGAAATTTTAAATAAGAAATCAAATACCTTAATCTGGAAATGAAATACAAAATTATTCTTCACTGTTGATGATTGGACTAAATCTTGAACAGTCAATCTCCTCAATGCTGAACTACTTTGTGCTCCTAACTGCTTGAACATTGAGTGCTCCTCTTTCTCATTGCTAGAACAGTGTAACATTGTTGCTAGATTCACCATGGAAAGCCCGTGGAAAGCCGTGGAAATCCCTTCACCAAACACTGCCGCCGTTGACTGAAATGAGATGTAATGATGTTTGAATTGCAAATTTGGGGGTCGTAATTTTAGGTTTGGGAGGGAAGGCCACCTTTCCTCGTTTCGTTTATATATTTCACTACTTAAGAAATCTTAAATCCATCAGGGAGACCTCACGGTGGGCCCTCGACGAATCCATTATTGGGGTACACTGCCCCCTCTCAGCAGAATGAACCCATTTTTTTAGTCGGCATCTCGGGTTCTTCATGTACGAACCAAGTTTAGATGGGTTTTCCAAGCATGAACCCACACTCGAACTTGAGCTGTGGGTTCGTGAGCCCAATGCTGATTTGTGAACCATACCCCCATGTAACTTAGGTGGAAATAAAACACAGAAGAGCACAATACAAGAGAGTCATCAATCTATGTGGTTCACTCGGTATGGGCTACATCCACAGAGAAACGACCAATCCTTTCTTTTATTCCGCCATGTAGGGATACAACCTGTTGGACATCCGATGCAACTTCCCCTTCACTCTCTCACAGTCTCTCTCTCACACATACTACACAACCGTAATACAATTCCCTCTTTAAAAGAGAGTTTCCTTTTAGGGAAAAAAGACACAAACATAATCTCTACCGCCAAATCTGTATCCATATAATGAATGGTCCAGATTGACTATGAAATTACAATATTTAACAAGGCATTTTTTCCAAAAATTTCTCTTTGGGGGTGCTGCCCCCGAATTGCTGCCATGGGGGGCTCCAAAAGGTTCTTACCACACCCCTTGGACCCCCTGGTGACAATAGTAGGGGGGGGGTAAGCCCCCCCACACCCCCCTGTTAGGGACTGGGATCCAAACACAACTAAAAATAAGACCCTTCAATCTGGAAGATAATCAATCTCCACAACCAACACAGTTAGTGCAAAGCTCCCTCTTCCACAATAGTTTGCTATCCAAGAGTCCTCATGCAGGGTGCTCCTCCTTTAATTGTGATCCAAATGTCACCTTATGCCAGGGCTCCTCAACATATGCCAATGTGGTCACTAATTTCTAGTTCTCATCCTCAACATATATGTTTGGGTATATCACGAACTTCCACGAAGTATGATCCTCAACCCAAGCATGCTCAAGTCAAATGTCCAACCTCCAAGATCCAAGGGATATATCACATGGTCTCAAGCTCCAAGCACTAAGTACCTTCCTCGAGTGCCCAATGCTCCTCCTCCTTGGAGGTATCAACCTTAATCAAGCAAGACTCCCCTATTATGTGCACCCAATGTGTTAGTCATCAAGCTGATAAAGTAAGGGCACTATGTTAGCACTCTAACCTAGGTCAAGCATCCACCCAAACTAAGCCATCCATATGTCCATGACACATTTCCAAAGGGGCTAGGTCTCATGCTCTTTTATCAAGTTGAAAACACTTTTGGAGTAACCCCAAAAGATAATAGAATAATAATTCTTTTACTATATCTTTGATATTAGATGAACACTTGAAGTGTGAGGTTCCCACTAGAACATAATAAATTTTGGAGGGCTTAAAATATCTCAAAAACTTCACTTTGTTTATCTTTTGTTTTCCTCTTTCCAATTTGAAACGTTTGAAAACCATTTACCATTTTTTCCCTCAAGCAAAGCTTCGTGGGGAAGCCCGAGGGATGCTTCCCCCCATTCATGGATGGCATCTCTAGTAAACCCACGAGGGAGATTTGAACCTGGCACTTGCTGGCAGAGAACTGGCCAGATGTAATATGCCAAGTAGCAGAAACTATGCTTGTGTGTGTTCACAGTTGTTGACTGATTGAGTTTGGGAAATATTTCTCATGAATGTTTATTGAACCCCAGAATAATTGCATGCAACATAATAATAGAATCTCATGAATTCAATATCTTCCAGCTTGGAAAAAACCCCAGGTAATTTTAATGACTGTTTTTCAATGAAAACCAATGGAAACACTCGAAACTGTCCAATACAATCAGACCTCAGAGATGGTTGAATTCTGACCTGTGGTAGTGAATTTACTGATTGGAAGATGGCTGTAGCTGCTGTTATATATAATCAGATCTGAAGATAGCATGAGATGGGAAGTATGTAGCCTAAGTGAAGTGCCCAGCTAGAAGGATAGACGCTCCAATAAACTGGTCACACCCCTGCATTGGTGATTGCAGCCCTTAAGTATTGCTGATAATGGATAGTTAATGGCTGTAACAGCTGCAAGAACACTCCAGACCTATGTAGCAAGTTGGCTGTTAATATTCTGCCTGATACGAGGATCCAACAAGAAGAATATAAACCCTTTTGAGCAGATTAAGCCTCTATTCAAAGAATGTAGCCCCTAGAGATAAATATGACTTCCCTATGGATGCTTATGCCCTCCATGCATGAATACATGACTCCTCCAATAACCTTTCAACCTTCAATGGGGCTCACGCCTTCCTCAAATGCAAATCGAGTCTCCCAATCAATGATTAGCTGATATAAATGGTAAGTGCTGTAATTGGGAACGGAACTCAGCCCAAGCAATAAGTCACTGCTCTCTTGCTCTGGAATAAGCTTGATATAGATACTCACGTCTTCAATGAATATTCACGAAGCAGTTAGGAAATAGAACATGGTTACAACAGCTGATGAATGCGCCCTTCTTCAATGGATATCTTCAATGGATATGTATTCTCACACTCAGTCATCCAAGGGATGAATGTGCCCTTACAGGCAGGAAATCTCTGTCAACAATAATCCACAATGAAGAGGATTCACCCAGCTATGAAGTACTTTTGATTTGCTGCCCTAAATTGAATACGCAGTTGTAGATGTGTTTTGATCCCTGCAAATATTGATACATGTACAGTCGTATTGAAGCACAGTGATAGATCTGAATGATCTATCCTCTTGAATTTACTAGGGTGGATAGATTTCGCCACTGAACCCAATGTTGGCCCAGGCAATTCGCCCTTCACCTTAATTAGCTCTCAGGGCTCTCAAACCAATTTTCAAAGATGAATAATAACAATGGATCCTTTTTGGTTCGACTTTATCTTCTTATATAGCTTTTAGGGTTTGCATGTAGCTTATAGGGTTTGCATGACTTTACTTTTGCACACATGCAATTTTAATTGCTCATTGACTTATGCAAGATGAAATAAGGCCTGCATGCTTGTTGATATCTGCTCCAATGGCCTTCTACAATCCACTGATGATCTAATAATGTTTTATTAATGTATTCTTAGCTCCATGTATCATTAGTCCTCAGTCAATCCCCTATTTATTAGTAATGGAACATTACACCAGATGCCCAACAACATTGGTGACGATTGGTTGGACTCACCCCTTGGGCTTATAACCTTTTACGTATACACTTACAAGGTTTAATATGAAAGTTATTTTAAAGGGTAAAAAATTAAATATTTTAATATTTCTTGTATTTCTGTATATAAGTTTAAATTATAAACTCTCACCTTTATGAAATTGATACTCGGAGAAATCCTCTCTTATTATACCTATTGGGTAATTCTCTAGATAGGTCTTATTAATCTGAATTTTCATTCAGTCAAATAGTTCTCCAGATCGTGCCTATGGTTGTTAAAATCAGTTGATTTCTAGCTTCAAATTTATACTTGATACCTAAATTAACTGCCTTAATTAGTCTGCTTTATATTAGGCAACGTATTGTGTTTTTATTTTTCTTTTTTAAATATATTATGTTTGGTGGCTCTCCTTGCCAAGGTGTTGCAACCTTGATTATAATGCGTGGACGAATTATGGGGTCATTTCGCTGGTTAGACTGTGTTGGATTGACACCTTTGTTTGCTCAACTGTTCCCTGATTCAATGGTTGTTGTTCTTCGATGAATTCTAGGGCAATTAGCAGGGGACACGATGTCGAGGTACCCCGTTATGTATGGGATGCAATGATCAAACCCCTTACGATTAAATGCTTGATTTGACCACCGCTTTCTTTTTATTGTTTAATGATTGCAGATGCAGAGGCGAGTGCGGTACATCCAACAGAAAATAATAAATATAATTTCTTCTACAATTTTTCTCTGTAAGATGATTCTTAAAAAAACTTGATTTCATTTGGAATGCTTCACAATCTTTGCAACAGTGGATGCGGTATTTTTTCCCCTTGATCATTCTTCAAATTGATTTGTCTTTTCTGCAATTTATGTATGATTTGTGATGTGTAGCCTGTCCACCACTTTGTTTCGCTTTTCTTTGCTACAACCTTGCCTTTTTCTCGATGCTATAGTGTTTAAATTTTTTCTTTTTCATTTTTTTTGAGTTTTGGTTATGTTCTTTGAATTTGCAGTGCAATCTATGTGATAGAATTTTGGAAAGAATTTGTGAGTACAGTACATCCAGTGGAAATGATAATTTCTTATTTTCTTTCTGTGTATGATGATTCCTAAAAAAACTTAATTTCGTTTTGAATGCTTCACAATCTTTGTAACAGTGGATGTGATATTGCCCCCCCTTTATCTTTCTTCAAATTGATTTGTCTTTTCTGCAACTTATGTGTGATTTGTGATGTGTAGCCCATCCACGACTTTGTTTCACTCTTCTTTGCTACAACCTTGTCTTTTTCTGGATGCCATATTGATATAATTTTCTTTTGTATTTCAAATTTCTTGAGTTTTGGTTATGTTCTTTTAATTTTCAGTGCAATTCATGTGATAGAATTTTGAAAAGGATCCCCCCCAAGCTAGCGTAATAATGGAAATGGCGAAAGGCTAAATTTCAGAGAGGCTTTGAAAAGGTGTGGGCCAAGGCTTGGATCAGATAAGCTCTGATATCAATGTAATGAACGGAAGTGGTTCATATACTAAATATCTGAAATAAATAGGACAACATCGAGAAACCCATATGGGATAAATATGATATATTGAATATATAAAATAATTGATGATTACAATAGCATGTTGTGTTGTGTATAAGTATAATTTGAATGGTCACATACTTGAATAGACATGCACTTTAGGCATGTGACTTTTTTTTTTGTAAGTACCCACTGGGGATTTGAACTCATGACCTTCCATTTACAGCTTCTCATCTCAATTACTCATTACCAATTGCTCTAGCCCCTGTGGGCTGTGACCCTTGGTTATTTAATATTGCTTATGATTACAATTATTAGTATGGGGATATTTATGCATGTTATACAGTTGGTATGATTTAATAGGAAAGTCTTAGGATACATATATGGTAAAAAATCTACAAATGGTAGTTAATATCAGTGTGAAAAGGTTCATGATCATGTTTTGTCTACACTGCTTATGAATTGACTAATAGTTGAAGCATGAGCAGTTGATAGTATGATACAATGATGTTGTTTAACTATTATGTCAAACTGGATGAAGTATGTAGCCTCTAGGTGCATTCTTGAAAATAATTTTGCAAGTTTGCCATCAATATTTGTTATATTAATTGAATTTTTCAAGAACAAATGGAGAGTCAAAGGTGAGATTGATTATCAAATTTGAATGAAGGCTGCACTATGATATTATGGAAGACAGTTGCAAAGATTTCCCATTTCTGTTTATCTTTCCACTTTTTCCACTTTTTCTTAGTTTTTCAGGTCTGAATTTATGCATGCTGATTTTTGCCAATTTTTTCCGTATTTCCCAAGGTGATGACCCCTGCCAAGTTTTTGTGGATGCTGAATTTTGCAACAATGTAACTTGGGGTTTTGATCATCTTTATTGTTAACTTTATTTCAACCCAAATGATTTCAGTGGCACTAGTGCTCTATACTTTTACATCTCTTCACCAATGTCATGTTTGAATGTTGAAATAAATGCATGTTCGGTTTGTACAGATTTGATACGTGTGGCTCTACCTAAGGTGCTTCCACCATCATTTAGGGGTACCGTTGCACGCTACTTATACTATCTTGTTGTGACACTACGCGGGAGACGTGTTAACTTTAAACATGACCAAAGTCTCAACCAGTTTATACCACTTCATCTGGTATGCAAATATTTCAGTTTTCCTGGAGCCTTTGGTTATGTTGATCTGCATATTTTGCCTATTTTGTTCACATTACTGATTCTGATATTTCCTCATACATAAGACATTGAAACTTGAGAAAGTTGTTATCGTTGTTTATGTTGTTTCTAATGTTATATAAGTTGCTACATGTCAGCAGTTTCATTGTAATGCAATGCCATTCTGCTCTTTTAGTGAGAACCTTTTGTTACAAGAAATCATTTAATGGTATATGGTACCAGTATGAGTGTTCATATGATGCTAAGATGCTTGCAAACATGAGTAATGGAGCTTAAAGATCTTAGATCGTGAAAGAGTAAATTATCTTTGTAAAGCATATTAATATTGCAATGTAATAAGATTCTCTTGATAGAAACTTAAGTCCTGACAGTCTTTGTTGATATCCAGCTGTCACCATCTTGCCAAGCTACTTGCACATACTTGTCAACTCTATTTATGTTTATCTGTTTTAGTCACGTTGTTCAACTTCTTCTACATTCTTGTGGGTTACTGTTCAGATATATTGCTTTCTTCCAGGAAAATTCAGAAAGCTATTTCAAAGAATGACTTTCTATGTTCTTATATTTTTATGAAAGTTCCAATCATGAAAAACGTTTACATTTATTTGTTGAAATCAATGGTGTCAACATTTAAAGAGTGGATAACGGATTGATTACTTTAGTATACTGGCTTTTGTAGAAATATATCCTTGATGACGTCATCCTGTTTTCCTTTACAGGAAAGCAGTGATTTTTATAAAAAAAAGTAGAATGAACTGCATGTTTTTAAACAGAAACTATGCAACTAGCTTGAGTTGTTGAATTCTTTTGAATGTTTATGTTGTAAAGATTGCAGAAGAGTGTTGTCACAAAATGTGGCGGTCTCTGTATTGGCAGAGATTGATGATCACCATATCTCTGAAACCTCAGGACCTTGCCCCAAAGTGTCACTCTGGGCAGGGTCCCCTCTCTTTAGGCTTCCCGGATCTATGGAGAACAGACCCAGACTAGCCACGGGAGGTTCCCCCGTCCAACTTCCTCGGTTACTTGCCGACAGAACCAACTTTCACACAATAGTTGAGGGACAGATTTTAAAACGGAACAGGGTACTTGGAAAACTCTAACAGGTAATGGATTTAGTACCCTGGGGGGACTTAATTGGGGTTTGACTAAGGACATACAAATGTGAAAATGAAACCCCAAGAAGCAACAGAAGCAACACAAAAGATGTCAAAAGAGAAAAGCACAGATCCCTTGAGTAGAGGTAAGACACACCCAAATTACTAGACTTAAATGGATGTGACTGCTATGAGGATTTGACTACGTAAACAAAATAGGGGCAGCCTCAAAATAAAGTCTAAGTGCATAGATTAACAGGTGCCTTACTAAGTCAGTGTCACGGTAAATGAACCAGCTCCTATAATGAAAGGAACTTGAAATCATAAAGCAGTACAGAGCTCAAATATGGTGATTATGGGTAGATTTAAGGGGCTGGTATGAGTTAAGGACCACCTTGACAGAAAATATAGCCTTCTGCCATGCAAAATTCAGATCTGTACTCTACAGTACAGCGAGCTAAACATGCATGAAAGGGGGAGAAAGATATACCCAAATGGTTGAAAATTGATTTTAGAGACCAGTGCCTATCCTATGGGCGATATGGAATTATAAACCACAAGTCTTCACTGACAAACAAACCCCTGAAAGACAATGAAACGTACAGCCATGAAAACAATTTAAAACCCCCTAACATGCAAACACAACAGAGTGAAAACAGTGTAAATTAAGCGACTAGTGGAATTCCAACAGAGATAAAATAGAAAGAGAGAACTTCTTACTCGGTTTCGGTGGTTGATGAAGTCACCCACCCCTTCCTTGCAACAACTCAGATACTTCTTAGTCAGGAGAATCTCCTCTACCAGCAAGGGCACACTTGTTTTCCAAAGATCTCCAACCTGTAATACAAGAACCAGAATTAGCAAGAGGTAATCACGGTGCCAAACTGATCTAGCACTACAAACTGAAATAACATGCAAGTAGCATAAGGGAGAGGCAAGAAAAATTATGAGAACAAGCTAAATCAAGCTCATAAGCAAAAAACCCCTCAAGCTGAAATGACCCGGGTGCTTGGGGTGCATTTGTTCACCTCCATTTGCATAAAACACACCATAAAAATTGCCCAAACTGATATAACTGAGATTACACGAGTTGTAGAGGATGGCAAGAGCAAGACTACATGAGTACTCCTGGAAATAGACAAGAAGAAGAGCTCAAAAATCTGGTTTTGTATTTCTGCTGAAATTGCCCCAAAAGTTCATTACAAATGGGAGCTCACTCTCTCTTATAGATGAGAAGTGAGCAAGACCCCTAGCCCATAAGGATGGAGGGATGGTATTAAAACATAGCCATAAGAGATCAATGGATGGGATTATTCCTCATTTTACAATTTCTAACAAGCTAAAAATAGAGTGGGTGCGAATTGCCTCTTACAACCCATTTTGACAACATGAAAATACATCCTTTTGGCAAGTTAGATGCCTAGGAGACATGGGGGAATCATTATGCACCCCTCCCCCCCCCCCCCGACACACACATATTTTTTGAGTTATAACTTGATTTAGATGTTTTTATTTTGGTTGATTTGATCAAATTCGCCCGAAGGAAGTGAAATGTCCTCTCCCCCCTCCCCCCTTGGTGGGCCATGCTAAAAATCAAGCAAGAACCTCTGTTGTGCCAAGGAAATGATAAAAATGTGTCTAGGAACATAATTCAAGCTTACCTAAGTCACCATTTTTCCTTTTTGCAATCGTGTTGCTATACATAATAAACCTTAGTCATTTTTAAAATTGGACCTTAGGAAAAAATTTAATAATGCACCATTAATTAGATCCTTGTCTTCCTTTGCCCAAAATGTAAAACTAATGCCATGGATGAATTCCTTAACCCTCAAAACCACAGTGTGGGTCATTTTCGTGCTGAAATCCAATCTGCAATGTGTCTTTTTAAATCAGCTTGAAATAATTAAATTAGACTTGGGCTAAAATTCCAAACATAAGAAAATAATTTCATATGTAGCCAATTAATCAAATAATGCTGCAAATACTGTTTGGAGGGGTCCGAATTGTCTCCAAAGGCTAAAACATGATGAATGATGACTGAGCCAATGTCCCATTTTGCTAGTTGGTCCCTTTGACTGGGTTAGACTCGGGTTTGACCAAGTAAAAAATTCAAACTTGGTCAAAATTTGACCAAAATGCAAATTGATGTCTGGACTTTATACCAAGTCTCTAGAGGATGAAAAACACTTAATCATGATCAATATTGATCAGCAACTAAATATAAGGGCCTATCATACACCAATGATCATCCTTTGACACTTATCACAGAAAACACATATAGCAGAAGTGTATAACAAAGTAACGAGCATAAGTAAAAGTCTTATATACATTTCCATCTCTAGCTTAACCATCAGAGTGCATTGTATAGATCAACCTCTCTTCTTGGGTGAAATGGCTGGTCAATAATCAATAGGTTGGTCAAGTGGATTATTGATTAGTGGAAGGATTGAGCTACTCTAGGAGAGAAAAGGATGACAGGGATCTCTATGACCTCAGTTAGTTTTGACTCTGACGAACACGAGGGAGCAATGTGTCTCACAAATGGATGATGTGCTAGACGACACCCCTTTGACTTTAGCAAGCCCCCCCTTTATTTCATTTGGCATTGCATTTCACTTTGATTTTTCTTTTTAATGCCTTTTCTTTCTTTGGATATTTCTTTGAAGCACTTTATTTATTTGCAATCCTTTAGTTGGCTAATAACTGAAAGGTATTGGTCCTGGATTGTCTTCTAGGCACCGGTTATGACATGGCTTTAGCTCTGTAGCCAACTCCCGTCCATAGGTGCGACGTAGTTGACACGGTAATGTCTTTTTAATGCAAGTAGGCTTTTAAACGCTCAATTCAAGGAGTACCTACCCTCCCAACCACTAACCAATTTCAAGGATGGGAAGACTTGTTTCAAGACTTTGGAGTGTATTTTTGGTGACTAGATCACCTAGCCTCAAAACCCAACATCGGTAGCTCTTCCGATAGGAAAGGTTAAGGATTCAGACCATTTTCTCACAGACATCATAGCCAAGACACCGGGGAAACATGGAGGCCATCCTAACGAAGAGGTCACAGAGGGGAAGGTCTTTAAGTCATTTAGCTGTATCCGGATCAACAGAATTTTGCAACTAGGTGGATGAGTGGAAGATGTATAAGGTCAAGTATGGAACCAAGGGAGAGGTTGTGATCAGTACAATGCACTGGAGACCATGCCAAAGAAAGATATGCATATAAAACAAAAACCAATACTCCCTACCATGTTTACACGAGCTATCATACTCACAACATATACTCGATGATCACAAGTCTAGAATAAGTCCTACTACTAGTCAGCTTATCAGTAAGTGTCATAATAATCCAAATAAAAACCTCTAGGCATATACCTGGCCCACCACTGAAGCTGTAGGGTGAACATCATAGGCACATATGTGATGCTCTGAAGGGTGGGATCCAAACTTGATGTCCAATAGTGTAGTATTCCACTGTATAAAGGTTCAAAATGTATAGAAGGGGATCACAGAAGAGGATCAACAAATGACATGGGTTCCTGCTCCAAGGCCCTGCCCACAAGATCTTATCCAGCTGTGATCTCATAATATTCTCAATCCGTCAATCATACATGATATGTTTCTGATGCTCACCGCAAAGGACTGGTCAAAATCTGGTCTGCTCTGGCAAAAATGAGGGATAAAGCCCCATACAAAATCTGTGATAACAAAGAGTTAGCTAAAGATGATGGATTGAGCAAACTGACATATTTTTAAACTTAAGACAGTGGATGGAACAAACAGAAATAATTTCTTCAATCTTGCCCTGATCTTTTATTGATTTCATTGGGGATAAAGCTAAGCATTTATAGAAAACATGTCTTTGTACATCATTCTAATTCCTCTGATCTTACTCAGATTATATGCTTTCTTCAACTAAGCTGTCTTCAGATGATTTTATTCTGATTTTTCAATCAGATTTTATGTGCAGTTTATCCTGATTCAAGAAACCAAAACATTAATGCAATCTCAAAGTCAAAAGAAGTCTACTTATATTGTTATACTCGTTTAGCACCTTTAGTTAAAAATAGAATGGGGCCTGTTACCACACAGAGTGTAGCTAACCACTTGAGATATCCTATCCGGGATGGTAGAGGTAAGGTAGCTAACCGGTGACACCACAAGGGCCTTGTCCACTACGGGTAAAGGGTAGTTGTCACACCGGACATGCTCTTGTCAATTTAGATCAATCCAGAGAATGATCAAGGGGGAGACCCTACTAGCCTAAGAGGGCTAGCACACCTACTCAAGACCCTCCTAGGGTTTGACAATGGGTAAAGAAGGAGAGATAATGAATGGACAAAACTAGATCTATGAAATAAGTGTGGTATAGAAGTTAGGGCCTGTAATGTCCTCTTTTGATTAGGCCTTGAGGCCCAAAACCGCTAACCAATGTGATTCCTGTGGGTTCGAGCGATTACTGACAGTTAGGGAATCATCTAAGGACCGATGCCATCCATAGAAAACCTAGGGCATCATCATCAGGTCAAGAAGGGCCACCGGGGCCAAAGGCCACCTTCGTGCGTTCCATCCAAGCATTATTTAATGATGCATGCACTCATTTAAGTCTCCATGCGCATGCATGCAAGTCAATTGCAAATTAGAAGATAAAGTGACCTAATTAGGTCAAAGATTAGGGTTTTCGCAGTTGAAAGTTATAAAAGAAGGATAAAGCGAACAGAGACTTCACTTTTGATGATTATTATTTTGGGAGCTCTTGAATAGCAGCACAGCGTGCAACACCAATATCGTTGACATGCATTTGCATGTACAAGCATGCATCAACATGCACTTTTATTCAATTGCTATGTGCCCATAGCTGGCAAGGATCATGCTCTGATACCACTGTAATATCCCAAATTGATATTCTACGGATCTTTGCTACTAAGTTGTTGTTCATATACTCAATGATGTGCAAAAACTGAATAGAAAGTGCATGCAAAATTGCTGTGCAAAATGGCCCTAAAATATAGCTAATCTGGAGAGATTATAGGGTAAATATTTTCAGTAAGCAGATGTATACTTGCTACTGATAAATAAGCTGATAGTAGTCCAGAGATATGCTGCATGCAAGGTGTGCCGAAATATAATGCTGCTGTCCTCAATTTGACGCCCAACTACATGTGTACCCTCTTCAAGAAGATAATGACTTTTTTGGAGGAGGAGGTGCCCGATACTACTGAAACTTTGTCGGGATGTTGGCCTTCACCTGCCGGTTTGACCCGGTTTGGTTCCGAACCGGTGAACCGGCCAGTTCCGGTTTCGGTTTAGCCGATTTTTAAAACTATGGTAAAGATAGGAAATAACCCAACTTGATTATAATTGTACCACAATTGGTTTAAGGAAGTAGATCTGAGAGGATCTGCCAACTGTGTCATCTTCAGGAAGTGGAAACTGAGTCACATTTTATCTTCAGGTGTCCTGTCTACTATGAGATCAAAGGACGCTTCTACTGTTTGTTCAGGGGCCCCCAAACGTTGGCCGCTTTCTTTAGATACACCGATCAAAGATGTCTAGCGCTCTATATCCAAGAGGCCCTTAGATTTCGAGCACAGCTCCTCCAGCCTCTCACCAGACCAGGCACCACATAGCGGATCACGACGTTATTCAGTAGGCTACCATCTTCTAGAGGCATCAAGAGATCTACTGACCTTTACATCAACCTAACTCCCAGATCAGTAAGGGTTGGAGGTTCTCTACCCATGAGATCTTAGAGGCAGCTCCGTACCAGGCCTCCCTCCGTGATGCACTCAGGACCCTACAGACCTCGTCGACATCGTTCCAGAGGGCGCTCCGTGCCTACCTGTTCCGGATCAGGGCAGCAGACACTTTTGTAGGTCCCGTAGTTTTCCTCGTTCAGCCTCAGATGTTAGGAGTACTAGATCCTTCTTGGTTACTTTAGCTCCTGGATCTTGTCCACCCGAGCTCCTTCGCCCCTGTGCAGGGTTACAGGGTTGGAACTGGAGCAAGTGCTCTCCCATGCTACAACCTAGCTTGCCTTGCACATCTTTACTTCTTTCCATTTCACTTTCATGGCTTATATTGTATTTCCTTTATGGGAGATCGTTTGATCCTCCTACATGCATAACATATCATTGTAACTGACAGTCCCGTTGACCTACTTTGTGGTCATTAGTGGACATGAATAAAATTATCTTATCTTATCTTATCTAGTGAGATCTAGCCAAATAAAAGAGAAAACTAATGGGACCCACTTAGGGTTTTAGCAAAAATGGACAAAGTGGACCCAAAAGAGCAGATCAGGGTGCTTGAGAATTGGATCTATGATTTTGAGTTGGGTCCAAGCATACCCATTTGACAGATCTGAAGAAGAGACCACCCACCCAAAGAGGGCGCCCCCACCTAGAGTGACTAGTGCTAGATCCCAAGGCAAATAGAGTCCGATCAACGTGAAACTTGAGATCTAGGTTTTATTCATTAATCTCCAAGTGGGTTTTGATGGCCGCTATCAAAAACTCACCGGATCTATCAGATCTACAACACTAGGGTTTTAAAGAAAGAGGGTTTATTTGACAATTGGATGAAAATAATGAAAAACAATACTTGCCTTGCAGATCGTACCTGAGAATACTTACGACCGATTTAGATGTTGATGATCCTTTCACTTAGTTACCATTTCAAGCGAGATCCGTCATGCAACGAAGAAAAAATGCCCAAGTGAGGAAGTGCACCCCCTCTTCTCCACCTGCAAAATCAATCAACCGAAGTCAGACTTGTTCTCTGATGAAAAAGATAAGCTACGCACGACATCCACAGAGAAAGATTCAATGCACTAAGTAACAATTGATCACTCCCTGAACATGAGGCGATTTGGCTGAAAGATGATGCGGGTTGCCCTAACAATCTCCTCCTCCAATTCGCTACCTGCAAAAAGATGGGTACAACCCTCACAGAAAAATAGTGTTTGCATACAAGATCCACTAAAATGTCCAAGCAAGAGGCATAAAAATCAAATCCATGACATTCACAAAGCTCTCAAGTGATTTCTCCAAAAATTTTCTTGTATTCAATATTTCTAGAGCCAAAAGTCCCTTTACAAATGAAAGAGCATCTCAATATATAGATCTCTCAAATACATAAAACCTAGATCCAAAAAGATCAAGGGTCAAGAACATAAGATAAAATGATCCTAATCCACGGCTAAGATTAGCCCGATACATCTCACATGGATCAAGTCACAAATAGAAGGGGGCACATCACTAGAAATGGCCGATGAGGGGCTCACCACATAAAATATCACTAATAACCACATATTAGCACAAGGTGGGGCTAGGAGGTTATGTTATCCTTCATTAGCATGGTCCCATGGCACAATAACAAGGTGTGGTGACAAATAATATAAATGAGTGATAAAAATCACTAGGGTATTTCCCTCAAAATACATCAAAACACCTTCAAACTGCATAAATCAAGGATGTGTGGACCCTAGGTGAAGTGAAGCTGATGCCGGATGATGAATGTGACCCAAACACTGTTCCTCAGACCAATTCCATGCCATTCCTTTGCCTCAATTGCCCAAATTGATTTCTTCATTAGCCATTTTTTATTATTAAAATGTTTCCTTAGGAACATAATACAACCAATATCTCATAGGGGACCAAAAAATGAAGCCAAATGACTGCATGGATGGATTTGGGACCATGGTAGTATGGTACAATCGACTGGCTTCACCCCAAGGTTCCCTCTGACGCCCTAGGAGATCTTAATTTTGTCCACATTGTGTATTATTTTCATTTTCCCAAGGCAAAATTGTTGCAAAAAGACCCAGAGACCTATCTTTGTCTTGTAATTGCCCGACACTGAAAACCAGTTGCATCAATGGACTCAGAATGTCCAACTCAACTAGGAATGAGTACTCATACACCATATGTCCATTACAAAGGTACATCAGAGGCCCCATCCACGTTAGAATCATAATAATAAAGCCTGTAAATGCTGATAATCATAGAAGTAATACAAGCCTTCATAACAAATCACCATCTGACACATGAATATGTCTATTGAACACCTGCAGACCATAAATAATCATCATCTATACACCTCTGTCTATAATTCATCTTGGATCTTGCTCATGGCCTGGCCAAAACTGGGTTGACAGAGTCAGAACTGATCAAATGATGACCCAAATGCTAATCTCTGATACTGCAAAGTACAAATGGACCTGTATGCTCAATTATCTATGTTAGCAGTGACACTCAAGTATGATTAGATTTTGTTGGCAAGTATAAGCACAATACATATATAATTATTAATAATCCAAATAAAAAATGATTAGTTGCTTCAAAACAAGAACTTCTAGTGTATACTCATTTATAGATTTATCCCTTTTGCTAGTCAGGGGTGAAGGAAACAAAAGCCAGGTAAGGTCCAAGGGATGACTTGATAACTCAGCACTATAAGCACCTGAGCTAAAGGATAAGGGGATCCACACAACACATAAGTTGGACTAGGTGAACAATAGGGTATGCCAGTGTCTCACAAATGGGTGGAATGATGAGAAGGCTCCAGTAGACTCTAGACAAGCAACCTTTTTATACTTTATTTGCTCAACCTTTATTATACTAGTTAACCGCTAGAGGTAGGCTCCCTGGTAAGCCTTTTGGGCTTCCAGATAATGACAAAGACATGACCTTCTTGGGCCATTCTCTCTCTGTTGCCTTGTGGGGGCAAATGAGTCGTACATTATACAAAGAATGAGTGCTCATTCTCTAGCTATCAACTTTATTTCCTATTGCTAACTTTCCAGCCTCCAAGAGCAGTTGCCCTAGAAAGCCTTTTGGGCTTCGAGAAAATGACTGAGGCTCAAACTTGAG
This sequence comes from Pseudotsuga menziesii, assembly GCA_001517045.1. NCBI lineage: Eukaryota > Viridiplantae > Streptophyta > Pinopsida > Pinales > Pinaceae > Pseudotsuga > Pseudotsuga menziesii. The sequence goes on from LPNX010411625.1 coordinate 87,033, forward strand.
TGGCTTGCCTCACCCTGATATCCTGTGAGGATAAATGATCCTTACACCATACAATGGATGAGTGCTCATCTCTTGGCAACTGGCCAGTTTTATTTATTTTTATTTCCAGTAGTGTCTAAAGAATCTTTTATTTTGCAGGCAGGACATCCATTTAGAATAACTTTAAGCTCTGATGCCTTAGTGTCTAAAAGCACTTCTTTGGTAGGACTACTTGTGTTCAAGACCTAGATGTAGATATTCCCTGTGATAAACATGACATAAACTAACACCGAGACACAATTTATACATGGAGACCTTTTCCAACATAGAGGTGGAGGAGGGGGAAATCCCTTATGTTACTTGTTAAGTTACAAGTCAAGGATAATCAATCAACATGGGAAGGCAAGGGATGGACGGGAACAGTGGAAGTGATGCCAAGACTAGCAAGCTATGTTGCTAAAGGGAAAGGATCAAATCCATACTAGGAGTAGGGCAAGGCCAATGAGTATACAAAAGAATCTATCTGTCAAAACAACTAAATCATTTACTTTAGATTCCAAGTAAGCGAAGATAACGTATTGCCAACATATAATCAAAATTAACCGAGTCTCACTGCTAAAATAGGTAACAAAGCAACATAAAAATCCATCTGTACAAACCTTAATATCACCTGGGTCATTTATCTGCACTGGATCTGAAACCAATCTGAAAATCATTGGAGGCACTGCTGCTGCTACACATCATAGGCACTATAACAATCTCTGCTTTGGGTCATGAAAGAATGGCTAACTTAGTCATCGAATCTGGGGCCACGAGGCTCAGTCATGGCATAGAACTGGTCAATTTGGATGCTCTGGATCTGCGGAAAGTGGGAGATCATCAACTGATGGCTCATCATCTGCTAATCTCATAGTAAAGGGCTGGCTCAAAGAACTGCTCAATACTTCTCAAGAACAAAAGTAGCCCAACTACTATATATGTGACAACAGGACCCTTACTATAAAGTACAAACCATCATTTTATTTATATATAACTCACATTTATACATAAATATACAAAGGACAAATTCTAAGTCCTCTTTATCACACCACACCAAAACTATAAAGAAAACCTTCAGAGTTAACTTTCCAACACCATTACGTGAGGACAAGGTTGAAGATGGAGAAAAAAGTTTTATTTAAAATGGAAATAACACCAGCATCCAATCTTGGGTGGTCCGAATGGAATACACAAAATAGAAAGATATGAAACCTCATAAACAATAAGAGGTTTGTTCACTACCTCAAAACCCTAACTAAAAAATTCACTCCCTCTAAACCCCAACTAAAAACCTAATTTAATATTTACTATAATAAGTTGCCTTTTTGGTTCATCATTACGAACAATCTTTCTCTTGATTCAAAACATATCCAAAAGTTGTGCTGAAGTAGGTGATGTGCTGCTGAATCTCCTTCCTTGCTTCTTGCTCTCATCTGATGAAGCATGAGTGTAAATCCCCGTCACCATACATCTGGTGACTGGTCAAATGTATGACGCTTCCTTCGAAAGAAAACCAACCCTGAAAAGTGTTTGGAACATGTACGGTGATGTACCAACCATGTCAACCACTGCCCGAAGCAGTCTGTTGACACCAAAACCTGTAAGGTGACTACTTTCTGCCACAGCCTGCCACCTAAAACTCTTGATCATCCTGGGAACTTACAATCCTGTAGAGCATGATAAATCGAATACACAAACGCAAGGTTGAAGATGAAGAAATAAGTTTTATTAACTAACAGAAATAACACCCAGTTCCAACCTTGTTTGGTCCAAATGGATAAGACAAAATACAAAAATATGAAACCTCATAATAATGAGAGGTTTGTTCAACTACATCAAAGCCACAACTAAACATATAATTTAATATTTTCAATAATAAGTTTCCCTTTGGATCGTTATTGCTATCAATGCTTTTACCAGTACATCCCAAGATGGTCCAAAATATAATTTTTGGAGAAGGATTTTCCTTGTTAGGTTGACATATAATATGTTTGTTTGACTAAGCATGTAAACCAGTAAACATGTATTTTATCGATAGAGTAGGGAAGAAGACCTTAAAATATTTTTCAAGTGAAAATGCTTTTAACAATGTTTTGGAGAATAGGATATTGCAAATTGTTAAAGTATCTTATGATCAGTAAACTGTAACCAAGAGCTTGGTAACTTGATTTCCTGTAAATTCATCTTGACTGTTCTATTTATTTGTGTTAGATCATTTAATTTAATTATGTGGTCTCATTTATTTATATTTATTTTTAATAGGAATCCCGAAATCTATTAAATATTTGGACCCTTCCAAATAATAGTGGTGTAATGAATGAAGATGGGCAAAGCAAGGACTATTTGGGAGCTAATGGTACGTTTTAAAACCTTGAGCTACTGCTGTAATTGCTGCCTCTAACTTGAAATGATTACAATATGTGCCCCTCTTATCTCCTAGCCAATGATTGTAGTAAAACAAATCCATCGGGTGGCTATTGTTTGCTGCTATATCAGTTATTTGAAATTTCCTTCTTCTACTGCTTTTGTTTTGGTAGGTATAATTCTTTCCTTTAAGTAGCTCATATACACCAAATTTTCGTACTATCCTAGGCCCGATATTCTACAAAATTCCTTGAGACCGTTGAGCAGCATATATAATAATAGATATACCTAGTTGACATCATATCTCATCATGTGACAGCACAAAATGCAGACACAGAGCTAATCTCAATCTAAAAAACAAACTTGCACTGAAGCTTCCATAGGGTGAACAAAGAAGAAATGCTCAAGCACTACCACACAGATAGATAAGATAAGATAATATTATTAATGTCCAACTAATGACCACAAAGGTAGTTCAAAGGGACTGTTGAGTACAAAGATGTTATTACAAAGCGGGAGCACCTAACAACCTCCTATAAAAAAGCAGAAAACAGAAAAGGAATGCAGTGTAGATTGGAGCATGAAATCTAAGCCAGGTTATGGAAAACATGAGGAACCCTCAACCTCGGGCACGAGAGACCGCATAGGGGTGGAGATGTACAAGACTATGTTGAGTTATGGTGTAACTCAGGATGTCCTCCATGTTGATTGCCTGGCATGGGGGCACTTATCAGCTTAGGCAAGAGGGTAGAGTGTGAGACGCACTCTGCCATGTTTCATGGATCCAATAGTGCAAGCATGCAATGTATCTAGTCACTTTTGCATGCATGCAATTTGATTTTTGGCACGAAAAGTGAAATTAGGGTTTTGGAACCCTAATTAGGGTTTAGTGACCTAATATCAAGTTGACTTATAAAAAGGCACTGGGGGTGCATAAGACATTCATCTTTTGTGTGCATCAGGAGATCAGAGTAGCAGTTGACCAAGGGAGGGCGAACCATCTGAGAAAGATGGGGACGCATTCTTGAGGGCAATGAGAGGTTAGATTCTTAGAGAATGAGGAGATCTATCATCAGGGCAGTGAGAGAGATAGTTATCACTGTGCATCTTCAGAGATTGAAGAGTAGTAGCAGAGTGAGCAGTTGGAGGATGACGTGAGCAGCAACACGTCATACGTGTGGGGGGTGAGGGAGTTGCTGCACAGATGCTGAGGGGGTTGAGAGGGCCCAGAGTGCTGAGGGTCTTCTTTAGTGATTGAGGAAAGGTCTTTAGTGACTAGTCAGAGACTGACTGAGTGCAGAATAGTTGGGACATTTTTCTGAGCAGAGAGGATGCAACTATAACTGCTGGGGACGTTTCAGTGTTTGAGAACGTAGTTTAACCTTCAGGTCCGAGTAGAGCAGAGAAGATAGTTGAGAGAGCATTCTTCAGAGAGTTAGACAGAGAGTGCAGTGTTCAGTGATTGATAGAGTTTGGATTGAGAAATTCAATGTGAGGGTGTACTGCTGGGGGGCGCATTTTCCAAGGGCAGTAGCTTCAACTGCTGCAGATCTAGGGCTTTGGCCCTTCAGGTTCACCTGCTTGATATCTTAAATCATTATGTAATTCTTATATATTGATTTGCTTGCTCTGGGCTCGAGAAAGTAGAAAGCCCCACAATTTGCTGGTTTTCCCCATTGGGGTTTCCAGGGTAAAATTCCGTGTCCTATGTGATTTTCTGTTTGAGTAAGGATTTTCATGTGCTGCGAGTTCTAAATAGATTTGAAGTATAGCTCATATTGGTTTAGTGAATTTTGTTGCCAGATTGATTATCCTAACTTCTCAGAGCGAGTGGAGACCTCTGAGAAAAAATTACAAAGTAAAGGATCCAAGAGAAATCCTTGACCTTAGGCACAAGAGATCGCAAGGGTTGGAGATGTAGAAGAGTAAAGGATCAAGGAACAAGAAGATCTAGTAGTAATGAAGTAGGTCTATTATGAAATAGACCCATCTCCACTAACATCGTACCCGAGGCCGAATGAAGGAAACTGAAGATGGTATGCTGTCTAAAGGAAGAGTTGGTGGAAGAAATGGGTTGCCCATTGTGTTGCTTTCGAGAGGAGGTAGCTTATTGCTGAGGCTTGGGGGGTCTTGTTTGCCTTAAGGGGAGGGTTGGTCTGGTCTTGTCATGCGGCTGAGATCCCAAGGGATGGAGGGTCTTTTGGGTCTCCACTAATCTGGAAGTTATCGCTATGTTGTTATTAGATTGTCTCTTAGTGCCCCTTCTTAAGGGTAGCATTGTGAAATAGGAAATAGTCCATTGGGCTGAATGATGTTGAGCAAAACGCTGAAGAATATGGGCTTGGAGCTTGATAACCTCCTGCATGTATAAATCCAAGCATCTTTGGTCGAGATATTTGAAGAAGTTGATGAGGGTTTGAGTTCCCCTTGAAAAGGAAGTAGAACCTCTTGTTACCCCCTTTTCAACAGCGGTGACTGTGATCAGAGATTTTGGTGAGATCTATGGTTTCACCATTGATCATGTGTCCGAGATCCTCCAGCCTTGTCGGATAGTCCATATGTCTTGATATGCCCAACTGGAGATAGTGTCTAATCCTTTAATGATGTGACGTCTTCTAACCTTCATTTACTCTTATCATGTTTTCTAGTATGACGGTATTTTAGCATGAGAAATTATATCTATACTTTATATTGACTCATGTGCTTTAAATGAGAAATTATTTCTCCTCTAGCTTAATAAGTGTGCTAGTACGAGGTTAATTGTACCTTGGTGAACTAAGTTAAGTGATTTCATCCATTTCATCTTATTTTGGGTAGCCATTTTTCATCTCGCTGGCCAATTCACCCATCCCTTTCATATTTCCCCTCTTGAATGATCTATTTTTAGCAACACATGGTCTCAATACTATTCCAATGTATGAATGCCTCAAATAAAGCTAAAAGAGTCTTGTTGTCTCCAAAAAAGGAGGATTCCTGAAATATTTTAATTGAAAAATGCAAATGGAACATATCATGGAAGATACTCATTGTAGAAGTTAGGTTTCCTTGTCCTAGGTTTAAGCCATATCTAAAGAAAAGGGACTAAGCAAATGTAAGGACTAAAATGAAATGCAAATAAATGAACTGTCAACGAAAAGATGAAGATAAAAAGGGATCACAATATGAAGGCACAAGGATGGATGACCCATGACAACACTTCATTAGGCACACATGTGGGGAGCGGATTACCTCCAGTGGTGTAGTATCCCAAACTCATATTTTCTCTTTTATACTGATGTGGTTGAGGTGTTTGTGTATTGGTTCAGAGTTTTGATACTTTATAACTTATAAAATTTATTTGCTTCAAGTGTCTAGATAGTGCGCAAACCTTAAATATCATAAAAGCTCAAATTATAATTAAATAAGCTTCAAATAGACTCTAATAACATACCAATATTCATAGCTTTGATTGTTGCTTCATATGGAAGAGGCATGCATGCCATGCACCTAGTCTGAGGCTGGATACATGTTACTTCCTCAAGGAGATTCGGCCATGCAAAATAGTTGCGCCTTCCTTTGATGATGATCTCTTGCAATAGCTTGAATAAGAGGACTTGTGTGTTGATACTTCTTAGATAAGGTAAGATGGACCTTCCCAATAGTTTGATGAAGACATGCAGAGGCTGTGAAGTCTTCTAAGGTGGATACGAATTGTTCTTTATTTGGAGAAGTCGCCCATGCATTGAATACGTCCTCTTTGCTAGATCAATTCGCTATTACCTTGGATGTGTTAGATAATCCTCTGCAATCACTGGGTAGGGTAATATGGCCCTTCTAAAGGGATTGGAAGTGACATGCAAAAGAAATAAGGTCTTTCTGGATCAATACGAATTGCCCTCAGTATCTCCAATACGCCCCAACAGTAAACTCACGATCTCTTTGGTGGTTACTCCTCCGTATGTTAGATCTTTAATGAACACTGAATAATCTTAAGTGCTCATGATAGATCTGAGTGATCTATCCAGAAAATGATTAGGGTAGATAGATTTCGCTGCCAAAAACACTTGCTAGTTGAAGACACACACCCTCAACCCCAACTTGTTGCTGCGGCTACTGCTGCTGTTGTTCTCGAAACCAACCACAAAATTGAATAATAATCTTGGATGCCTTTTTGGTTCAACTCAGCTTTCTTTTATAACGCTGAGGTTTGCATGACTTAACTTTGCGTGCATGCAACCTAATTGCTTAGTGTCGCATGCAAGGTGAACTAAGGCCCGCATGCAAGGCGAAGGGAAGGTAGGGTGGGTTTTCTCCATCAATCCCATTTTCTCTTCTTCTCCCACTCCCACCGCCAGATAAATATCCATAAAAATGTAGGGATCCATATCCGTGACAATAGCAAGGCAATGACCTATCTCCATTATGCGTAAATAAATCCTGAAGCCATGATCTCGTTCAGGCCTAAAGCGATTCCTCCATGTGAAATTATTTATATTATGTTAAATATATATAAACATTCAATTTTTAAACAATTTGAATTAAGGTATAAACTATATATTATTTATATATATGTATACATTATTATTTAAATAGACATTTTTAAACAATTAAACAATTTAGTTAATACCTTTATATTATTTATATATGTATTATATAAACAATAATACAATTTTAAAACAATTAAGTTATTAACTATAGTGTTAGTTATGTTTAAATGAAGGTCAATCACTTTGCTTTAATTTTGAGAATATTTTGAACAAAAAGAACATTATTAATTTTTTATTGTCCAAGTTAAGTGACAACCTCCTCCATGCTAGATTGCATGAATCTATGATGTATTAAGTATAATTTTAAATTTTAAATTCATGAATTGTTATAAAATTATAAACTTATAATTTTAATATATATATAATAAAAAAATTAGGGTTAAGGTTCCGAATCCCCGATTCCTAATTTTGGGACGAGTGGCGAATTTGTATAAGATTCTTCAGCCGATTCTGATAGCACCCATGGTTCGTGTAACCTTGACTGGATGTCCCATCAAAGTTGGGGATAGTCAGTTTCCCCATTGTGTGTTGTAGCTCAAAGTTTTGATTAAATGCTCTGTTGAACCCTCTTTGTCTGTTCCTGCTTCTCATATTGCAAAAATATGAGAAGGTCATGGCTGAGTGAAAGTCCTCTCCAAGTGGCTTGTACTCTTCTAGGTAGGCCCCAAATGGCTCCTCCGACTCTACTGGTATAATAGTCCTACAGTGAGATTCTCCAAAAATTGAGGCATGGTAGGTCTAGAAGGCTTGTTGTACATGTGAGGAGTATTCTGCATAGTAGTATATTCATGTCTCCCGCTGTTACTGGTGGATACCCTGTCTCCTTGTGGGACCTATAGCTTGTTCTACTCTCTCCCTGGTTTATCAACCAACTTGTTTATTGCCTCTAACATCTCTTTTTGTCCTTTGACCAAGTCATTTAAAGCATTGACGAGGCTATGGAATGCCATCCTATCCTCCTCTTCTGAGGTGCCTTTTACCTTATTAGCCTGTGAATCTGTCATATCCTCTGATTCGGTATCCTCTAGGTTGATTTCTTCTAGATTTGGATCTTTTGTGTACCTGCGCCTTCTTCTGTATGTCACAAAAGTAGTGTCCTCTGAATTAATGTAATGTTCATGTTCAAGCCCACAATTGGCTAGGAACATGCTCTCATACCACTGTAATATCCCAAACTGATATTTTCTCTTTTAAACTGATGTGGTTGAGGTGTTTGTGTATTGGTTTAGAGTTTTGCTACTTTATAACTTATAAAATATATTTGCGTCAAGTGTCCAGATAGTGCGTAAACCCCAAATTATAAAAGCTCAAATTAGAATTAAATAAGCTTCAAATAGATTGCAATAACATACCAAAATTCATAGCTTTGATTGCCTCTTCATATGGAAGAGGCATGCATGCCATGCACGTATTCTGACACTGGATACATGTGACTTCCTTAAGGAGATTTGCCCATGCAAAATAGCCGCGACTTCTCTTGATGATGATCTCTTGCAATAGCTTCAATAAGAGGATTTGAGTGTTGATACTTCTTAGATAAGGTAAGATGGACCTGAGTGATCTATTCGAAAAGTGATTAGGGTAGATGGATTCGTTGCCGAAAACACTTGCTAGTTGAAGACTCACACCCTTGACCCTACTGTTGCTGCTGCTCTCGAAACCAATCTCAAAAGTGAATATTAATCTTGGATTCCTTTTTGGTTCGACTCACCTTCCTTTTATAATGTTGCGGTTTGCATGACTTAACTTTGCATGCATGCAAACTAATTGCTCAGTATCGCATGCAAGAAGAATTAAGGCTGCATGCCTCACGTGCTTGATGGTAACTGCTCTGATGGCCTTCTTTGATCTACTAATGACATAATAACACTGAAGTGGTGTTAGTTTTAACTCCCGGTACCATTAGTCCTCAGTTAATTCCTTTTTTATTAATACCCACTCGAACCTATGGGAATCAAATAGGTTAACAGGTGTCTCCGGGTTATTAATTAGAAGAGGACATTACAAGTGGCCCGAGTACAATGCTCAAGATATATAATAGATACATCATATGAATTGCTAGGGGATTCAAGTTATCCCCTAGGTGATTACATTCCACTTTTATTGCATTGTCTAGCTCAAGATCTAAGTCACAAAAAGAAGAAGTCGCCCCCTAGGGAGAGAGAGTGCCGCATCATGAAGATGAGCAACATATGCCAAGTGATAACAAGTTGTGAAGCTAGTAAAAGTGGTCCAAATGTGTCTAAGGGGTCATCAAAAAATTATCCAAGTGATATTTTGCCATTCACTTATCCCAAAATCATACATCAAAGCCCTTCTTCATTTTATAAGTTTTTGTTGGATTAAAATAATTAAACATGGAATTGCCCAAATCTTCATCTTCCCTTGCCCAGATTGTAAATCTGACTGCAGGGATGGATTTGTAGACCTCAAAAACCATAAGATCCACTACTCATATGCCCATAACCAATCTGATATAATTTGTATGAAGCCATCTCCAAATATTTTTAATTATATAGGCTAATTATTTTACACAAACCTTAGGAAAATAATTTAATTCATCCTATTAATTCAATAATGCCTCAAAAGATACTTGGAGGGTTCCAATTGGCCTCCAATGGCAAACATATGATCAATGATGAACAATAGTGAAGTCCTGTTGCTGATTTAACCCTTTGACTAGGTCAAATTAGGGTTTGACCAAGTAAAAAAGTCAAATTTTTGTCAGAAGTTGACCAAGACTCAGGATGTTGAAAAAATCATATAAGATGACTGCAAGAGGTATTAGCTCCTTTATCATGAGTAAAATTGATAAACAACTACATGGTAAGTCATGCCATACATAGTGATCATTTCAAAACCAACAAGTGCAAGACAAAGTATCAACTATAGTAAAGGACAAGAGAAACTAGTTTCATATACATATTCCTGTCGAGATCAATAAAAAATCTAATGCATAAATCAAAACTCTTCCTTGGGTGAATTGGTATGGGTGACAATCATGGGTTTTTTCAATGTAGAGTTCACCATAGGATAGACTTGATTCACTTTTAGAGATCAAGGAATAAAGTGTTGGAGTTTGTGCAACTTCAGAATCTATTCTTATTCTCCTCCTTCGTGAGTTGAACTTGTTGTAATCATTCATACAAACCCTAGAAAGAACAATGTAAATCTTGGGGTGAAAAGCCAACAATAAAAGAAATAAAATAAAATTATAAAATATAATATTATATTGCTCCCCCAAGTGAAGTCAGCCCTAGTTAATTTTTTTTGTAGGAAAACAGTATAAATAGGAGGCACCCCTCATTTTTACACATAGCAGCAACACAAGTGAAGTGTGCAGTTTTCTGGGAGAGAGAGAAGTTCACATACACTGCAAAAGAAGACTGTTTTCAGGGTTTCAATCTTTGGAAAGCATTTCCATATTTTTCTTTTCTTTCTTCGTTGTACTCTGATCTCATAATTATTATCTCTAGACAAAGGTTGCTGGGTTTTCTCCCATTTGGGTTTCCCAAGTGAAAAATATTTGTGTTATTGTTTTGTGCTTTGTCTATCTTCTAGCGATCCTATTGATAAATGCAATTAAGATATACTGCTATAATCTTAAGAAAATCTAACATGGTATCAGAGCAGTGCTAGAAGAAGCCATTGTTGGAACTCTCTCGGAAACCTGTCAGAACTAGGGTTTCATCTTTCAAGGTCTTCACTCAACCTTTTGGTAGAAAAAGAACCTTGCGAATTTCGCTCTAAGAAGGGCACATCTTTTGGTGAAGACAGAATTCAATTCTGAGAATTTTCAATTTTGAGCTAATTCTGTAGCTGCAACAGAAATTAGGGTTTCCAGTTTTGACCTACTTTCTCCACAGTTTTGGCTCGACTCTACCTCTACTCAACTCGCCTCTCTAGGGCGCATTTATCTGTGGAGTCAGTTTTCCAAAACTCCAACTTTCATTTTTGACCTAGCCTCTACTAGGGTCTTAGATCCAGATCTGCAGTCAAGATGATCAGCATGAAGGTTGAAGATCGTTTGGAAGGGGCTTCCAACTTCATCCCTTGGAAGTCTAGGGTTCTTCTTCTACTAGAAGAAAATGACCTATTATAGTTTGTGAAGGCAAAGGACCCAGAACCAGAAGCCAAAGAAGACAAACCTCCCTGGAGAAAGGATGATGCCAAAGCAAGGAGGATTTTAGTGGACTTAGTTAGAGATCACTTGGTTCCTTAGATGTCAAAAAAGATGATGCCAAGGAGGATGTTCAAAACTCTAAAGAAGCTATTTGAACACAGTAGCATGAATGTGACTCTCACATTGAGGAATCAACTGTCGAACATGAAGATGACAAAGTACGAGAATATTGCCTCATATTTCATGAGGATCACCGAGCTCCGGGACAAGCTAAAGTCCAGTGGAGACAATCTTGAAGAAAAGGATCTCGTTATGACCACCTTAAATGGTCTCCCACCATCTTGGGAGTCTTTTTTCCAAACTATAAGTGTTCGGACCAAGTTGCCCAAATTTTATAAGCTATGGACAGAATGCACTCAGGAAGAAACAAGAATCGTAACACACCAAAGACTCCATGGCACTCAACCTGAGGAAAATCAAGCGTTTGTATCTCATGCCAAGAAAGGAAAGGGAAGGGGAAGTAAGCCATACATTTATAAGCATCAAGGGAAGACGATCAAGATCCTAAGATTAGATGATGGTGGAGAATATACCTCTACAAAATTCAATGATTTCTGCAAAGAAGCAGGAATTAAGAGGGAGCTTACAGTTCCCTATAATCCCCAACAAAACGGGGTTGCTGAAAGAAAGAACAGAACAATTGTGGAGGCAGCCAAAGCTATGATTCATGACCAGAGTCTACCCATGTTCTTATGGGCAGAACCATCCAGAACAAATGTATATGTACATAACAGATGCCCACATAAGATAGTGAAGAACATGACTCCTGAAGAAGCCTTTACAAGAGTAAAACCAAAAGTGGGTCACCTCCGAATCTTTGGCTGTCTAGCCTACATTCATGTGCCCAAGGAGAAAAGGACGAAGTTAGAACCTTCAGGCAAGAAGGTAACTTTCATGGGATAAAGTGAATCCTCAAAGGCCTACAGAATTATATCCCAGGATCCAGTTAGATTGAAGTTAGTAGGGATGTGACCTTTGAAGAAGAAATGGTTGTTAGGAAAGGCCGAGGATTAGACATGGGGATCGATGATGAGGAATTGGAGATGAGATCATCTCCCTCTCCAGTTCAGAATGAATTAGCAGGAAAAGATGAACCCATCGATCCCATTGATCCGGTCGTGACAGTTATATTCCCGAAGATATGACAGTAAGTCGGAAAAGACCTAGATGAGCACAACAGACCTTATAGGATGCAGAGGGGCATGAAGTTCCACATGGCACTTTTCGAGAAAGCAAAAGACCTCAAAGGTTCTCCAGTTATGTTGCATTGATGAGTCATATCATTGACTTAGAACCCACCACTTATGAAGATGCATCCAGACACCAACTTTGGAAGGATGCCATGGTGGAAGAATATCAATCCATCATGAAGAATGATGTGTGGGAGATTGTATCGAGACCCGAGGGGAAGTCAGTTGTAACTTTCAGATGGCTATACAAAATCAAACATGGAGCAGATGGGAGTATTGAAAAATATAGGGCCAGGTTTGTTGCCAGAGGGTTCTCACAGAAAGAGGGAGTCGATTATGATGAGACATTTGCTCCTGTGGCTCAATACACTTCCATCAGATCGATCATTGCTATTGCTTCAACTATGGGATGGAAGTTGCATCAAATGGATGTCAAGACTGCCTTTCTCAATGGTATTGTTGAGGAAGAAGTATATATTGAACAACTGAAAGGGTTTGTTTTCCATGGAAAGGAGTCTCACGTATGCAAGATGAAAAAGGTGCTATATGGACTCAAGCAAGCACCTCATGCTTGGCATGGACGGATAGACAGATTCCTAGTGAGTCTGGGATTCACCAAGAGTGATGCAGACCCCAACCTTTACTACAAGTTTGTGAATGATGAGCCACTGATTTTGGTACTATATGTTGATGACTTGTTTCTTACCAGAAATGAGAAACTTATCTTATGGTGTAAGAAGAAACTCGCTTCTGATTTCGAAATGAAGGATCTTGGATTGATGCACTACTTCTTGGGATTAGAAGTATGATAGAGGTAGAAAGAGATTTCCTAGGACAACGAAAATACACCGTAGATATACTGAAGAGATTTAGAATGTTGGATTGCAAGTCCATAGTTACTCCGATGGATGCACACGTGAAGAAGCTGAGGAATTTTGCTTCAGATTCAAATTTGATTGATCCCACCATGTATCGCCAGTTGATTGGGTCCTTGATGTATCTGACGAACATCGGACCAGATATTTGTTTTGCTGTGAATGCTCTCAGTCAGTTCATGTGCGAACCGTGGCAGATTCACTGGATTGTTGCAAGACATGTGCTCAGATACTTACGTGGCACAGTGGGATATGGTCTACGATATGATTCAAAATGTGACTTGAAATTGCAAGGGTTTACAGACTCAGATTGGGTCGGATGCTGTACTGATAGGAATAGTACTTCAGGATGCTATTTCAGTTTGGGTTTTGCAGTTATTTCTTGGTACAATAGGAAGCAGAACTTAGTATCTCTCAGTACTGTAGAGGCCAAGTATATGGCTGCTAGTTCAGCAGCCCGAGAAGCAGTTTGGCTTCGTAAACTTCTTGTAGGATTGTTTGGCCAGATTCCAGAGCCAACCGTGATTCACTGTGATAACCAGAGTTGTGTGTAGATGTTAGTGAATCCTGTATTTCATGACAAGTCAAAGCACATAGAGATTCGGTATCACTTCATACGTGATATGGTGCAAAAAGGTGTGGTCAAGCTACAGTGTATTTCGACAAATGACTAGACTGCAGATGTTCTCACCAAGCGTCTTTCCAAGGTGAAATTTGAATACTTTCATGGAAGACTTGGAGTAGAAGAGAACGTATCTATCCTCGAGAGGGAGAGATGACTGGGAGACACTTACTATACCCTTGCCCAGGTATCTCTGCTCGTCCAGGTTCTCAGCCAGGTATGGGAGAAAACCCATCGGTAGATGAGACGGACATGTAGTAGATGGTCGGGTTCACACAGGTGCCTTTGCTTGTCCAGGTTCTTAGCCAGGTATGGGAGAAATCCCATCGACAGATGAGTCGGACAGGTAGTAGATGGCCATGTGATTTCACATGTACCTCTACTCGTTCAGGTTCTCAACCAGGTATGGGAGTACCCCATCAGCAGATGAGACGAACAGGTAGTAGATGGTCGTGCACGTGTGCTCATCCATGATCTCTAGCCAGGTATGGAAATATTCCATCGGCAATAGAGACAGATAGGTAGCAAAGTATTTTCTCTCAGACATCTGGATAGAACAAATTCATAAAGACAATCTTCAGTATGTTTAGAGATGATGGAGACAGTATAGATACACAGATGAAACCCAGATGATCATGATGCTGATGATGACCGAAGAATACCTTCCTTGTTGAGAGGGAGTGTTGGAGTTTGTGTAACTTTAGAAGCTATTCTTATTGTCCTCCTTCAGGAGTTGAACTTGTTGTAATCATTCATACAAACCTTATAAAGAACAATGTAAATCTTGGGCTGAAAAGCCAGCAATAAAAGGAATAAAATAAAATTATAAATATAATATTATATTGCTCCCCCAAGTGAAGTCAACCCTAGTTAATTTTTTTAGTGGGAAAACAATATAAATAGAAGGCGCCCCTACTCATTTTTATACATAGCAGCAACACAACAACACAAGTGAAGTGCGCAGTTTTCTGGGAGAGAGAGAAGTTCCCATACACTACAGAAGAAGACTGTTTTCAGGGTTTCAATCTTTGGAAAGCATTTCCATATTTTTCTTTTCTTTCTTCATTGTACTCTTATCTCAGAATTATTATCTCTGGACGAAGGTTGCTGGGTTTTCTCCCATTTAGGTTTCCCAGGTGAAAAATACTTGTGTTATTGTTCTGTGCTTTGTCTATCTTGTAGTGATCCTATTGATAAATGCAATTAAGATATACTGCTATAATCTTAAGAAAATCTAACATAAAGGACACTTTGTGATATCTGTTGAAGTAGCAAACACTAGGGATGCAGGGTGTTTCATAGATGGATGAAGTGCTTAGAAGGCACCCCTTTGACTCTAGCAGGCCTTTCCTTTCTATTTCACAATTTTTTCTTTTCTTTGCTTCTTCTTTCAAATTTAATTTTTCGTTTGCGATTCTTTCTTTTGATATTTTTTGAAGCATATTTTACTTCGGAATACTTAAATTAGTTAATGGCTAAAAATGTACCATCCCTGCATAGTCTTTTGTGCCCTAGTTATGAGACGACCTTAGCTCCACTGTCAGCCACTGTCCATAGGTGCAACAAAGTTGCCATATTAATGCCTTTTTAGGGCAAGTAAGCTTAACCTCATACTTGGAGGATGATCTCCACTTCTAGACAGTAACCAATTTCAAGGATAGGTAGCACTTGTTTCAAGTCTAGGGGGTACACTTTCATTGATTAGACTACCTAGGTTGAGAACTCAAGATCGATAGTTGTTTGACAGGAAGTGTCAAGGCTTCATATAGTTTCGTCACACACATAAGAGTTGAGACACCAAGGAAAACATAGAGACCATCCTAACAAAGAAGTCACAGAGGGGGAGGTCCTCAAGTTCATTAGTCATGTCCAAGTTAAAAGAGTTTTGTGAAAATTGGATTAGTGGATAAGGCTATGTACGAAACCAAGAGAGGGATGATGATTCATATATTACACAAGCAACCGACTTCAACAAGAATATGTGCATGAAACTTCTACTAACACACTTGAACCACGCCAAGCACAAGTCCTACTATTAATCAACTAATAAAATCACATGATCACTTATGCATGGTAAAGTCTAACATAAGCTAGTCCATCAATAAAACTCCTGAAATCCATAAATATACCTTTGCCATATACTTGATTTGAACTGCAGTTGCAATGTATCTACCTGTTGACTCTAGAGGGCCAAGTAAATTGAGATTTGAACTGCATAAGGATAAGCATGAAAGTCCACTGCAACAAGGTCTAAAACGTACGACAAGGGATGGCATGAAGAGGGCTCAATAACAACAAAGGTAGTCCCTCTCATGATTTTCCACTGCCCCTGATCTAGTTGCTGAAAAGTGAGATAGCCCTCAAATCCTCTGGTACTATTTGATAGGAAACTGCATCCACTGCAAGGATCGACTCAAAATTGTAGTCTGCTCTGGCAAAATGAGAGGCATGTCCCAAGTGGAAAATATGTGATGACAATACACTTCTCATATGGCACCCAAAAGCAAGTTCTAGCAATTCTATACATCACTAACAACATTTAGTAATAAAAGCATAAGACACACATTGATAAGATAGAAACCCTTACACTTTACATATGCTCCAAGAAAATATATCCATTAAGCTCCAAGGAGAGGAAAACTCCAACGATCTAACCATGAACAATAGATGATGAATGGATGCTCTTCATATAGAGAGTGTAGCTCAACTTCCTTTACAATAAAATAGTGATTTCCCTTTCTAGATCCACTATTTGCTCAACTATTTTTTCTAGAAATAGCAAACAAGCGGTTAGATCCATTGTTTTCTTCAAGAGAAATAATACAATAATAGTTCTTATCTAACGAACTCTTTGAGAAGAATTCAATAAATGATAAACAATGTAGTTGGTTAGATCCTCTAAGGCCATCAAGATGGAGTGCTTGCCTAGGTGAATGCTTGCTTGACAAATGTTTGCTTAGGTGAATGACTGCTTGACAAATGTTTGACATCTTCTCCAACAATTTGCTCTCTAGAAGCTCTTCAAGTAAAAATACCCCTTCAAGTGATGCACCCTCCAAGAGTGTAATGAATTTCCATGTGAGAGGATCAATGGATCTAACCAACTTCTTGATAAATGTGCGATGTGTAACCAACTTGGACCAAGGAATAACATAACATTTTTTAGAAGAGATAGTTCCTTGAGTCAAGTGCTTTGACAACCATTCTACCAACTGTTATCACAAATCTTGTAGTTTCCCCTTTAGATTATCCTATTCAGAATGGTAGAGGGGAAGGCAACTAAAATTGTGACCTATGACAGCCAAGACCTCTGAAATGGTTCAGTTGTCACACTGGTGAAGGTTATCGACACTTTAGGCCAAGCTAAAAGCTAAGCCTAGGGGGTGTCCCTATAACCAAGACAACCTTGTAATTGGTAAACTAAGTGGATTAGTGAAGGTATCTTGATGAAATCCCTTAGTTCTTATGGTTAATTAAAGGTTGGATCAAATTCTAAGAGATAAAGTGTGCTTACATAAAAAGCCCCAATTTGCCATAGGGTTTAGCTATGAAAATCAAATCTAAGGGAAAAGAGTGAAATTAAGATAATTTAGGCTCTATAATTAATTGCTAGATGACATACATGTTCGAGGGTGATTCTAGCAATACCCACTTCGAGATCTAGGCCAAAATGATGTTTTCCCCAAGGAGGGCGAATTCCTCTAAGAAAGGCCAGTGCTTTGGATGGGAAAATGGAGTCCGATCAAATTAAAACTTGGTCCTTAGAGGTTTTATGATATTGCATACTTGGGTTTTGAAAATAAAACGTGGTCACGACGTAGAACTAGGAAAATCCAAAAATGAGGGTTTTAATTTTATTATTACGCTGGGTCGATTGGAATAATGGGAATAGAAAGTGTACCTTGCAGAATGTACCTGGAAATTGTAGATGAATGCTGGAAAAGTGAGGATTAATCTTGCAAAGATCAAATGAAAGTTTCGTCGAAGATCTAGCTCTTTGCCAAACGCCCAAGTGGACTAGTGTGCCCCTCTTCCTGCCAAGCCAATGAAATGTCAATCAGTTTAGCAAGAAAATAAGCTACCGCACACGAGAGATAAATAATAAGAGAAATAATCGGTCATAGACAAAATCACACCCTGTTCAAAACAAATCCGGAAGAGAAACAAACAATGGGTTTCTCCAAATGATGTGCCCATCGCAAATGACCTCTCTGCCTGCCGTAAAATATTAATCCACGAAAATAATGCTATATTATTCCCAAATTTTTTTCAGTGCAAAGGAAAAGTAGTTTCAATCATAATCGCCAACATTCGATCCAAAAGAACACAAGTATTTCTTACAAAAGAATTTTCTATATTCCAAAAGCCAAGAGCCAAAATTCCCAAGGGGATACAATGAAGGGGATCATTTCTCTTAAATAGATCGAGAGTGTGTCCACATTCTAACTAAAATCACTCCAACGGTTCAGATTAAAACATCATCAATGGTGGAGATCTTTTTATCTTTTAACATACATGGATCAGGATGACCAAATCAAAGGGTGGCACACTTTTGCCCAATAACGCTTTAGGAAAGGCAAAATATACATAAGTGCGATATAACATGATGAACATATCAAAGGGGGGTCGCCTTAGGGGCTAAAGTCTCCCCAGGCGCCCAAGTACAATAATATAATGATATAACAATGGTGTCTAATATCTCCCAAGGTGAAATGTGCCCTCTCTCGGAGACGTCCCCCTTGGGACCAAGATAAAACATGAAATGTGCTCCTTTGAAAGGTGTGAAGCATGTAACACATGTAGAAGGCCTCATCTTATTATGCCAAGTCATCCCCAAGCCATTTCTTAGCCATCATTAGCCAAATTGATTTTTTTAGTGTAGCCATGGTCCCTTTTTACGAATAAAATGCCTAATAATCACTGTTGTAGAGTAGAAGTGCCATTCCGCCCTTTTCCTTTGCCTGAAAAAAGATCCGAGTGTACCAAGTGATCTAGAGACCTAAAAAATAGTAATGATGGCCACAAATACCACATATGTCCATTTGAATATGTATTAGAAGGTCAATACCATGTCCAACAATAGAAATATGACCATAATAATAATAATAAACCATGAAATCTCTGAAATTTGAATAATGACCAATAATCACCAACTGAGCTTGGAAATGGTATACTAGGCACATCTAGAGTATAAATATGTAATCTCAAATCCTGTAGCCAAACTGCCTCGGTAACCATGTTGACCAGGTTAAACTAGGTTTGACCAAGTCAAAGTACTCAAAGTAAAGGTTGAGCAATAATCTGAATGATCTTGTATGCATCATAGATGAATGAAGCTCACATGATTATGTTAATAAGCAAACTTAAAACATTAATAACACAATAGTGGTACATAAACATAAATAAACACATGACTTGAATCAGAGTAACCATGAAATCCTTTATAAAGCCCCCTATATATGCTCACTTACGGGCTTAACAATTTGCTATGATGGGTGAGGTGAATAAACCAAGGCTCAAGATGGAGGGTGAGGCTTGTTGACTTTACTAAAGTGATCTTTTAGACTGGGGAAACATGAATCCACTTGTACTTATGAGAAACAAAGAACAATAGGGAATGGTGGTGTCTCACAAATGGAATAAGTTGATTTGAGGAGTGTCCATTCAACTTTAACAAATGTCTACAACTCACATCCAAGCTTGACACAAGCTCTGTGAGAATCTTTTCTAGGACCCTTGCGTTGAGTACACAAGAATCTGTAGTGAAGAGATCCTAGTGGACACTTGGAATTAGTTGTTCCTTACTCCATCTCACATCCAAACCCATAGGCTTCGTGAGGAAATAATCATTACATTTTATATAAATTTTGGACAACAATCATTTAGATATAGCATTTGTTATTCATATGCTTTAAGGCCTTTCGCATTTTATTTCATAGCCCTCTTTTATGTGCTTAGAAGCATAGTTTATCTTCAATTTTATCATGGGCTTGCATTTCACAAGATATAGCAATGGATCGCATAAATGCATGTAATGATGGTAGTACAATTTGCTTCAAGTTTTAGCTGATACAACTCAGGAAACTAGAGGGGATTATCCACAATCAGGACCAAACATCGGGGGCAACCGACCAGAGAGGTGAAGGCTTCAAAATCCCAACTCACCTAGGCTCAGGACCCAACATTAGTGGGTTCTCTTGACTCGGAAGGCTCAAGGCTTCGGCAACCGAGACACATAACAACATGGGGTTTGTCATCATAGAGATCCAAGTGGGGGAAAAAGGTCTTCAATCTCACAAGTGAAAGTCAAAGTTTGGGGTAAAACTCAAAATGGAAGATGCAGATCGGTGAAAGAAATGAAACATGGTGCCAACATAGCAAGATAGGATAAGTCCGCACGAGGTAGGCAATACTAGTGAGCATACATAGTGGCCTTGCATAAAAGATTATCTGACTACTCATAAAACAAGTTATTCAAACCCATATAGTGCCACTTTCAGCTAATCATGCCAAGTCACAACTATTAAAATAATCAATAGAGAAATCAATAAACCCAAATGCAACCTGTATACCTGCTCAACCATATACCTATCTCTGGAACAATGGGAAAAGGAAATATATTGCTACCTGCTCTGCTACTCCACAAATGAACCATGGCTAAAGCAAAATTATCTCAATGGGGTCATGTTGAGTCAGTCCTGGCAAGAGGATACTGGATCAATGCTCTGAATAATAGATCCCATGTATGCAAAAGTACCCACCATCATAAAGGGATTGGCTCATATCTCTAACAAGAAATGATCTACATGCTGGTAGCTACGGCTACAATATATGTGATAACACCAACAATAGAAGTACACTCTCGAGAGAAAACCTTCAACGTGTGCAAATCCAACTAACTCTACGAAGAATGTGTAGTGCTCAACTAGCTCCACACGTGTGGCATCTTCCAACCAAGCTTTGACCCATTTTGAGCAATCAAATGATTTTTCAATGCTTGAAGAAGTGATGTGCCCCACTTAGGAAGTGATTTTTGGTGAATTATTTATCAACAAAGGAGGGAGCATTCCATGGCATCTAGGAGCTTATCATCCATTGATCAACCTCAAAGTGTTAACAAGACAAAAGAGGCTACAGCGTTTGAGCTATAGGCATTCATGTGTGCACAACCCTAGTCAAAGCAAGTCAAATAAAGTCGTTCATTAAGCAAGCGCTCCACAAAGTCTTAATCATTTGATCATGACAAGTCATCTCTTATGTGAAATGTCTTCAAATCCTTGAGGGTGTTCCATCTAGGAGCCACTCATCCTTAATAATCTTCAATTAATATGTATTTGAGACCACTGTGCCTAGCACCCGCCACTTTAAGTGATTTTTAAATTAATACTGAGTGAAAACCTTAGGTACTTTGGTTAAATTAGTGTGAAGTTGTGAATGATAAGATGACAATTACAATGATTCTCATGACAATATACTTATATGCATTGACTGGTTACAGGGTGAAGGGGTATGTGCTCTTTGACGTTTCATTAGCCTAAATATTATTCTTATTATTATTATAACAGAATTTATACTTAGAGCAGAATTTAACATTCTTGACTAACAAGACTTAAGTTTCATTCTACTAAATATCAATTCGAATTTACAAGAATTAGTTTTGTTTCATAAAATTTTAATATTTTCAGAAGTACAAGTTGGCATATTTTTCTTTATTTTTGTGTCAAAACTTTTAGGCAATCTGTTTTTTCCTTTTTCCTATTAGATGATGTACCTCTCATACCTTGTGACCATCGGCTGAATAATGTCATGAATTTTCACACATATATCATGGCTCCATTAATATTTAGAAAGATATCTCATGTAGATATGACTCCGTGAGTATTTAGCAGAATATATGTAGATATGAAGAGATGACTGCACTAGAATATGTGGAAAGGCAACGATGCTTTTATGAAATATCCTTTGATGCTTAATCCTGATTGGTATCGAAATTGAATTTGGTACTGGAAAGAAGCTTGGCACTAATTACATTCCAGGTTCAATGAATCGCCACAATTTGTATCTGCATTATGATTTTGATTTTGACCATAGTTTATTTGTGTTGTAACTTGTTACACTGGAAAAAGATAAAGACCTACTATTTGTGGTTAAATTGCTGTGATATCTCTTTTTCTTTAATATTTTCATTTTTTATGTCTACCAATTTAGTACACTCTTATACACACATTCAACTTTATGTTGATTTGCAGGCATTATCCCTACATCACCCCTACGTGTGGAAATATTCTGGAAAGAAAAGGAAAATGACTCTGATTGGGTAAGACTGAAAGATATATGACAAGAATGCGTTGTGAATGTTTTTTCCACAAGATAATACATATAGTTGAATCAAGCTGTGTTCAAGGTACTATAATGCATGTCTTGACATTTGTAACTTTTAATTAGTTTGGTACATTTCTCTTTTACTAGGCTAGGGCAAATGAAATGATTTGTGGAACTGAAGATGACTATGCTGGGAATAGTCATGTGAAAGGAAGTTTGGATCTTTCATTTGAGCGTTCTTTAGTGTTGCAATCACCTGTGGCTACACCGAGAAGTTCCTTTCATGCAGAGCAATCTGGATTTGGCTCATTTAGGATGGCTTCTCCATTGACGGATTTTTCATCAGAAGCAATCTATGAAGCTGGGGGTGGTAAGTATGAGATGCTTTTTAAAAAATAGATCTTACATTGCCTTAGCTTCAGAGAATTAAATGTTTTCTATGATTTCTAGTATGTTGTGAATAAAATGACTCTATTATGATGGATACTGATTACAACAAGCTAACCATGCAATGCATGATTGTTCTTTCATATAAGCTTATTTATCATCCTCAAAACAATTTGTCACCCTGGCTGAATGTTTTCAGCTAATCTCCTAAGCAGCAACCTAGAGTTCTTTACTAGAATTAGATGAAATATTACGATCAGTATTATGGCAAAGTTGAAACCATCCTTATACTTAAACAACCAAATACAATAATTCCCATAGAATATGAGTTAATTATAGCATTTAAACTGAACATAAATTCAAACTCTGCATACTAAGGTACAAGGATGTTGGGAGTGAAAGTGAAATGGGGGGGGTGACGCGGGAGTGCGAAGTGCCGATTTTCAAAAGCTTTTGGGTGGAGAGCATTTCGGGAGCATTTTTTTTATAATATATATTTTAATATATTTCGATGCATATAGATTCAAAAAAAGCATGCAGAATGTCAAATTAGTTGCAGAAAATATGAGAACATAGATTTAATCACTGAATCAATGATGGTCATCAAAGCTTCAATGTTTTAGTATCCATATTACATCAATCATCTAGCAGTTATAAGTTATAACATTGCCATCAAATGATCAACCATAACGATCAACCTTCAAGTTTCAACACAAAACATTGTCATCAGCAAACTGTAACAGATACATTAACTGCAAAATGAAGAAGAGCACCATATTCATGGCCAAAAAGTTGTAACATGCAGTCAACAGTTCAAAGGTAAGTTTATAGTTCAAACCTAAACTTTCATATAATGTTTACAAAATAGACCATAATAAAGACAAAGTACTCTATGTTTTAAAAACTAGATTCTAAACAGAAAAAACAAATTTCTACTATCAACTAAGCTTTCCTCTTGCCACAAGAAACTTCTAATTTCTTTTTCCATGATCTAGGAACAATAGGATTAGGATTAGGTGGAAGTGGTCGTGGGACACGATCATGAGCTACACAACCCCATTGCGACGTTGGAGGTGTGAAGCTAAAGCTCCTACATCTAGAAACCGACTAGTGCCAACTATGGTGGTGGCATTTGTTCAAATTTGACGTTAGGTTTAGATTTAACAGGAATAATTATACTTCAATGCATAAACAACACAAGGTTAGATTCAGAATAGTACTTATTTCAACAAATTTGATTTGCAATAAAATTAAACATAATTTTCATCTCTTTCAACTTTAACGCTCTGCTGGTCACTGTGTTAAGGTTGATTCAACTTTAACACTCTGTTCGTCACTGCGTTAAAGTTGGTCCTTGAGAGGTTTCACCAATTGCCATGTACAATAACAAAATAGTAAATAAAATAAATAATGTACAGTAGAAGTCAGCAGTAAAGAATCATAACCAATATTTGAATCAGCCTTATACTCAGATATTTCTGATTTCATCTTGTCATCGAAGGGACAAGTCAATTAAACAATTTACGTACCTTGAGAGAGAGAGTTTGTTAGATTTTTATCATATAAGCTAGCATTATGATCTTAGGATTTTTAACTGAGAGAATAACATGCACAACAATAAAACATAAACACGACACAAGAGACAAGAGACACAAAGCATTTTCCTCGGGGAAACCATAAAGGAGAAAACCCTGCAACTTCCTCAGAGATAGAATCAACACCAAAAGGTAAAACCCCAAAATAGTAAGATGATCTCTCGACAGCAGCAGTCTCTCTCTCTCACACTGAGAGAGCTTCTCCTCTCTCACTCATTCGCCCCAATGAGTGAGTGTGTGTGTATGAGTATGATAAATAGAGAGGCTCTCACTCTCTATTTATATTCTTCCGTTCACTTGGAACCCACTCCAACATGTCGGCCTCACTTAACAATTACTTACTAGAGCCGACATCTCTAGGAGTGTCTAATAACTTTAGTGCCCCACAACTTGTGGGGACTTTGCCTCCTCCGACCAACAAGGAGGTTTATCCTTAACACAATGGTGGGGACTATTTCCTCGGCCCTTACATCTGACCATGGAAGGAACCAATCCTCTCACCATGACAGAATGGCTCAGCCCTTACATTCGACCATGGAAGGAACCAATCCTCTCACCATGTCAGAATGGCTATGGGACTCATCACTTTCCCTTGGAGGAAACCTCTATCTGGAGAACACCAAGCTTCTCCCTGAAGTACTCGAACTTCACCCTAGCCAATGGCTTTGTCAATACATCAGCTATCTGTTCCTCCGTCGCAATGTACTGGAGCTTCACTGCTCCCCTCTGCACCATATCCCTGATATAATGGTACTTGATCTCGATATGCTTCGACTTGTCATGGAACATTGGATTCTCTGACAACTTTACGCAGCTCTGGTTGTCATAATGTATACAAGTAGCATCCAACTGGAGATCAAATAAATCAGACAGTAGCTTCCTCAGCCATACTGCTTCACAACTAGCTGAACAAGCTGCGGTATACTCTGCTTCAGCTGTACTCAGTGCCACACAGGATTGCTTCCTGCTAAACCAAGAGATCACACCTGATCCCATATTGAAGCAACACCTTGAAGTGCTCTTCTTATTGATGGCACTGCCTGCCCAATCTGAATCAACATAACCCTCCAGGTTAATCTTCTGATTCACATCGTACTTGAGCCCATAATCAATTGTACCCTTCAGGTACCTCAGAATATGCTTTGCAACAATCAAGTGAACATGTCTCGGATCTATCAAGAACTGGCTCAAGGTGTTCACAGCAAAGCAAATGTCTAGTCTCGTGTTCGTCAGATACATCAAGGACCCAATCATCTGACGATACATCGTAGCATCAACCGTCTCTGATGAAGCATCACTTAACAGCTTTAGGTTCGATGCCATAGGTGTGGTCATGCAGTTCACCATCCTAAACCTATTCAGGATCTCTACTACATACTTCCCTTGTCCACACCTCCATGCCTAGAAAATAGTGCATCGACACATAACAGGAGCATCATTGGTCTTCTGCTCTCAACCTTGAAGCAAAGGTTGGAATCTGCTTTACTCTCAGTAAAGCCTAAAGTCATCAGTAATTTGTCCATCCTGTCGTACCATGTCGATCCTCAGGATATTCTGTAGTCACTCCCTCTGAAGCAGAGCATCATGCTCCCTCTGTCTTCTGTACTCTATGCACTGAAACATTCTGTACCTGAGTGACAAGTAGCTTCCTATGCTACTAATATTCTATGTGACCATCTAGTGTATAGACTTGCATTTTCAACCTTGTAGCAAAGGTTAAGATCTTCATCAAGCTCATCATGTATGTGTTTCAACTCTTACTGGCTACAAATGTCTCTTCGTAGTCTAGGCCTTCTTTTTGTGAGAAGCCTCGTGCTACGAATCTTGCTTTGTGTCCCACGATGTTTCCATCTCCTGCATGATGGAACTACGAACTTCTTTTCATGTGTCGATACTGCATCCTAGACATCATTCTTCTTGAACTGGTCTTCCCTTTCTTCTTGGTTACTTCTTCATAGCTTGAAGGTTCTGCATCAATGATGTTGCTGCATTCGTCATATTATTCTTCATCTTGAACTGTCGTCACTTGTTCTTCGGAACAAGTCTCATCCTTTTTTTATTGTAGGCGATTATGTATGCGATCTTTCCTACAAGTCAAATGCAGTTGTATGGTTAGAAACATTTCATAAGGTATATTCATATTGAAAAATTCTTATGCATAACTATATGATCATGCAACTATTCTAGCCAATACAACATCCATCCATATCTCACAGAACCTTTCTAGATGCCTTCCATCTCTACCAGGGCAACATTGAGATTGTGCACTAATCCAATATGTCAGCAAAGAGGTTTCATTCTAGATAAGTAGCAATGGAGAGTTGTATAGCACTATGAGCTACTTACCCATCACATGCATATTAGTAGTATACTGTCATTAATGCAAACATCCTATCATGCATAATACATCAACTGAATATAAACAAATGCATAACAAAACAATATCATGAAATGACAATTGAATACTTATCTTTATTTGTTTCGTTGGTAGACTCCTTCTTGAGCCTTCAGCTTCATCGTCTTCTTCCTTCATGATAGCATCGTTTCTTATCCAAATGCTAAGGAGGATAAGAGGTGCTTCAAGAGTTGAGTTCTTCATATTCTTCATCACTTGAGGGATCTTCTTTGGATGATGAGAGCTTGATCTTCAATTGCTCTCATCTTCTCTTCTCTTCCAATGAGTCGAGCTTCTTCTTCTTCGCGGAGTCTATTGAAAGTAATCACTTCCTTCTGGCACACATTCTTCAAATGAATGAATCCCATGATCTTGGGAGACCATTCAAGGTGGCTATCACCACTTCTGCATTCTTCACTTCTTCTTTTACCGCTTTAAGTTATTCTTTGATTTGAGAGACCTTTGCAAAGTATGACTGTATGGTCTCTGCTTCTGGATCTTCACTTCCTTCAACTAGTTTCTTAAGGTCATATTTTGATTTATGTTTTTCCCTTCAAATAGCTTGGTCAAGGAATCAAACATCATCGGTGTCATCACCTAGGGTCGACTTCACTAGGATAGTCTAATAACCCTAGGGCCCCACAACTGTGGGGACTTTAACCCTTGATCAATAGGAGGGTTACCCACAATGACTTGACATGACTTTCTCATTATAGAAACTTCCCGGAATAAACATCGGGGTATGACATGACTCAAGTACATTACAATACATCCCGGAATGAACATCGGGTTACAATAGATAAGAAATACAAGTGAATACATTCCGAAGTTACAATTACATCAAAAGAGTTCAGGTGGAAGTAAATAGACCTCAGATTGCTTAATCAAATTAGCCGCTCAGTCATACTCAGTACAGTCACGCTAAGTAGAGATACACAATCATACAAAGCAGTGACACACACAACCAGAGATAAACTTCACACTGGGCAGTGACCCATAGTCATATTGAGTAAGGGAAAACCATTTACACTGCAAGGAAGTGCAGCCACGCTGCTACAAAGAGAGAAGATCACGATGCTAGGGAAAGCAGACATGGGATACAGATATAGTCACCGTGGAGAAGGATCACACGCAGAGAGCAGTGAAGGAGTCGCATAGTATCCCAGTCACGCAGGAGAAGGATACAATCACAGGGAGAGAGCCCAGTCAAACATCATGCGGAGGGCAGATCGGTCTACAGTCACGCGGATGGTGGAGTGCGGGCAGTCACGTGGATGCAGGAGAGGTAATCCACACAGGTGGAGATCTCGCGGGCAGAGTGCGAGCAAAGAGATCACGCGAGCAGTCACGTGGATGCTGGAGTGCTGGAAAGGTAATCCATGCAGGTAGAGATCACATAGGCATAGTGTGAGTAAGGAGATCATAAGAGCAGTCACGCAGATGCGGGCAAGGTGATCCACGCAGGTGGAGATCACGTCGACAATCACGCAGGAAGAGAGCCATGCGAGATGGTCAGCAGTAGTCGTGAAGATGATCCACGTGCAGGGGAAAACCCACAGCTGCAGAGACACGTGGAATGGTCAACAATAGTCGTGAAGATGATCCATGTGCAAGAGAAAGCTTGCAGGTGCAGAGACACACGGACTGGTCAGCAACAGTCATGAAGATGATCCACGCACAAGAGAAAGCCCGCGGGTGCAGAGACAGGCGAAATGGTTAACAACAATCGTGAAGATGATCCACGCGCAGGAGAAAGCCCGTAGGTGCAGGGAGTGGAGGAATCACGGGAGGATTGCTGGTGCTGGGGGATCAGACACACGGAGGAATCAGACCCGAGAACATGCTGAGTAAGCAGAAGAACAATTGTGAAAGCTAGCGGAGAGAAACCCAGTTACGCCAGACAAAGAGAACAAGATCGAATATGTTCTTGGATAAATTCCAATGCCTTTTTATAAGGTTCTAGGCTAAAATAATTACAAATGTCCAAATAATAAATGGTCCAATAATAATAAAAAGTCAAAAGATAAAATAACAAAGGTCCAATGGTTTTATAATAATAAAACCATAAAGTAAGCAAATGGTCCAAAGGTCATATAACATTAAAGTAAATGGTCAAAGGTTTTATAAATAAAACCATACTAATCAAAATAAAAGGAACTTAGGTTAGTGTACCAAAAGAATAAACCCCATAAGGTAAGAGTCATCATAACAAGGGTACACACACAATAAGAATGCTACGACCAAGTAAGGATAAAGGACCATGAGTCAACCAAGGGGGTCACAATAAAACAACCCACATACCTGCAAGATTAAGGTGAACCATATAAGGTGGACAAGCAACTTCTTTATAGGACCAACAGGACCAATAATCTTTTCTCTCTCTCAAGGTACATTGTTTTATATATTTTGTCATCATTGTATAAGGGAAAGATCCAAACTGGATGGTACAATCCTTTGGTCCTCAATACTGCTCCTAAGGGTTAGGTTCTAGGGACATTGTCAAGGGGTGGCCAGCCCCTGAGAAGCAACCTAGCAATAACCGATTAGGAGAGGAGACATCACACATCATTATCTTCCATTCTTAAAGAATGGTTTTCAGCCCTAAGATGAGTTTCAGTCCCAGACTGAATCATGTTGATCAACCCTTGAACCCTGACTAGGTTGTCCATTCTCACAGAAAATGGTCCTCAATACTAAGGTTAGCTTCATTCGTAGACTAAAACTCTATCAACTACCTACAGGACTTACTTGGACATTGTGTCCCTGGTCCTAGACTAGAATATGTCTTTGCCTCTACCTGCAGGATCTACTTGGAGATTGCGTCCCTGGTCCCAGACCAGAATACCTTAGAGGCACATAAGGGCCCTAGCCACATGCTATGGGCTTTTCCATGGCATCAACCTGCTTGGTCCTAGACCAAGAACCCCAGGAGACTACCGGGGGCCTAGGGTACCTTCAAGGGTGTTACTCTACCCTAGTTAAATGACTAGGGTACCATCCTTGTTGAGAATAGGTCTTGCAACTGCACGAACTTTAACACTCCCTCTCAGCAAGAGGGGCATACTCAACACATCGATAACATACTGCACCATTACATGGTGATAACTCATCTCGATGTGTTCCATCTTGTCATCAAATATAGGGTTTCTTGAGAGTACAGTTGAGAGCATAGGGTTTCTTGAGGCTTCCATCTCTGAGTCGTTGGAGGAATGATTTATACTTTCATTTTCTACAACCCCACTTGGTTGGGGGCTAAAGAGCACAGTTTACTCCCTCTTGATCTCTGAATCTTGACTAGGGTGTAAAGCTTTAACAACATGTTTTGAGACCTTATAAAGGTCACCTTCACGAACTCCAATCACAATGGTTGAGCTTATACTTCTACCTTTAGGCCATATCAAAACCTTTCCTTTTGAGAAAGTTACAGAGAACCCCTTGTCTTCTGAAACTGTCACTGAAATAACATTCTTCTTTAGACTAGGAACATATAAAATTTTCCAACATTAATCAACGTACCTGAATATGTTGTCTGTCGGTTGAACCAACCCCTTTAATGTCAAAGGTACTTCCATCTCCAAGTTCCACTTTCTTGTGGAACTTCTTGGCTTCGATAGTTGCAAGGGACTTCCTGAATCCAATCATATGCTTGGCGGCTCCACTGTCTATCCAACAGGAATCTGATAGGTTGGAGATAGAACTTGAAAGTGCTAAGGCCAAGTAATATTCTTTTCCTTGATCTAGATTCTTGGCCTCAACTGTTGACCTCTTTTGCTGAGGTTGCTCTTCTTCTGTAGCAACTAAAGCATGATGTTTCTTTCTATGCCAATTCTTGTTAGATGATTTTCTACATTCCCATGCATAATGACCAAGCTTACCACAATTATAACACTTAACCTTTGATTTAAAAGGATACTTACCTCGATTGTCCTTGTGTGTTGGGGTATTCTTTCCTTTCTTTATTTTGATGACTAGAGCATGATTCTTATCAGGTGGAGGCCCGAATCTACTCTGGATCCGACTTTCTTCATCTAAACAATCATGCCACAACCTTTCGAAGTTTGGCTGAACCTCTCTTCCATTTACTGAAACCAAGAATGTTTCCCAAGTTGCTGGAAGACCATAGAACACTGTTTGCACAAGATCATCATCTTCTACTTTATCTCCAATGGCCATGAGTTGATCTCTTATCTGAGGGATCTTGGAAAAGAAGGTTGCAACAGTCTCGTCCTTCTCCATCTTAAGTGATATAAGTTGCTTCTTCAAGGTTCTTCTCTGAGTAGGAGCTTCTTCTCATAGAGGTTAGCTTGAGTATCAAAGCATTCTTTGGCTGTCCTTAAAGGAGCTAACACAATCATCAGATTATCTTTAACTGAGTCAAAGATGACCCTCTCTGCCTTGGCTAGCTTCTTCTTGAATGCTGCTCTTCCTTGAGCTATAGTGGGATTTTCAACAACTCTGGTAACCAATTCATCTAGATCGCTTTCTTCTAGGATATTTAGAACCCTAGCCTTCCATGCATTGAAATTTGAGGCTCTCTCAAGCCTGTCTTCTGATTTTACTGAAGGAGTAGTCATCTTAACCTTTACTTGTCAACTTGAAGAGTAAGCTTCTATAAGTTATAAATCTTGTCTTAGGATCGATGTAGTTTATGTTTGGTTGCAAAACAGAGTTAGCTACAGCCTAAGCTCTGATACCATGTTGAGATTTAAGGTTAGGTTTAGATTTAACAGAAATAATTATACTTCAACGCATAAACAACACAAGGTTAGATTCAGAATAGTACTTATTTCAACAAATTTGATCTGTAATAAAATTAAATGTAATTTTCATCTCTTTCAACTTTAATGCTCTGCTGGTCATTGTGTTAAGGTTGATTCAACATTAACACTCTGCTGGTCACTACATTAAAGTTGGTCCTTGAGAGGTTTCACCAATTGCCATGTACAGTAACAAAATAGTAAATAAAATAAATAGTGTACAGTAGAAGTCAACAGTAAAGAATCATAACCAATATTTGAATCAGCCTTATACTTGGATATTTCTGATTTGATCTTGTCACCGAAGGGACAAGTCAACTAAACAATTTACGTACCTTGACAAAGAGAGTTTAGGTAGAAGTAAAGAGACCTCAGATTCTTTAATCGAATTAGCAGCTCAATCATACTCAATACAGTCAGGCTAAGTAGAGATACATAATTATACAAAGCAGTTACACACAGTCAGAGATAAACTTCACACTGGGAATTAACCCATAGTCATATTGAGTAAGTACAAACCATTTACACTACAAGGGAGTGCAACCATGCTACTACAAAGAGAGAAGATCATGATGCTAGGGAAAGCAGTGACGAGATACAGATACAGTCACTATGGAGAAGGATCACACACAAAGAGCAGTGAAGGAGTCACAGAGTATCCCAATCACGTGGGAAAAGGATACAGTCACAGGGAGAGAGCTCGGTCAAACATCATGCAGAGGGCAGATTGGTCTACAGTCACGTGGATGGTGGAGTGCGGGCAGTCACGCGGATGTAGGCGAGGTAATCCACGTAGGTGGAGATCACGCAGGTAGAGTGCGAGCAAGGAGATCACGCGAGCAGCCACGTAGATGCTGGAGTGCTGGCAAGGTAATTCACGCAGGTGGAGAGCACGCATGCAAAGTGCGAGCAAGGAGATCAAGGGAGTTGTCACACAGATGCGGGCAAGGTGATCCATGTAGGTGGAGATCACGCGGGCAATCACGTGGGGAGAAAGCCACGTGGGATGGTCAACAATAGTCGTGAATATGATCCACTCGCAGGAGAAAGCTCGCAGGTGCAGAGACACGCGGAATGGTCAACATCAGTCGTGAAGATGATCCACACGTAGGAGAAAGCCTGCAGGTGTAGAGACACACGGAATGGTCAGCAACAGTTGTGAAGATGATCCATGCGCAGGAGAAAGCCCGTAGGTGCAAAGACACACAGAATGGCCAACAGTAGTCGTGAAGATGATCCACGCGCAGGATAAGATCCGTAGGTGCAGAGAGTGGAGGAATCATAGGAGGATCGCGGGTGCTGAGGGACCAGACACGCGGAGGAATCAGACCCGAGAACACGCTGAGTAAACAAAAGAACAATCGTGAAAGCTAGCGGAGAGAAACCCAGTTACGCTAGATAAAGAGAACAGGATCGGATATGTTCTTGGATAAGTTCCAATGCCTTTTTATAAGGTTCTAGGTTAAAATAATTACAAACATCCAAATAATAAATGGTCCAATAATAATAATAAGCCAAAAGATAAAATAACAAAGGTCCAATGGTTTTATAATAATAAAACCATAAAATAAGCAAATGGTCCAAAGGTTATATAACCATAAAGTAAATGGTCAAAGGTTTTGTAAATAAAACCATAATAATCAAAATAAAAGGAACTTAGGTTAGTGTACCAAAAGATTAAACCCCATAAGGTAAGAGTCATCATAACAAGGGTAGACACACAATAAGAATTCTAGGACCAAGTAAGATAAAGGACCATGAGTCAACCAAGGGGGTCACAATAAAACAACCCACATACTTGCAAGATTAAGGTGAGCCATATAAGGTGGACAAGCAACTTCTTTATAGGACCAACAAGAAGGTACATTGTTTTATATATTTTGTCATCACTGTGTAAGGGAAAGATCCAAACTGGATGGTACAATCCTTTGGTTCTCAATACTGCTCCTAAGGGCCAGGTGCTAGGGACATCGTCAAGGGGTGGCCAGTCCCTGAGCAACAACCTAGAAATAACCGATTAGGAGAGGGGACATCACACATCATTATCTTCCATTCTTAAAGAATGGCTTTCATCCCTAGGCTGAGTTTTAGTCCCAGACTGAATCATGTTGATCAACCCCTGGAACCTGACCGGGCCCTCCATTCTCACGGAGAATGTTCTTCAGTACTAAGATGAGCTTCATTCCTAGACTGAAAGTTGATTAACTATCTGCAGGACTTACTTGGACATCGTGTCTTTGGTCTTAGACCAGAATATGTCTTTGCCTCTACCTACAAAATCTACTTGGACAATTGTCTTTGGTCCCAGGCTAGATACCCTAGAAGCACATAGGGGCCCTAACCACATGCTAGGGGCTTTGCCATGGCATCAACCTGCTTGGTCCCAGAACAAGGACCCCATGATACTACTGGGGGCCATAGGGTATCTTCTAGGGTCTTACTCTACCTTAGTTAAATGACTAGGGTACCATCCTTATTGAGAATGGGTATCGCAACTGCACTAACTTTAACGACATCTCCATTGCACGATTAGTGTCACATCAACGAAAAGTTTGTTTGAACCAAAGTTACAAAAACCGAATCGGTGGACGAACCGACCGACCCTCAGAACCGGAACCAGTCAAAAACCACGGAAAAAACCGGATCATAAAACTGGTCCACCAAAAATACATAGAATATTCAATTTTAAAAAAAATATTCATGTGCATCCATGTGAGTTCAAACCATTATACACAAAATATGCAAAGTTTCTCATGTATATAACATATAAGAGTTCATAGAACCAAAATAATACTAAACATTGAGTGCAATCCATGTCTGAATCAAAATACATCAACAAAAAGGCTCTAAATGGCCTATAGAAAAGACTAGAGTCAAAGACTAAACAATCTAATCATCAGAATCGTCTGAATCCTCAGGATTAGACTCATCATAGGCCTCAAACTCAGACTCTAAGCCATCATCTACATCCTGATCCTCAATATGGGGTGCTTGAGCTTGGGCCACCTGACTTGACTCCCCTGGTCCAGAAGGCACATGTCCAACATCAACTCCCACATCCTGCTGTTGTGGAAGTGGGTCAAAATCTAGCCATGAGAGGTCTTCATTGTCAAATGCTGTTGGTTGAGTCTCCACAACCCAATTTGATGATGCATCATCATCATCTAAGAATATCTAACACGGTTCAAGGGTCTTATTCTGCAATTGGTTGCGCTTCAACCTAAGGTTGTACTGAACAAATACCAAATCATTCAATTGTTTTTGCTCTAAATGGCTGGGCTTCTTGTTGTGTATACGCCAAAAAACACCCCAATTGCACTCACAACCAGAAGCACTGCATGTTTGGCTCAATATTCGAATTGCAAACTTTTGCAAATCAGTGCAATGGCTCGCAAATTGCTGCTACCAATATGCTGTATGTAAGGACAAATAAAAATTAGCAGATGAATTTAAGCACAAACTTGAAAAAAACTCCAATGAATTAAAATTTAAAGACTTTGTAATTAATTACTTGGAGGATCTTTTGATCTAGATTGTATGGCTGTAACCAGGCCGAAGATACCAAGACTCTCATTGTAATGCAAGAGCTTGCTCTGTATCTCATCTTGTTTATTGGGATTAGAGACCATGCACTCAATGCATTTATATAATCCTTCTTTTACCTCCCCATCTGCTTCAAAATCTTTTGTGTAATGGTACCTTCAGAAGATTCAAGACAAAAAAGATGATCACTTTCAAACAATGATAAACTTTTGCAATTAAAATTTAGTAATATAACTTAAAAACTTTGAAATTAATTACCTTGGATTCAAGTAATAGCCTGCAGCATGTAAAGGCCGATGGAGTTGTTTGTTCCATCATTCATCAATTATTTTCCACATAGGAAGATATTTTTGTCTTTTGCCCTCATATGCTTCCTTTATTGCCTCCTTGGCTTGATCCATGGCCTCATAAATAAACCCCATCACTGCTTTCTCACCATCCACCATTCTCAGGACTTTCACAAGAGGCTGGCTAAAAGTACGATCTCCTCTGCCTTTTTCCAAAATGCTTTCTCATAGACTTTATCAACAATGTCTTTTCCATCACAGCCTTCTTGCTCCATTGAGATGCATTCCACTCATCACAAGAGAACATCTTCCTCAAGTTGGCCTTTTGCTCAATCAAGGACTGCAATGTAAGGAAATTTGTTGCAAATCTTGTGATAGCGGCTTGACAAGCTCTTTTCCACCAGTGCATTTTCTCAGAAGGGTCAAAACCCATGAGTGGTTGTAAATGTATCTTGTGATAGATTTTGCTTGTTCCACACACTTTTTCACCCACTCAATTTTCCCAATATCCTCAATCATGAGGTCCAAACAATGGGCTGCACATGGAGTCCACCAAATGGTAGGATGTTTGTCCTCTAACAGCTTTCTAGCTGCAACATAGTTGGAGGCATTGTCTGTGATAACCTGCACTACATTTTCAACCCCCACCTCCTCAACTATGTCATCCAAAAGACGAAATAGTAAATGTGCATCCTTCACTTGATTAGATGCATCCACTGATCTAAGGAACATAGTCCCTTTAGGGAAAGCAACTAGGAAGTTAAGAATGGTGCGACCTCTTGCATCAATCCATCCATTAGACATGATTGTGCACCCTGTTTTAGTCCATGCGTTTTTGAACTCTATGAGGTATTCTTGTAACCGTTCCACTTCATTTTTCAAAAGTGGCCCCCCTAATATCCTCATAGCCAGGGCCCTTGAAGCCTGGACCACATGAAGCTACAGCATCCAACATAGGTTGATAATATATCGGCCTTGAAGCATTGAAAGGTATGTCTGCATCATACCACCATCTAGCAATGCATTCCCAAGCAGGCTCCTTTTCCACCTTCTTCCATTTGGCATTGTTACCACCTAAGTTGTACTTAGTGGTTTTTTATCAAGTGAACCTGGTGAACCGGACAAAGATGATTTGTTCGAACTTTAGAAGACCTTCAGAATTGCTTCTAGGAAGTGCTTGTTGTACTATATCACATGTACATACCCCGTAGGGGAGTTGTAATAAAATGTTCTAGCATGGTAGTGTCTGTAAAAGACTCGGTCTCCTAGACTTACTTATCAATTCGATCAGCCCAGGGTGTTTTTTCCCTTGGTTATTATTGGTTGTTGAATAAACGACTGATAATTTCTGAGTTTTTCACCAAACTCCTCCAAAGTTGGGGTGGTCGGATTGACATTTAGGCCTATTGAGGTTATTGAGTTTGTGTGTCAATGTATAAACATGCTAGGCATTATGGTCGAGTCATATGAACATGTCCAAGTCCCCCTAGGTTTTTTTTTTTTTTAATTTTTAAAGTTTTAATTTTTCCAAAACTTAGGCTATTTTTTGATAGTCTAAATGGAAAAATTGGTTTTGTAATAAAAGTGGGCTTAGAAATCAGTTTCAGTCATGGGAGTGCTCATTTTCTAACTTAGAGCACCTGGTAAACCCATAAACCCACTTTTCCTAAGTTTTGAGTGATTTTCCCATCACTCAGGTCAGAAAACCCTAAAAATCAAATATTGATTATTTTAATTGATAAATTAATTAAATTATGGAGAAAATCCAAATTCCTAAATTAGTGGGATTTGCTCCGATTTGACTGAAATCAGTCTCATTGGCTTTGGATTGACTAGAGCTGACCATGCCTTGATTGAAGGAGTTGATCTAGGCTGAAGAGGGAGTGCACCACAGCATGCATCCTTGGGATTTGCGCCCTCTCTCTCTCCTCCACACGTGGGCTCATCTGGATGTGGTTTGGTTGATGTTTCAGTTAACCGGTTGATGTGTCAGTCCGCTCAACACTTCGATTGTCAGTCAGACTCAGTTAGACTCAGATCAGACTTAGTTAGACTCAGATCAAGCTCAGCTTGAATCCTTATGCAGTTGTAGTCCCTCTCTCCTTGGCAATTGCGCCCCCTCTAGGCTAGGGTTTCAGTTTTTGCTATAAATGAAGCACAGTTTCCTCCTTTCCAAGCTACTTAGAGTTGGATTGAAGAGCTGTTGCTATATTTTTCATTGTGAATAAAGAAGCTTTGGAGGCTATACTGTGTAGTGCATGTGTTTGTGTGGATTCCCAGCGTCATGCTGCTAATGTGGTAATTGCAAATTGTTTCCAATTTTTGTGCTGCTTTGTATTTTGGCTTCAAGGATTCAGTTGAATCAAGTAAGGGTGTAAACTAGGCAAGTCGGATTACTTGCTCTTGTTTATTCATATTATGTATGCTCAAGAATTTAAGTCATATGCTTAAATAAGATTATTTTTGCATGATCTTTCATTTTTTTGTTTCATACATCTATATCCAGATCTCACGAGGTGTTGTGCAGGCTTGTGTTATTTAGTTGCAGGCTCCCGATCGGATGAAGGCGTGGATCAAGATTGACGCCATTCCTTATACAATAAGCTCAAGACTTTGTCCCTCAACGCTCCACAAAAGGGCCTCCTTTCAGCTTGTTCCATTCAAGCAGCGAACCAACCTTCTCTCCTCTTCTTCTCCTTTAAAAAAAAATTAAATCTTCTTGGTTACTTTGTTTATGCATGAGCTTCTAATTTATCATATGCAAAATATCTCATTAGATCTCATACATAAGCATTCAAAAAACTAGATATCTGTTTTTCAAAAAATTTCCATAAGCATCATAGATCTGGCATAAAGAAATCGTTTTTTACATGGCATTTTAAAGGAAATCTATAGCTTGCATGCATTAGCTTTTTCTTTCCTAATTTAAAAGATAAATCCAACAATCAATGCACATTATTGGTTGCCCAAAAGGCAAGCCAATATCCCAAGAAAAACTTGCTTTCCTTGGTTCCTTTTTTTTACCTTTTTTGTTTAACTAGTTTTAACTTAGTTGTTTTTGGTTAAAAGTGTGTTGACCCAAAGGTACTTTCAAAGTGATTTTGGGCATATTTAAGTTTAATAAGCTTGCTGGTTTTTAGCAAGTATAACATAAAAGAGGAGGAGGTGCTGTCCGAAAAGTGACTTTTGGGCCATTTAGAACCCCCCAGGGGTCTCCCCATTTTCCGAAATCTTTAATTTTTGCATTTTTTAAGATTTTGGGTTCGTTTTGTATAAGAACCAAGAGGCATTATATCAGTTTTCTGATATTGTAACCACTGGTAATAAAAAATAATTTCGAATAGGTTCTTTCGAGCCCATTCCCCATCCCCCCTGGGGGGATTTGCGTCCTTTTTTCCTTTTTTCCTATTTTTTGCTCTAGATTAGTTTTATTTATGCAAAATAGTGTACTTTGATTGTTTTCATCATATCTTCCATATTATAAAGTCAAAGTAACTTTAATACTTACCCCACGAATCCTGATTGAACCGAAAGGTGAAAGAGGATCGTGGTAGATTTAATTAGAGAACCTGTGGTTTGTTTTATTTTTGCTGCTTCATTATTCACTATTAATTTTTGCAAGCAACCAATTAAAATCAACCCCTTCCTTGATTCCCCGTTTGAGGTCCACTTGGACCGAAAGAGGTTCTTGGAGGTCCACTTGGACTGAAAGAGGCCTCCGTACAACGCTGTACGGACCGACCGACGGTTTTGGACCTGTTCAATACCGAATCGGGCGGTTCGGTGTCGAACCGGCCCAAAACGGTTCAGACCAGAAACCCATCGTAATCGGGTTGACTGGTCGGTTTTGCCGGTTTCGGTCCGGTTCTGGTAACTTTGGTTGAAACACACAACGATACTAAGAGGAGGGGGTGAATCAGTATCATACACCTTTTAACACTTTTTACTTCTTTAACACTTCGTCAACCATATGTAGTTATTCATTCATCAGTAACCATGTACAATAGTTCATCAATATGTAAGCATCAAGATATACTCCATCACCAAGAGAAGGCACACGATATATGTTGGAAACCCAATATATAATATTTATAAAAACTATAATCTTTTACGTGAATAACTGGAGACACCAATCTTCAAGATTTATGAGCACCAACTCAAAGGAGGTAACAACTCCCTGGTTTACCAAAATCAATTGGAAGGAGGCTACAACCCTCTAGTTTACCAGCACCAATTGGAAGGAGGTTCCTACCCCTTGGGTTTTATCAGCTTCGACTGATAGGAAGCCCCAACTCCCTTGATTTTCTGGTCCATTAGGAAGGAGGCTTCAACTTCGTAGACATAGGCTCCAACTTGTGTTAAGTTAGCTGCAATATATTCAAATTTGCTCCAATGGAATTGCTCCACATCTTTAACTAGTCTACTCTAGGTCACGCATACAATTTGCTTGAAATGATGATGGTAAACTGCCCCTAGTACACCCTCAAGTCACTGTTACAAGAAACTAACCCTGTCCACAAAATCCCCCTATATTCACTGCTTCAAATCTGCTATTCTTTGCATAACTCTTAAAGGACATCAACAACTTTTACTTAGTTGCTCAAACACACTCATAAATATGCTGCCACAAGGAGTGATATCCATCCACATACAAAAACCAAAAACCTGCCCAAATGTACATGTTCTTGTCGTCAACAAGAATGCTTCAATTGTACCCTTAAACGTACTTCAACTCATTTCTATCATCGAGTGAATTAAGTCTGCTTCAGGTCTCAATCAAATTCTTCTCTAAAACTGATGCCAAACGATCTTCAAATACTCGTCAACAATACTTTAAGAACAACCTTCAAATCTATCCTTCTAATGTCCTTAAACTCATTCGAACTAGTTCTCAGATGTGTCTGTCCTCAAAACGACCCTTAATCCAGTCACGAGCCTTCTCTTAGCTTTGTCCTAAGAGGACCTTCAAAACAGTCCTGAAGTTGTTTTCAAGAATCTGTTCAAAGTGTATTAAGACTATCCCCAAAACTCAGTCCTAAAAGATATCAATACAATCTTTAGATCGCTGTAAACACTTCCTTGAAAAGTGCCCTTCAACCCCTCCAAAACTTCAACATAACAGTCCTAATAAGATGGCCAAACCTTGTGTCAAAACTCTTCATCCTGTTGTCGCCCGAGACCAGCGTGCGTGTGTCAAAGCCCAAAAGAGTAGGCACACCAACCCGATGGAAACTGCAAAAATAGCAAGCACTGTCACCATACTCCTATCTTCCTTGCATCAGGTTGGCTCTTCTCCAACTCAAGGGGCGCTTCCCTAAGGTTAGGACCACTAACGCAGGAGCAATGGCGGGCAAGGTGAATTGAAGAGGTTGCCTTAGAGAAACAGTTGTAGTATAATAGGTAATTTGAATAGGTGACGGGAAGGAGGGAATGATCAGTCCTTAAGAAGAGACTAGTGCTAGTACATCAAAGGGGAGAATGGAGTCAAAACGAGAACTCGAGAGGGCCTTGTGTCATATGTGACTAAGGGGTAGAGATCGCATGATTGAGCCAACCCTGCTTAGTCGAGTTACTTCCTCCTCCTAATTGCGGGAGATGCGCTATGCACACAAAAGATCAAGATTACACAATCAAACTAGATTAAATGCAAAAATTTATGCCCGTGTATACATGCTTACAAAGGGAAAAGGCTAGCAGTTGCTAAGGATTTTCACCTTCCAATGCGATGGTAGCATCTGTCTATGGTCTCCAGCGCAAACATAGAAAGAAAATCTAAGCTCTATCAATGTTCACAATCATTGAAGCTTCACAAGTTTAAGCCACACATTCAAGAGAGTGCTCCCATACATGTCCAAAAACACCTTTGAATGATTTTCTATTAATCTTTGGGAAAAAATCCTCCCAACTTTTGTCCATTCCTTTACAATGAAGGAAGCAAGTCTTTTTATAGACCAAAAAGCCTCATCAAAATATAAAATAATAAAATAAAAGAGAAAAAGTGGGATCCTAGCTCCACTTTTCCCTCTCCATTGAATACTCGATAAACTCCACTTTATTATTGTAACTCATACAAGATTTGTTACCTACTAAGTCATACTTAGTTGGTGGTATCAAGCAAGCCGACAAAGAACGAACAAACATCACTGTTGATTCTTCAAAGTTTAGAAGTCAGCCAGGTTTTTTTGGGATTTTTTTTTAATATTTTTCTTGTACCACATGTTCATACCCCCTTGGCAGAGTTGTAATAAAATGTTCTATCATGGTAGAGTATGTAAAAGACTCGGTCTCCTAGACTTATATATCAATCCTACTAGCCTAGAGTGTTTTTTCCCTTGGTGATTATTTTTTGTTGAATAAACGACTTATATATCTTATCATGCATATGCTGGAAATTGCATTGGAATGACACTTCAATGCAATTCAGAAATTTCACCTTCTTTCTAGAAGGTTTCTCGGATCTTAACCCCAGATTTTTTTGCCCTAGGACTGGTGCAATATGGAGGTTGATTGGGTAGTTGGGATCCTAAAACAAAATCAATCTAATGTTGTATGGTCTGCAGGGGAGGAAGCCATTTCAGTTCTTCAAAGATGTGAACATATGGATCTAAAAGTGATTTCAGTTGAGCAGGAGGTAACTTATCTAAATTCTGATCTTTCTCTTGCTGAATGATGCAGATACATGAATTTATGTAAAAGTGACCTATTTAAGTTCCATCGTTCTAGAAAGCAATGGATAGAGTGACGAAGATGTATGGTTATAAACTTTACCATCGTACAACCAATAGCTCTAATTATGCTCATTGAAGACTTCCATGTGATCATATTGGTGGTGAGTACCAAGAAGAAGATTACGACAAATCAATTGTGATTTGGCATTTGATGTTGATGTGTTTCTGAAGAATGTAGACTTGTTGGCCCTTGGGACACATGCCTCTATGTTATTTTTTCTAGCGTCTAACCATTATAATTCTTATTTCTATCTGTTGTAACTCTGAAGATTATTTGAAATAACAGAAGTTCCATTTACAAAATAAAAGATAAAATCCAACTGTGTATCAGCACCGTTTTTCAATGGTATCAATTAAAGTTGTTACCGACTAGGTTGCATCTAGTTGGACTTTCAGTGAGGCGCCAAAGATGAACAAATCATTGTTCAAATTCAAGAGTTCAAAAATCCATTTAGGCCTTCCAAGGTCCCTTTTTTACTTTTTTATCACATGTTCATGCCCTGCAGGGAAATTGTAAAAGATGTGGTAGCATGGGTTTTTGTAAAAAACTTGGATTCCTAGGACTTAATCATCAATCCGGGTATTCCAAGTTGTTTTTTTCTTTGGTAATTATATGTTGTTGAATAAACGACTTATAATTTGCAAGTTTTTCATCGCTCCTCCAAAGCTGGAATGGTCGTCTTGGTGGTTAAGCCTTAGGAGCTTATTAAAGTTCATGGGTCAATATATATGAACATGCTAGACATTATTATTGAGTCATATGGACATGTGCTAGGTCCCCCTAGGTTTTATTTTGTTTTTTGAGATAAATAATTTTTCCCGTAAACTTAGGCTATTTTTTAATAGTTTAATTGGGAAAATTATTAATGTAATAAAAGTTTGGTTAGAAATCAGATTTTACCACGGGGGTGCTCGTTTTCTAACTCAGAGCACCCGTTGTACCCCTAAACCCACTTTTCCCAAGTTTTAAGTGATTAATTTATCACTTAAGTCAAAATCTCCTAAAAATAAAAAATCAATTAATTAATTAATAATTAATTAAATTGGAGAGAATATCCAATTTCCTAAATCAGTGGATTCTTGTTCGATTTGATTGAAATCAGTTTCTATCACTTTCCTTGATTTAAGGCAAGACATCTCCTTGATTAAAGCGTCAACTTCAGTATTGATTGAGGCTGCTGCGAGTTTGCCAGATTAAGGGGACATTTTTCTTCTTAGAAGGGGGCATTATT
The DNA here is from genome assembly GCA_001517045.1 of Pseudotsuga menziesii. NCBI lineage: Eukaryota > Viridiplantae > Streptophyta > Pinopsida > Pinales > Pinaceae > Pseudotsuga > Pseudotsuga menziesii. Next base: position 130,057 of record LPNX010411625.1, read on the forward strand.
GCTCATGTGGCACCCATCTGACATGTTTTGGAGATCCCAAAGAGGGGTTGTGCCTACCTCTTGAGAGGTGGCACATTTTTCTTGAGTGTAACTTCCTTTAACTCGCCCAAATCAAGGGATAAACTCACTCTCAATCTCAAATTCGCCCGCAGTCTTCTTCAGTTGGCAAAGGTGCCCTCTTGGTCCCGGTTTTCTATAAAAGCAATACTCTCTCCCTTTCAAACTAGTTAGAGTTTGTTGAGCAAAGGCTTGAGAATTGTAATTGTTGTACTATCTTTTGATATTGAGAAATAAAAAGGCTTTGGAGGTCCATGTTGTGTGATGCTATCAATTGAGTGGATGTATTATCTCGATTTCATGAGGTAACCTGTATTTGGTTTTTGTTCACTTGCTTTATGAAAATCTAGCCTACTGGTAGGATTGGTATCAATTTTGTAGGAAGGATTTCTAGAACTTGTTTGATCTAGTTAATCTTTTATTTGTAGTAAGTTAGAGATTTGAGATTTATATGTATCATTTGTTTATGCTCATATTGTCTTGGTTTCTATCTTGTTCCATTTCTAGATTTAATGGGTTGTGTGCAAGTATGTTGCTAGCTGCAGGTTATCTAATTTGAAGAAGCAAAGAGCTTGCTTGCTCCTGTTCTTTCAGATTTCTTACGGAAGATCAAACCCTCAGCGTCCCACACATCTAAACCTTCGAAGGTTTCTTTGCTCAAAGATCGAAGCTGCTCTTCTCTTTCTCTTTATACCTTCTCTACTTTGGTTCCTATTTTAATTTGAAAATTGAATTAGATCTATCATTTTAAAGGGTTAAAATCACATTTAGATCTAGTTCCTTTGGCAAATGCAAATAGATGCTAGTTGTTCCATAAAAGAAGTTTCATATGCAAGCTAGATCTAGTATATAGATTCTTTTGTTTCTTAGTTGCTTTCTTGTTAAGATCCAAAGGCTAAGATAAAAGTTTCAATTTTTTTATATATGAAAAGTTAAATTTTGCAAGATAAGAGTGCATTCCATTGGTTTCCCTAAAACTAAGCCAAGATTTACAAAAGGACTTGTCCTTTTGTGTTACTTTGTTATTTCCTTAAACTAGTTTGACTTAGAATTTTTTTAAAAATTTTCAGAGATTGTTCGAAGACATTCTTAAAGTGTCTTTGACTATCTTTTGTGTTTGATTGCTTGCTGATTTCTTGCAGGTATAACAAAAAGGAGAAGGAAACTTTGGCCGTTTTGCGGGAAAATGAACCATTAAGAGCTCAACGGAGTTCCCCTTTCACCAAAAGTCTTTTCTTTTCTATGGTTGTAAGCCTTTGGATCCAAAGTATAAGGACCAAAGTGTAATTTTTTTCATGTTTGCAAGATTGTAATAAGGCTTGAGTAGGCTCATCGGAGCCCGGTCCCCATCCCCCTGGGCGGGATTCACGTCGGTGTCCATTTTCATGGTTGGCATGTTGTTAGTGTAGTTGTTTCCTTCTTTCACTATTTTTTTTATTTTATTTGCAAAAGTAATCTGAATACTTACCCACTGCACTATACTGAAGTATCGAAAGGGAAAAGATTTGAGCAGTGTTTTATGCATTGTTGAGTTTAAAATAAACCCCCTTGTTTTCCTGAGTATAGGTTCATGGATAAGGGCTTGCTCGAGTACTGAATCTAGAAAGAGGTTCTTGGGATTTACTTTTTTTTTAAATCAGAAAACTTTGTTCAAAAAACATTTAGAATTCACAAGGCCTTCATCCTTGTATGCTCTACTTCCACTGTAGCTTTGTCTGATCAGTTGGTAGTATCATAAAAGGGTTTAGGTGACTAGTAGTTAGTCTAATTTTTAATTAATCTCCATGAACAACGAAAATCCAGCGTTGTGTTTTGCTACGTGGGGGGAAATTGTACAGAGGAAGTGGGAACCATTGAAAAGCGACCGCGGGGCCCCGTTAGGCTACATCCTTGTTGGTGTAGTGTTGAACATCCCCTTGTGACTCCATTCAGCTCACATTTCCTTGTGTGCTACCACATTGTGAGTTTGGACATATTCCCTGTACCTTCGTGGTATATCGGGAATCCCCCTCCCTGCTAATAATTTAGATAATTACCAGATTAATAAAACCGACCAACAATTAATCAACTCATAATAAATCTTAAAACTTACCAATGAGACATTGCAATACTTTCAGTGAGACCACAACAACAGCCCTATTACACAAGCACTCCATATTCAATTGGCACTAGTTTTTCACATTTTTATGGTTAAATCAATTTCCGCATATTGTCATGAATGGTGTTTGAATTATCAATGCTGCTGTTATTATAATTCATTTTGCAGTAACTCATTGCTAAGGTTTTAATTCATTACATTAACTCCTAGAATCAATCATTTCTTTCGTCAAGTGAAAACCTTAGATTTTACATATCATATGGACCACCCCCCTTGCCTTCGCTAGGAGTTGTCTTAGACGGAGGAGCCAAGTATCAGGTGACAGCACTTGGCTCGAGCTTGCCCCCAAGGTCGCATCCAGTGGCTTGAAGATTTATGCCACGTTACCCAAGGTGCGAATTAGGCGGCAACAAAAGGCTCTATGAAAAAGTATTAAAACACTTACGCGTAGACAGTGTATGTTGTCCCTGCTCCCTGTCTTCTCTGAACAGATAGATATGGGGGTGTGTGGCAGTTCACTACAATTTGTTTACCAACTCCTGAGAGACAATATTGTTTTGGATGCTATTATCTATGATCTGTGTCACCTTGTTCTTGACCTGTCAAGGATAGTGAAAATTGCTTCTTGGTTGCATGCGGATAAGTCTTAACCACTTTGACACGCTTAGAATTTAAAATTCCAGGATTGGTGACAACTGACATCTATTTTAGTGTCTGCAATTTCTTACTGCTGTTCTGTGAGGAGAGCTTTGGCCGTCTTTTGCCAGTGTCTAGCATTTGTCCGTAGAATGACCACCCTTCTTGTGATAGATGCTATAAGTTCAAGTTATACTTGAGCTGTTATTATTCAAGACTCAAATTCACTACGTGGGATCAAAATAGAATTTTGAGCCTTCAAAAAATCCTTTTGCCAACACACTAAGTCACTTGGTCACTTGGAATCAGTGTGTTGTGGAATGATTTGCTGCATTAACAATTTTAATTTTCTTGGCATCAGATTGGGGAAGTACTCACCTTTATATGCTTTTGTTTTCAGTTTGGTTGCATTTTCCTTTCATTTTGGCCCTGACATATTTTTCTTATAAACAGATGCATTGTCTCAATTTGGAAATCTTGGTGATAGACCTTCTTTCAGAAGAAAGGCCAATCATCAGCATATGAATTCTGGATCTCATTCCCTATACCCTCTACATCACCAGCCAGGAAATACTAGTCTATCATCAGGTACTGCTGAATTCAGCAAACAGTTGGAGCCAATCAATATTGAACCTGTCATTGGATCTTCACCCTCTGGTACGTGGTTTACTTTGCTCTTATAGTTCCTAGGGTTTTTCAAACTAGAATATGTGCCTTAATTGTGGACCTTAGACTATTCAATAATTGGTTTCTTTAACTTTTATGTTGGGAGATAGAGACATTTGTACGAGGAAGATCTTACAATATCAGAATAGAAGATCAAGTTTTAGTTCGATTCTCTCCCAAGAATTCTGATTCAACTTACTACTTTGGTGATACGGTATGACTGAAAATTTTCTGTTGATCAGGAAATGATTTACTTTACTAGTTCAATTTTGTTTTCATTTCACTTTTGGGCACCATGAATAACATTCGATTTTTCTTGGGAACAGATTGGGGGAGTACTCACATTTTTCCATGAGGAAGGGCCACGAAGATGCCTTGAGGTAGCATGGACTTTTTTTTCATGCCTATCAGCAAAATTGTTTCAGTCTTATGTTCTAGTTGAAATTTCTTATTAGTTATTTTCCTTCATATCTGTACTTTTCAGGTGTCAGTGACTCTTGAGACCTTGGAAACTGTTAATCCAGCTTTCATTCATCCTTCTCGAAAGCAGTCTCCTGTTATTACAAAGGTATGTGCTCTGAGATAAACTATGATTTATGGTGCATCTTGGTATTTATTTTTTCTTGGTTTTGCATTTAAAGATTTCGCAGGATTGTGAAAAGTACATGCTATGCATAACAGGTGCCCTGTAGAATTTAGTTAACCACAAGTTTACACGAATTGTCTATAAGACTTAACTGTATTCTCAATTAATGATATATCTCATACAAGGAACTTTATTTTATGACTGTGGAAGTGAATCCAGCTTAGAAATTCACTATTCATGCCTACTGTGGTAATTCTTTTCAATAATGTCCTGAAAGTTAAATCTGTCTCTATTAAATGATCGCAAATCCATATTTGACTGGTTAACAATTTGCTCTGAAATTCAGATACAAAGTGATTACCATGAAGTTGTTGCAGACATTGTGCAGACACATTTTATGTTTTCCATTCCAATGGATGGACCAATGTCTTTCTCCACACCTCATGTTTCTTTACAATGGATTCTTCGGTTTGAATTTGAAACAACATCCAAGCATGTGGACTGGAAAAAGTATGAACATCCCCTTTTGACAGAAGAAAGAGAGAAAGGAGAATGGGTTTTGCCTATAACTGTCCAGGCTCCTCTTTCACGAACTCATGTGGCTTTTACAAGGAAAGAAAGACTCTTTTCTCCGAATGGTTTCTGGGTTGGTTCTCCAGGGTCAGCTGGAAGAAGCCAAACACATTCATCTTTTCTTTCTGGATGGGAAACATCAAATGGAGGAGATGGAACTTCAAATTATGTTGGGTAGGAGTGAACATTTTGCAGCATCAATATTTTAACATTGTGCATCGGGTTATGCAGCTCAGTTGTTTGAAGATGTTGGCAAGTTACAATTAGCTCGATTAACAAATCATACCCACAGGATTATAACAAGGTCAGGTAGAGGCAGCTGAGTTTGGTCATTCCTTTGATTTATATTGGAAATTCCAAGATCTCCCTGTCAATGGCATTGCAGTTACCAGTTTTAATGAATTTGCAGAAGACACTGTACAGATTATTTTTTCTAATGAATATTTTATGGATCCATGGAGAAAATCTGTTTCCTTGTTCATATATCTCAGTTCAAAATTCACATTTGATGGAGATTTCTATGCAAGTAAATCAAATGCAAAGACATTCTAGATATTAATTTCCTAATAAGACAGGCATGGAGGATTCTCAATTGTTTTATGTTTTGCTTGATATCTGTTGGCTGAATATAAAGCAGCCAGTTTTTTGCTGCAGTCATTGTTTGCATAGATGTATCTTCTTGTAAAGTGCTATTGTTGCTGGACTAAATTAGTTGATAGATCTGATATATGTTTTTTCTATTCTGATTATACTGATTGAAAAGGTGCATCAATTTAGTTGTTCTTGTCTGTGCTAAATAGAGGAAAACAAGCTATCCTGTTATTTTGGCTTAATTTGGTCATTACCTTGATTTTCATTAGCTAGTATTTATCTGTGTTACCAGATCCACTGCCCCAGTGTGGAGGATCTGTGGATCTGCTTAGGATCCGTCATGGAAATGGATCCCATGGAGAAGGAAACAGATCCTAATCTCAGGAACCGGATCCTGTGGAAAATCAAACAAATCCTCAAATTTTCAAACGGATCCTAAAACTTCCAAGGCTTTTGTGACTCACTGATCCCCCTCAAAATAGATTTTTCAATGAAAAGACTTTCAAAACACTGAACACCTAAAGGCTAAAACCCTAAACTCCATTTTTTCTCAAGGTCTGATCCATCCTTGTGTCAAAGATCTGCTCTTGAACTCTAATCTATCAAGTTTTTCTCTCAAGGGTTTTGTTGAATCCATCCTTATGGTCAAGGTCTGCTGTCAAGGGCTGATCTATCCTTATGTGCCATGTTGTTATTTACTTCACCCATGCTGTTATTTAGTCCTGCCATAGCCTTCAAGAAACTACTTTATTCACTACTAATATGGACATGCTGCTGTGGCTCACAAAAACGCTGTTATGACCTGTTTCATGTTCATGCTGAGATGGCCTTTAAAATGATCAATACCAATCATGATGATAACTTATCAAATTATCAGTTATGGTACATGAATGCTTAGTAGTAATATGCATGAAAACTCTCTTTTGCGCAATTACTTATAATTCTACTTTTGTGTTCGTGAATGGTTTTGTTTCTTCATTCTGTTTATTTATTATAAATATTTTTATATGTTTTTGTACTTGCCATTTCCCCACCGTATCCAGATCCTGCCTTTTCAAAAATCTGGTGAATCCGGATCTGTATCCGGATTTGGATTCAGATCTGTATCATGGTAACATAGGTATTTATATCTCACAATGCTCATTAAACTCCAATGTCTCATTTGTTTGGTTATAGCAAATTCCATGTGCTTGTTTTATAATGTTACGAAAAAAATAATCACAAATTTGGATTGTTTATGTTGTTCATTAATTTGTGCTGTGGTCTAGTGGCAAGTTAAGTGCTTGTTGTAAAGATGACCGAGGGCAGGTTTAAGCCCTGGCTGGCAGGGTTTGATAAAAGTAAAAAATAGAGAAGCATGCAATGCATTGTTAAGTGGCTTTGTTCATGGGCACTAAGCTCCATTGGTTTAATAAAATCCAGAAAAAAAGGGTTTCTCTTTTGAATTTTCGGAATATATTCTTAAGATTTTTAATAATTAATATTGTTGTATACAAATGTTCAATTGATTTAACAACACTAAAATTCTTATTCTATATGGTTTTGATGTATAGCACAATTCTTGAATGCAAGTAAGAATTTTATATTTTTTGATGTATATCACAAAATTCTTGAATGCAAGTAAGATTGTGCTTTGCCAAAGTTTTGTAACTTTCTTGTAGACAACCCTGTACAAAAAAACATTCTTATTTAAGTTTTGGTTAGTTTTGAGAATTATAGGTTTGAAAAATTGACTAGTAGATCCTAAAACAAATTGAGCAACACATTATAGATGGTATGCAATAAAATTATGAAAGAGATTAATTTCAATCGTGACTTTAGTAGTTTGAATGCAATTTAATGTGTGATTATATGTAAGGACAATGATGTGTATGGAAATTAGAAAAGGTGTTTTACTAATTCAAACTATTTAAAACTATTTTATCAAGGGTGATGTAATGTGCTTTTGTAGCTTGAATGCAATTTAATGCATGATAGGATGCAAGGATATTGATGTGCATGGCAATGAAAAAAGGTGTTTGACTAATTCAAATACACACACGGACACCATTTGAACAAGGATATGGCTTTGATACCACTTTAACATAAGATCTGGATTTTTTCAAATGATCTATATAACATTGATTAAACCTACTGCATATAACTATGGGAAACACAAAGATATAACACAACAAAAATATATAACATAATGTTCAATGCTTATATTAATAGAATGTTGCTTCACACATTACAAACGCAATGATAGGATGATCTAAGTTCATCACATTGAGCACACATTATTAGGAGAGATAAGTATCCTAAGACACGATTGACTTACTAACTAGAATCTTCTAAGACTCTTTTCACAAGCTTCACACAAAAGATTATTACAAGGTTTAGCTTATGCTCAAGCATTAGAGGCCTTCACAATGGACTAAGCTCTTCCTTATATAGATGCAAAGAGAGGCTTCTTGATTCATGACTCATTACAAGCGATTAGTTACGTAGATCTCTCTAGATTTACTTTTATTGTACAAATCCACTTTTGGTGCTAGTGGAGATACTATTCAACCACTTTCACTGTTTAAGATGTCATCTTGTGTATCATGACAAATTACTTATGGAGATAATGAAGAATCTTTTACAAACATCTATGAAACAATCATTAACAGAAACACAAGTGGAAAACATGAAATGACTATAGCCAACTATGATGAGACTCCACTTAAATTGATAAGACTCAACAAGGATGGTTACATGCCAACCACCATATCAAATGTAGTGTTTACACGATTATATATAAACTAGGTTCAACATACATACATATGCTATCCATTGGGTAATAACACATCATTTGAATCATATGAATCAAGATCTTGATGTGGATCGATGTTGTCATTGTCGCTGGTAGTTGGATCATAAGGCTCACTATGTTGACAAAACCCTTCCTCAAATGAACTTCCAACAAAAATATTTTCAATTGTTTCTTTATAAACAAAACTGTTATTGGAGGTATTTTGGAGTTGGAACCTATAATATAGGGAATGTTCTTGAACAAGAATTACTTTGTTCCAATTTGATGGTGAACTTAAAACATAGGTTACATTGTGAACTAACTTGCAAGTAAACTTGTAGAACATATGTGAGATTTGGTCCTTGTAGTTCTTTACCATTTAAAGGGGACGCGTTTATTTATGAATATCTCAAACATAGAGTTCCAAGGGTTAGGCATTAATAATTGATAGTAAAAACCTACGATGACTTCCCTTGAAAACTTTAAAAACTCTTACAAAGAATTCAGATCATTTCCATCTAAGTATGGCTCAAAGAATTCTAAATAAACAACTCCTATGCTCAGAGCTTTGCATATGTATAGGTGCAACAATAATTTTGTCTTCTCCATTCATCTATATTATTGATAGGAGACAGAGTTTGATAAGCCCATTTTTAAAAGATGTTGACCTGGGCGTCTTCAAGGATTTCTTTGATTTCGCAAGCAAGACACAAGTTATCAGGCTTGGTTTTGACTCACTTGTTGAAGCTTGTATCATTTGAACAGTCTTGAGAAGTGTTTAAAACTCACTTGCAAGGAAGTTTGCTAGATCATTCTTCTTTCCATCAATGCATTTGAACTTGATAGAGACTTTTCATATCCATGTTCCATTTGATTATTATGTTATTTTCAATTTCTCTAGTGTTCTTTGTAGTCAAATAGGCATGCGTGTTTTTAAGATATGGCTAAGTCAAATTTTTCAGGGGGGAAAAAAAAAGATTACGAAACTTTTAATACCTTTGATGGCTGCCAAGATTTGTTTATGAGTGGAGTGAGAGTGGAGTGATAATTCAACTGAGCTCCACTAAACTATTCAAATCCATACTTACAATTTTTTCAAATCCCTGGGGAGACGACTACGTCAAAATTGCTTTCTGATGCTCATCACTTGCATGTGTATAAATGTTCTTTCTTCTTTCATCGAGAAAGTTTAATGGAATATGATGTTGGCATTGCTTTGATGCACTTGACAACATTAGTTTGTGCTTCTGACTAGGCGGGATGGGTTTTCTTTAATCTCCGGTTTAATAACTTCCCATCTATAACAAGTTGTAGATAGAATTGGGCAATACAATTGATGCAACCTAAGAATCTTTGAAGCTGTGTNGGATGGGGTTTCTTTAATCTCCGGTTTAATAACTTCCCATCTATAACAAGTTGTAGATAGAATTGGGCAATACAATTGATGCAACCTAAGAATCTTTGAAGCTGTGTTTTACCTTTGATTTCATCTAGAAACATGCCAATATTTTCTAGAATGTGTGGTTGTAAGATAATTTTTCTAAAAGAGAGAAATTTCTAAAAATCAGTCACTATCTATGATTAATTTATCTTTTTTTGTTGATAAAACTAGACCATGCTTATATATAAGATCATAAAACTGATTGAGATAATCTAGATAGTATTTCCAACTCTTACTAAAGACTAAGATATCATCAATATATACAACACATGACTTTATATAGGGTCTAAAGATATCATCCATTCTATTTTGAAACTAGCTAGGAGCATTCATTAGACTGAATGACATGACAATCCATTCATAACAATCCATAGGAACCAAAAATGTTGTTTTGTACCCATCTTTTGTTCGTAATTCTATTTGCTAAAAACTAAACTCCAAGTCAAACTTGGAGAATATATGCCATCCTTTAATCCTTCGGATAAGATCATCTTTGTTTTGGATAGGATGTTTGATATCTTTCAAAAATTCACCGTGAGGCGAATAATCAACAACCAACTTTTTCTTACCTCTCTTCTGCACTGAGTACTTGTTCACACAAAATCTTGTAAACGTCTTGGACTTTTAAGGGACAATAAATCCTTTAGCAAGCAATTATGCTATTTCTTTTTGGAATTCAACTAGTTCTTGTGTAGTCATTCTTATATGATTTGGTTTAGTGGCATTAGCATATGGGACTTCAAGTACTGAATTAACATACCTTTCTCAAAACAACAACCTCAAACTATTTTCTTCTTCGTTTCCTCCAAGTCTACTTCATACTTGGTTTTTTCTTCTATCAAATGAGCAATCCTCCTTTGGAATTTCTTGGCTTTTCCTACTTATCGTTGCAATTGTTGACCCTGTTTACTCTTTCTTCACATATAACTTTAGTAGGAATAGACACACGAATTCCATTTATGTACATGATAATCTTCTTATCATAAATGGTCAAAGGAAAATGTTTACTTAAAAAATAATTTCGAGAAAACATCGACCTCTTCATCAAACTGTATGAATGAGATAAGATATTCAATACTAGGGAACCACACAAGAATGGGTATAATATCTAAAAAGGGGCTTCTTTTATTTACATGAAAATGTTAAACTTGTATTGCCTAGGATCCATACATCTTTTGGGAAACACCTTTTCTTGGTCAATCAGATTGTTGCATTAGTATATATCAAAACATATAGATTATATGGCTTCATGCCTTTAAAATGAAACTCACAAGACATGAATAATTTCTTAGCCTCTTAAACATAAGCTACGTTGTGTTATGAATCATATGGTATCTTCCTCTTTTTTCTTTTCTTTTTGGTGGACTTTTGACAACTTTATTGCTATGTTGTTTGACTCCTTCTATGCATGCTCTTAATTCAACTTCAAAAGGAGAGATAGATAACTCTTTGGCTTTTTCAATATCTTTCACAGATTATAAAGCCTTTGGCGGTTCCTCCTTAGAACTGGAAGCAGATAATTAATTGGCTATATTCATTTATGCTATCATTGCTTCTTTAGCCATAATTTGTTCTTGTAGTCTAAGCTTTTCTTTTTGTAAGGAAATAATTTGTTGTTGCCTCTTTCTTTTCTATAGGACTTTGGTATGCATTTCTTTTTTCAACTTCGTTGATTTTGATTTGAGATCTAACATTGGGGCGAAAAGACTACTATATGGGAGTTCTAAACAACTTGTTTTATGCACAAAACTAAAAGTAAAACTATAAATTGGTGGGAAACACAAAGGATTTTAACATAGAACCTAGCTCTAATACCACTTTTATAAGGATCACTTTGATTACATGACATAGATTAAACCTACTGCGTATAATTGTGGAAAACACAAACATATAACACACCATAAATATATAATATATTGCTCCAATGCTTATATTAATGGAATGCTTCTTCACAGATTATAGACTCAAACATAATTATCTAACTTCACCAGATTGAGTGCAAAGCCTAAGGTGAGAGAAGTATCCTAAGACATGATTGATTGACTGATTAGAATCTTCCAAGATTCAAGATTCACTCTTCACGAGCTTAAGAAAAAAGCTCATTACAAAGCTTATCTTATGCTCAAGCTCTAGATTCCCTCACAATGGACTGAGATCCTACTTATATAGATGTTAGGAGAGGATTTTCAACTCATGAGTCATCACAAGAGATTCCCTATGGAGAACTCTCTAGATTTACTTTTATTATAGAAACCTAGTTTCAGTGCCAGTGGAGATACTATTCAACCACTTTCAATGTGTAAGGTGCAATGTTGCTCATCACGACAAATCACTTTTAGAGAAAGTGGATATTTTTTTACAAACATACATGAAACATGCCTTTATGGAAACACAGACGGGAAACATGAAATGCCTATAGACAACTATGACAATACTCCACTTAAACTGAGAATACTGAAGAAGGATGGTTACATGCCAACCATTATAAAAAATGCAATATTTACATGATTATGTACAAATTGGGACCAACATGCTTCCTATGCTATCCATTTGGTAATAACACATCATTTAGACCATCTACATCAGGATCTTGATGGGGATCTTTGTCATCATTGTTACCATTGCTTGGATGATGAGGTTAGATATGTTGTCAAAAGCTTGCCTCAAATGGAATTCTAACAAAAAGATCTTCAATTGTTTCTTTAGAAACAAAACTACTGCTGAAAGTATTTTGGATATGGAATCTATTAGAATGGGATTATTCTTGAACATGAATTACTTTAGTATGTTCCAATTTGACGGTGAAATTGAAACACAAGTTACATTGTGCACCAACCAACAAGTCAACTTGTAAACATATATGAGATATTGTCCTTCCAGTTCTTCACCTTTTCAATAACACAAATTTATTCATGGATATATCAAACATAGAGTTCCAAGGGTTAGAAATTAATAATTGATAGTCAAAACCTATGAAGACTTTCCTTTGAAACTTCAAAAATTGTAACAAAGAATTCCAAGAATTTCTAAGTGTGGCTCATAGAATTCTAAATAAGTAATTCCTATGTTCAATCCTTCTTCCCATATATAGGTGTGCCAATAACATATTCTTCTCCATATATTTGTGTGCCAATAACAATTGAAGGATGAAACTATCTTGTAAGGAAGTTTGCTAGAGCATTCTTCTTTTTATCAATGTCTTTGAACTTGATAGAGAAGTTTGCTAATTCCAAAATTTCTAGTTTTCTTTGAAGTCAAATAACCATGCATGTTTTTAAGATTTGACTTTAGGGTAAATTCTTTAGAAATAACAAAGATCAGGAACATTTTCATACCTTTTATGGATGCCAAAATTTCTTTATGTGATAACTTAGTTGAATTCCACTAAATTGTCCATATGCAAACTTACACATTTCTTCATATCCTTGAGCAGACGATTCTATCAAAACTCCTCTCCAATGTTCATCAATTACACATGTATAAATGTTCTTTATTCCCCCACTAAGAAACTTTAATGGAGGAAGATGCTGCCATTTCTCTTTGATTTGCTTGATAGCTTCATTATGTGCTTGCGACCATGTAGGAGTGTTATTATTTATTCTTCGATTTAATAGCTTCATGTCCACAACAAGTTGTAAATATAATGGGGCAATATGATTGATGCAACCCAAGAATATTTGAAGATGTGTTTTATCTTTGATTTCATATGAACATTATACCAGTATTTTCCAGAATGTGTGGTTGTAAGAGATGTTTTTCTAAAAGAGATAGAAATTCCTAAAAAATCAATCATTATAACTCCTATCATTAATTTATCTTTTTTTGCCAATAAAACTAGACCATGCTTATATACAAGATCATAAAACCGATTGATATGATCTAGATTGTATTTTCATTCCCTACTAAAAACTAAGATTTCAATATATACAACCTAAAACTTTATACGATGTCTATAGATAGCATCATTCATTTTTTTTTCAAAAACCCACTAGGAGCATTCTCTAGATTCAAGGACATTACTATATATTTAGGTTCCACAAAATGAAGCTTTGTAGATATCTTCTGGCCATATTGCTATTTTTCCAAAACTAGACTGCAAGTCAAACTTAGAATATATGGCATCCTTTAATCCTTTGGAGAAGATTAACTTTGCTTGGGATATGATGTTTGATATATTTCAAAAATGCATTTAGAGGTGAATAACCAACAACCAAACTTTCTTACCTCTCTTTCTCTCCGAGTGCATTGTCACATAAAATCTTGTACAAGCCCAAATGGACTTTGAAGGGACAATCAATCCTTTATGAAGCAACTTTGTGATTTCTTTATGCATTCAATTATTTATTTCGCATTGATTCCTCTATGAGTTGCTTGAGCGACATTAGCATATGGAACTTAAGGGGGTGAAATTGCATACCATTCTCTTTCCAAAAATTATTTGTGTTGGAATTTGTGCAACTTCATAAGTTATTCTTATTGTACTTGTATTGTATTAACTTGTACCTCCTACGAGAGATTATACTGGTGTAATTAATCATGTAAACCTTAGAAAGAATCAATGTAAACCCTAGGAAAATAATACACAAGAAAAGAATAAAAACAAATTATTTTGTATTTCCCCAAGGTGATGCCGGCGCTGGTGGCCAACAATAACGTATTCAAACTTCACTGATAGAATCTTCCAAAATGATGCCACACAGATGGCCAACAATAACGTATACGAAAATGATGCCGGCGCAGATGGCCAACAATAACGTCTTTAAACTTCAATGACAGAATCACTATCGCTGATAATGGACCGTTCACGTAGTATAAAACATTCAAACATAATACCGAGTATTTTAATGAAATCTCAATACTGTAACAACTTCATTTACCTTCTGTAAATGGAGAATATACACTCAGAAACAAAAAATACAACCATTTTAGTATTTTTTTTGGTTTCTATTAATTCACAAAGAAAATCTAGCTCACAATGTATTCTAACCTCTAATCATCAAATTTACAAGCCTAAATAGACAGAGCATAGCTCTCTTCCTCAAATTAGGGTAACAAACAACCAAGAATAGCCTATTTGTGATTATGTATCAAACAGTTAAAACAAATAACTGAAATCCTATTTAATCCTCACCTACAATCTATATTTTAGGAACCAACTCCTATAGTAAGCCAAAACTGATTCACAAGCTTCTTTTTTTTTCCCTTGCCAGATGTAAAGATGCCCCTGCAGTAGGCTCCCAGGGTTAAAATGCTTATGAATCCCTATTCATAAGTTCTTTAATGGAGTAACCCTTCTTCTCAATCTCTTCTACATTCATCCAAGTAGCATCTTCTTCAGGGTGCTCTTTCCACTTAACCAAATAATCTAGGTATTCTCTGCCTCTAGTCTTCTTAGCTAATCTGGTGTCTAATACTTTTCCGGCTCCAAAGGCTTTTCAATTGGCATATCCTTTTCCCACTTCACCTCCTTATTCATACTTGGTTCTAGATTATTTGTAACTTGTTATGTTCCATCCTTTTCATAAGGATATAAGTAAGATATGTTTAATATAGGAGATATACCAATCCCATCTGGTAGCTGCAATTCATATGCATTAGCTGAGAACTTCCTATGAATTTTGTAGGGTCCTATTTTTTGAATTTCAACTTGTTATATTCACCTTTTGGGAATATTTCCTTCCTTAGGTAAGCTAAGACCAGATCGCTTACCTCATAGTTGACCTTTCTTCTCCTCAAATCCACTCTAGACTTATACTTCTGATTGTTCTATTGTAATTGTTGCTTGACTTGTTCGTGTAGCTTGGTGATGGTTGCACCAAATTGTTCACCTTCAACACTCCTTCCTTCGAATTTCCCTAAGTCTCTTAGCTCATATACACCCCTAGGATGCATTCCATACAGAATTTGGAAAGGACTTTAGGCCCGTGCTTCGATTGGGTGAATCATTGTATGTAAACTCAGCTTGAGCTAGCACATGATCCCATTATCTTGGCTGCTCAGTAGTTAGGATTCTCAAGATATTACCTAGACTTCTATTCACTACCTTAGTCTGGCCATCTGTCTGAGGATGATAGGATGAGCTAAAGTTCAGTTTAGGTCCCATATTTTTCCATAGAGTCCTCCAAAAATGTCCAGTAAACTTAGTGTCTATGTCTAAAACTATACTCTTTGGTAGCCCATGCAACCTAACAATTTCATTAAAGAACAAATTTTCTATATGTGTTGCATCACTAGTCTTATAGCATGGTATGAAATGTGCCCTCTTGCTAAACCTATCTACAACTACAAAGATGGAATCATTACCTCTTTGTGTCTTTGGTAAACCCATAATAAAATCCATACTTACTAAATCCCAAGGACTGCTTGGAACATGTAAAGGAGTGTATAACCCTATGTTTTGGCTCCTCCCCTTAACATGCTAACAAATCCTACACCTTTTCACAAACTTCTCTACTTTTGTTCTCATCCTAGGAAAAAAGTAGAAGTGACTCAACTGTCCAACTGTCTTGTCTATGCCAAAATGTCCATCCAATCCTCCATTGTGTTCCTCTTGAATCAAATTCTCCTTCATAGAGCAATGTGGAATGCATATTCTGTTGTCCTTGAATAACAATCCCTCTTGCAATATGTAGTCATTCCAAGGACCCCTATCTCTTTGGGCAGGATTTAAACTTATCTCATAAGCTTCCTTAATGTCTTTATTAGACTTATACAAATATTTAAGAAAATCAAATCCTAAGACTTGAATTTAACTCTCTTGCATCATTAAGCTTTTCCTACTTAAGGCATCTGCCACTCGGTTAGCTTTTTCACTTATATGCTTGATAACGAAAGTGAAACGTTGCAAGAGATCAACCCACTTCACATGCTTCTGATTTAATTTGGGCTACTGCATTATAAACTGGAAGGCATGATTGCCAAAGAATAATATAAACTCTTTGGGCATTAGGCAGTGTCTCCAATGCCTTAGAGACTATACTATGGCATGAAAATATTTGTCATAGGAAGAGTATTTTTTCCTAGCCTCATTTAATTTTTCACAGTAATAAGCCACTGGCTTGTCCTCTTGGCTCAGGAGAACTCCTATGGCTGTGCCACTTGCATCACATCTTACCTGGAAAAGACTGTCCAAGACTGGAAACTTCAACACAGGTTTCTCTGTCACTTTCCTTTTCAACAAATTAAAACTCTTATCAGCTGTTACTGTCCAATAGAATGGCTGATTATCCTTTTTAATGGTTTCAGTAAATTGAGAAAAAATACCTCATAAGTTTTTGATGAACTTCCTGTAAAAACTTGCTAATCCATGGAAGCTTCTGACTTCAAAAACATTCTTTGGTGTTGGACATTTTAGGATTGCCTCCACCTTTTCTGGGTCCATCTTCAGTCCTTCTTGTGAAATAATGAATCCCAAATATAATAACTCCTTTTTCATAAAGAAACATTTCTTAACATTCATTAATAACTTCTCTTTCTGCAGCCTGTCCAAAACATATTTGAGGTGCCTCAAATGCTCCTCTTTTGTTTGGCTAAATATTAAGATGTCATCCAAGTAACTTTATGACAAATTTTCCTATGAAATATTTAAGCACTTCATTCATGAGCCTCATGAAAGTGATTGGGCCATTGGTTAACCCAAAGGACACAGCCAACCACTCATACAACCCATCATTGGTATTGAAAGCTGTTTTCCACCCATCACCTTCTTGAATCCTAATATGATGACAACCACTCTTTAAATCAATCTTGGTGAAGTATTTTGATCCACTTAGACAGTCCATCAAATCATCTATCCTGGGAAAAGGAAACCTATACCTGATGGTGATTTTATTGATGGCCGTAGAGTCAGTGCACATCCTCCATTCACCATCCTTCGTTGGGCTTAACATTGTTGGGACAACGCATTGACTTAAACTCTCTTTAATCAGGCCCTTATCCAACAATTTCTAAACCTGATTTCTAATTTCTTCATTTTCTTTTGGGGTCATCCAATAAGAAGCCTTGTTTGGTAGGCTTGCTTCAGGTATCAGATCTATGTGGTGACTAATGTTTCTTTTCAATGGCAATGCATTGGGTAAGTCATCAACTACAATGTCTTGGTAATCCTCTAACATGTCCTTAATTTCCACAGGAAAATCTAAGATGACAGTACTAACATGTTCAATTCTTGGTTTGCAAACAATAGCATAAATCACCTCTTCTTCTGTCAACTGCTGTAAGAACTTTTTCCCATTTAGCACCAGAGTTTTTGGCTCCTCTTTTGCAGCTCCATTTCCTTCCTGTAAAGGTAGCAACGTGTGTTGGATACCGCCCATCTCGAAATTATAACAATTCTTACTCCCATCATGCACAACTTTCCTATCAAATTGCCAAGGTCTACCTAGCAGAACACATAAGAAATTACCAAGCCCAAAATGTATCCTAAATAAGAAAAAGGTAGAGAGAGATAAGCAAAAATGAGAGAGAAAAATAGAATATTACGGTATTTTTGTGATAACATTTGATCCCGAAGACAGATTGGGGTGCTCTTGCTATTGTTGGAAAGGTCTCTTTGAGGGCTACAAATTTTGTGTTTTGAGCTTCATGACATTCCTCACTGTTTGGCTGAGACGTGCATAATTTTAAAAATGGGCATGAGGAATCTCGAAAAAGATGTTTTTTTTTCGAAAAGCATCTTTGAAAAGATGCTTTTCGAGATTCCTCATGCCCATATTTACACATATGCATGCCCTGGAAAAGCTGTGAAGAATATTGCAAAGCTCAAAACACAAAAGTTTTATCCCTCGAGGAGACCTTTCCAACGGTACCAAGAGCGCCCCTATCTGACTTCGGGATCAAAAGTTATTGTAATAATACTGCAATATTCTCTTTTTCTCTCTCATTTTTGCTTATCTCTCTCTACCTTTTTCTTATTTAGGATATATTGTAGAAGAGGGTAGAATTTTATGCATGGCACACATCCATAGGTATGATATCACAAGTCACTTTGTCTTGATATCTGCCTATTTGGAATTCCACTTCACCTTGTTCTGCAACCAACAATTGGTGTTCCTTATGCAGCCATGACACCTTGTAAGGTGTTGGATGCTTGACTTTCCTAAGCTTCATCTTTTCCACCGTTTCAGTGGACACCAAATTGTTGGTGCTTCCACTATCAATAACTATTTTGCAACATTTCCCTTGAACTTTGCATGTAGTTCGAAATAAGGCCTTCCTTTGTGAAGACTCTACCACCTCCTTCTCTGGTTTCAATAACACCTTGTTCATAAGAAGAGCTTCCCTAACCTCAGGTGCATTTTCTACCATAGGAGCTTATGCCTCTGCCTGCTTTCCTTGTGCAACATAGTTTCCTCTTTATCCTACATTTTCATTGTCAGGGAATTCATAGGACCGATGGACTAGCTTGTTACATCTGTAACACTAGTAGACTGACTTTTCACCTCTACCTCTACCTCTATGGTAGGATATTCCAACTCGAGGTTCATCTCCTTTCCTTGTTTGATATTGCTGGTTAGAACCACCAACTTCATCCTTGTAGGTTGTAACTTTCTCTCTTCCAGTTGTTTGTCCCTTTCCCTTGGTAGATCCTCTTCCTCTACAAAAGGTTTGCTTCCTGGTTATCTTCTCTTCTTCCCTTAGAGCATACAGATAAGCTCCTTCCATAGTGATAGGAGATAACATACTAATCTCATCCTGAATCTTCGTCCTCAACCCATTGATGTATCTAGCTGTATTCTCAGAGGTATCTTGAATGGAACCCTCTCTCAAGTTTACCCTGTAAAAATATTTTGTATACTCTCTAACAGTCAACGACCTTTGCCTAAGGTTCTACATCTGTCTATAGAGACTTAGTTGGTAGTCCTTGGGAAAGAACTTACCTCGCATCTTAGCAATCATCCTATCCCAAATTTTTATTAATGACTTGTTTTTCTTCTTCCTCTGAGCCTACACACTATCCCACCATAGTGCTGCATGGCCTTTCAATCTAGTCACAATTAGTTTTACCTTCTTGTCCTCCTCTATCTCTCCATAATAAAAACATCAATCTAACTCTCCTATCCAGTCTATCAGCCCTTCTGCCGACAAATTCCCATCATAAGTAGACAAGGAGGGTTTTGGTCTAGAGCTGGAACCTAACGCAGACCTTAACAACTTCATCTCAGCTGTTTTTGGTGTTGCCTCATCTTCTTGGTCACCACACTCTACTTCTGATTCACTCATCTCCTAGGTCTGGTTCTCGTTGCCTAGCCAACTCCATAGCTTCCAGTCTATCCTTCATAGCCCTCATTTGTTCCATCAATTCAACATTTTTAACAGGTCTACCTCTTCGACCTGCTCTACCTCCTCTCATTCGTATTGCCTTTTTCTTGTTTTCTTTTATTTGAGAGAAACAAAATATGTTTCACAAATCTCAAGAAATACAAATTTCCAAACTCAATAAGTCTGTATACTTACACGTTCCTCTTAACTTCTCTCTGATACCAAAATGATGCCGACACAGATGGCCGACAATAACGTTTTCAACCTTCACTAACAGAATGTACCAAAATGATGCCGCACAGATGGCTAGCAATGATGTATACCAAAATGATGTCGGCGCAAATGGCCAACAATAACATCTTTAAAGTTCACTGACATAATCACTATCACCTATTATGGACTGTTCACGTAATATAAAACATTCAAACAGAATAATGAGTATTTTAATGAAATCTCAATATTGTAACAACTTCATTTACCTTATGTAAATGGAGAATACACACTCAAAAACAAAAAATACAACCATTTCGATAATTTTTTTGAGTTCTGTTAATTCACAAAGAAAATCCAGTTCACAATGTTTGCACAATGCATTCTAACCTCTAATCATCGAATTTACAAGCCTAAATAGACAGAGCATAGCTCTCTTCCTCCAATGAGGGTAACAAACAACCAAGAATAGCCTATTTGCGATTATGTCTCAAATAGTTAAAACAAATAACTGAAATCCAATTTAATCCTAACCTACAATCTATATTTCTGGAACCAACTCTTGTAGTAAACCAAAACTAATTCGCAAGTTTTTTTTTTCCCTTTGCCAGCTGTAAAGATGCCCTTGCATCACAAGGTAAGTCGACCCCGATAATTTTTCACTTGGAAAATCAATATAAATAGTAGGCACCCCTCATTATTTCATCCACACACAACAAGTTGCTCCAACAAAAGAGGTACGCTATTGCAGTCAAGGAGAGTGCTTTTCGGGGTTACTTGTATCTTAGAGAGCCATTTTCTCTCTGTTTCTTCTTTTCTCTGTTCTTAGGATATATTATCTCTATACGAAGGTTTGATGGGGTTTTCAACACATTATACAACCTGACGAGAACTCTAAATAGTTCTCTTTTTTTGTAGGTTGCATTTAGTGGCTATTTTTTCCTACGAATCAAAAAGTGGTGCTACTAGTTGCACATCATTTTTTTCGGGGATAAAATCACAAATTTTTGGAAACCCAATGGTTTTTTTAATCACATAAAAAAAATCAATATTTATTAAAAACGTACGATAATATTTAAAAAAAAACCTTAAAAAATAAAAAATATATATGCAATTGATATTTTTTAATTAACAAAATTAACAATTTTTCTTTAAATTATTTATCAAAATTTGATAAAAAAATAAAACGATGTTAAAAAATTAAATACAAGATTAATAAATTAAAAAAACTTAAAAATACATTAATAAAAAAATTAAAAAAAACAAATTATATATATATATATATATATATATATAATAATGCTCTATTTGGGTGGAAGTATGAAATTCTCACATAAAATAATATTTTTTTTATTAAAAAAATGATTTTATTTAAAAAAACAAGAGCCACGAGGTGGCAATGTCACCGCAATTGCTAAAAATTATTGCTACAAGACAAATGCGATAGAAATATGGTACTTTTGCCACAAAATTGTAACATGAAAGGAAAAAAGTTGCCACAAGATTTCATAGCCATCCAAGGAAAAAAACAACATTAAAATGTATCTAAAAACAAATATCTAAGTTGATTTTATTTTATTTGAAGTCGTCAGAATATTCTGCGATTTTCACCTTTTCCCTTTATATTTCCCAATTTGTTTTGTTTGAACTCTAGTTAAAAATATTCAAAAGATTTTAGAGTCACATATATAAGTTTTGGAAATTGCATAATATGAGTTCCATAAGGGGTATTTGAGGGTGATGAACCCATCTATGCATTTAAAAACACAATTTAAAGGCTTCCAAATTTGCATTTTACAAAAAAAAGGTTATCCGATTTTGACTAAAAACCACCAGAAAGTCCAAACTTGTAGAGTAAATAGACTACTCCATTTTATGTTAATTAACTATATTTTTATAAAAATATAGATATCACAATAAGGTCATAATCAAATCCACACTATTAAATAAAATATGATGGAGAGTTGAATCCCCATAGATGGAGAACATAGATGGGCGTGGAAGAATATGCCTGATAATAAGTAATCCCTACAATTGTTGACCCCCAATGACTTGGCATACAAATAGTAGCAACTCCATTGAAGTCTCATGACCTAAAAATCCATGTTCATCTTGTGGTAATATCTATGGAGGGAGCACCAGGATTCAGTCGAGCGCCTTGGCAAGTGGCCAAGGGGCGCAGAATCCCCCACCCAACTGCGAAAACCTAGTTTTGGTAGTTACCCATAGAAATATATCTCAGGTGAGACTGCATCTATGTCGCAGGTGTTTTCGACTGGGATTTTCTTTGTCAGGATGATATCTTGGGATTTGTTGTACGCAAGAGAAAAGGAGACTGAACTTAGGTTAAAGAGATGCTAGAAGGCCAACAAATGGTTCTGTTGCTGGGACACAAACAATTTTGGTGAGGGATATGTTGTGGCATCTAACGAAACCTAAAATCCAAGATTGGGTGGATTTCAAAGCGTTAGAGTTTGTGCGAGAAGAGAGTAAAGGATCTGTGTGGAACCCATCAGAGTGGTTTGGTCGATACCTCTACACGGATATTCATGATATTTTCTTTTCCGAATTGCCCATTGTGTTGCATGAGTGGTTGTCTAGGTTTGCAACCCAGCAAAGAAACTTCCAAGGAGGAGCAACGACATAGTGGAATCCTCAGTTGATTTAGCGACCGAAAAGTGTGAGAAACCATGTGTCGAGGGATGTTGATTTTTGGGTAGAAAATATTTTGGAGTGATATGTTACTGAGTTTGTTGTCGATACAATAACCTCATATAGTGAGGGAGAGCAAAAAAATTTCCAAGGACCTCACGGAAGAAATTTGTTGTCCCTAAAAACCCAGATAAAGATGCTCGTATGTGAAAAAGGAATCTTGTGAATGTAACAGTTAAAAACCGTGCGAAGAAGGTTGGTCATGTCGCAGCAGAATTGTGTGAAAAATGGAGCAAACTAAGTTGATATATTCCCTTGAGATAGGAGAACTGAACCAGATATTGGTTGTTTAAGAAGCGAAATAAGATTTAGGTCAGGAAAGAGAAGAAAGACTCTGCTAGGAAGAGAGAGTTTTAGTAAAACCAGGGAAAAGAAGACTACAAGATTTAGGTCAGGAAAGAGAAGAAAGACTCTGCTAGGAAGAGAGAGTTTTAGTAAAACCAGGGAAAAGAAGACTACAAGCTCACGTCGCATGTTGATGAAGGTTCTTATAACAAGCAAGACAAATATCAACCCATACATGAAGAAGAGGAATCATAGGAGTTAGTAGAAACTCCAAGACCAGAGCATGAGTACAGTACACCTACAACGCTGCATACATTTCCAGAGGTAAGATATAGAAACTGGTCTCCAAGTAGATCTATAAATATAAATAGCACTAACGCCGTGAATAGTGGACAAGGGAGTTCAACTAATTTTTTTTTTCCCAAGTGTATCAGGATCCAACCTAATGGCTGGATTAGACATTAAGTTGCTTGGTATTTAATGGAAGTGGGTTGGAAGACCTAGAGCAACATTGGTTTCTATGTGAAACCATATGGAATGTGCGACATATCTAGGATGAGAACATAAAGAGAGCACAGATGGTCATGACTTAGCGAGGTCGTGTGCTAGACTGGTACATGAAGTTTTCTATAGTACCAGTAGGATTTGCGCATAAAACACTTGACCAGATTCGAATGAGAATGATAGATGAGTGTAGAAAACCGAAGTATGAGTCGCAGTGCATTACAGATATTACAGAAATCAAGTAGCTACCTACAGAGTCTATCTGGGACATTGACCAGAGATTTAAGACATTAATGGACAAAGTAAGCTTCTAGATGTCAGATGTACAACATAAGGAATGGTTCATTACTGCGTTGTTACCACACATCCATATCCCATTGATGCAACAAAATATTGTGTCGTAGGCAGAAGCTCTGGAAATAGCCATGAATCTAGAATCCTTGTCAATGGGAGAAAATGACGCAAGAATGATGTAGATTCAGTCGCAACTAGCTAATATTACGGTGCAGATCTAGGACATCAAGAAAGGCAAATAGATTCGAGAAGATATATGGTGTACAAGGTGCATAATAGAGGGGCACCACAAATATAATTGTATGATGCTCATGAACTATGTCGCTGTAGGAGCGTCGAACCCAATAAACACCCAAGGGATTCCTTGGTGTAGAATATGTCAAACTAGAGTCCATCGATCGAAAGAATGTTTGCATTTACAGAAGATTGTAGGTACACCAACTAGTTTGTATTGTAAGTTTTTTAAATTAGTAGGACATGATGAGAAAGATTGCAGAGTGCTTCAACTACTGCAAGATAAAATGGTGGATACCTACTTGATGAAAAATGATGAGCAGATGCAAGATGAACGAGTGCATCCTCAGTATCATCTTGATCAATATCCAGCAACACAATTTCAACAACCACAATATCCTTAGCACCAATATCAACAAAATCAATATCCACCGCAGCAACACTACCCTCAACCAAGGAGGGGTGGAAATTTTTGAGGCCGAGGACAACAACAAGAAGGGAGAGGATTTGGTCGAGGAAGAGGCCAAATCATATGTTATAACTGTGGAAAACTAGGAAACTTTGCTCAATATTGTGCAAGTCTTGCAAAGACATGTACGTATTGTAAATAATTTGACCATATTGTTGAACTGTGTCCATAATTAATTGCAAAATGACAGGATCGAACCATGGGAAATCCCAATCACGCACAAAATCAGAAATCTAACCCCAACCAAAACATCCAGATGATTTATTCCGAGCCAAGAGAACCAAATAATGATGTCGTTACAAGAGGAGGTGTTGCAACAGGAGCATACCAAAATACACAACATGGACAATTGCAGGTGCCACCTGCGACAAAAAATAAAGCACCAATAGATGTCTAGAAGGAAAATGAAGTATTCTTATATGTGCAACCAAAATTTGTTGATACCAATCAAACGTCAAAATCTGGACAAGTAAAAGAGATGCCCAAAATATTTGAGAAACTACTCAGGAAGCAACCAATGAAAAAGGTTAGTAAGCTCAAAGAATTTTTCAAAATTTGTTTAGTACTAATCCATGATAAAGATGCTGTCGCAGAATTGACAATACTCATAGAAGAAATACCAGAGGAAGTGTGACTGGAAAAAAGAGTTAACCATGTTGGGAAAGGGTTGAAAACTGGTCGCGAGTTGTGAATGACTGTGCAGATAGGAGACTATGACATGGACTATATCATTCTAGATATGGGCTCTAATGTCACTATCTTGACAAGGTAGACATGAGAAATCATGAACAAGCCACAATTGTATTGGTCTCTCATTCAACTAATATTAGTGAATTAGTCGAAGGTTCTACCCAGTGGTCGATTGACGCAAGTACCTGTCGAAATAGAAGGACAAAGGACATACACATTGAAGTGATCGAAATTGTTTATGATACAAACCCATATCCTACACTTTTGGGAATTTATTGGGAGATAGATAATCAGACCATAATTAATTTTAAGAAAATAATATTGTCATTTGAAGATTCATAGATGAGGGTGGCCGCGCCAATTGATCCGCTTGAAGGGCAGAGATAAGTCAAGCCAGTAAATAATGGAGGCCAAGGTAATTAATTGGATCAACTGTATAATATCATGTATTGAAGAGACAAATATATAAATCCAACATTTGATGGAAAGCTGAGTTGGCGTAGTGTTAGCTCTTGTATATCCGATTCAGGCTCACATTAAAAAATTGGCAAAATTGGTTGCATGAAGTTTCCATGCAAAGATGTGTAAGAATTACAAGATCTATGCGATGGGTAGGAGCTGAGGCAAGTGAAATACCTACATAATAAGTTTTACCTAACCTTGTGACTTTTCTGGTGGAATTTGAAGTAAAAGACACAGAAACGCAACGATTGTACGCCTTGGAATTTATGTTGGAAGCTACGCCCGGTAGATGGTGGGGTACACATAAACAATCTATATCTGAATTGAAGCAGTGGAGAATATTACCGGAGATTAGATTTGGAGAAGAGATCAGTTATACTGATCACAAGTAAATAGGATTGAAAAATCTCGTCGAACATATTGAGCATTGTCGCACAACATGGAAAGAGTATCTGTGACAAGAATGGGTTCATCGCTTTATACATACATTGGATATGGTACCAAGGAATTAGTACACATAAGTGAAGCTGCAACGAGGAACTCTCGAGTGGGATGAGTTAGCCACCAAATTCACACACACATTTGAGTTTGCAAGTGATCATCCAACAATTGACGTTGTGCTATAGATAATGAAAGAGAATGTATTTAAGGAAATACTTGTGGCAACTACAAATTTCCATCAGTGCAGCACGACAATACAACATTGGATGGAATGTTACAACATCACGGGAGAACCAGATGATGAGGACCTGCTTGACATAAAAATACCCAAGTCAGAGGTATGCACGCAGTGGAAGGATTTGGCATTTCTAGCAACCAATTCCTAAGTCCACTTAAAATTAAGAAAGTAATTATGGCTCGCTTGAAAATCCAAAGTTCACCAATATTGGATATTATTGGGATGATGAGACTGTGGGGAAGATCATTGATTTCTTGCATGAATTCCAACATATGTTCCCTACAAATTTTTTAGAAATGAAAGGAATATTCGGATACCTCGGCGAAATGAAGATACCTTTGAGGCCCAACGCAAAACCAGTCAAGCATTGACCAATATACAGATTGAATCCACGATAAAAATAAAAGGTTAAAGATGGAGTGGATAGAATGCGAGAGGCAGGTGTTATAGAACTTGTCTAGGAATCAGAATGGATTAGCCCGATTTTATTACAGGACAAGAAGAACCCAAGTGAAGTAATAATTTGTGTCAACCTGAGAAAGTTGAATGATTCTTATTTACACGAACCCTTTCTGACTCTTTTTACAGATGAGGTACTGGAGAATGTCAGAGGGAAAGAGATGTACTCTTTCACTGATGGATTTTTTGGCTACCATCATATCGGGATTTCATAGGAGGACCAACATAACAATACCTTTGCGATGAGTGAGGATGTTTCCAATACACAGTAATGCCCTGTGGTCTTAAGAATGCGCCTACGATTTTTTCCATAATCGTAGTTGTTTCCTTTAAAGATTTTATACAAAAAATTCTTGAAGTATACTTCGATGATTAAATAGTATTTGGGCTCATAAAAGTCCATATAGAGACCCTAAGGATGATGCTAGAAAGATGCCGCCAGTATCAAATTTCCCTGAATTTGAAGAAATGTGTCTTTTCGCACCTTTTGGGGTGTTGTTGGGCCACGTGGTCTTTCATGACATAATTTTGGTTGACCCAACCAAAATTGAGATTGTCCTCGACCTACCACCACTTAATACAGTTAAACAGTTAAGAGTGACACTAGGACACACTGGATACTACAGGAAATTTATCAAAGGATATGCTTAGGTGACTGCTCTGGTGGAAAAAATGTTGAAAAAAGATACTAAGTTTCAATGGATAGCGAACTGCCAAAAAAATCTAGACAAGTTGAAGAACAAGATGGATACTGCACCAACACTTGTGTTTCTAGACTAGGAAAAAGAGTTCCATGTTCATGTCGACACATCGTTTATTGCGCTTGGCGTGGTACTGATGCAACCTGGTGAAGGACCGATTGATCATCCCATTGCCTTCGCTAGCAGAAAATTATCAAATGCAGAAAAGAATTATACCACGGCGGAAAGAGAAGGGTTATCGATGGTATATGTGCTACATAAATCCAGACACTATTTACTAGGAGGACATTTTAATATGTACACTGAGCATTCGGCATTGAAATACCTGGTCAATAATCCAATGTTGGGGGGGAATATCCGTTGGTAGATTCTCTTCTTCAAGGAATATGATTTTTAGATAATTGTTAAACTTGGTCGATTGAATTTGGGGCTAGACCATATTTTGAGGATTGAAAGTGGAGAAGAAACTACTAGTCTGGAAGATAATATTCCTGATACGCAACTGTTTTCAATAACCATGTTTGATGATCAATACCGAGATATCATACAATTTTTAAGTACGGCTTATGCGCTAGCTAAATTCACCACTGCACAGAAGAAGCAGTTGGTTGTGCATGCTGCAGATTTCCAATTGACCGCTAGACACTTGTATAAGATGGGTCTTGATGAGATTCTACGACATTGCATTTTGGAGCATGAGCGCCCGATGATATTAAATGAAGCACATGTTGGTGTCACATGAGGCCACTATGCAGGGAAAGCTATTATGCACAAGATTTTCCAAGTAGGGTTATGGTGGCCCACCATGCATGCAGACACCCAATATTATTATTGCAGCTGTGATTTTTTCTAGAGGACTTGAAATCCTTCCCGAAGAGATGAAATTCCATTGGCACCGCAGATAACGTTGCAAAAATTTGATAAATGGGACGTTGATTTTGTAGGACCTATCAGTTCAACAGGGAAGCATTAAAGCATGATATATTATCACCGCGTCTGATTACCTAACCGGGTGGTCTGAATCATCGCTCGGAAAAGATTGTACTGATGTGACTGCTGCCAAGTTTCTATTTGAAAATGTTGTGACAAGATTTGGGCACCAAAATATTTTAATCAGCGATCAAGGTACACATTTTGTTAATCAGTTGATTGAAGAAGTGACGGGGGAATTTCAGATCCAATATAGAAGGACAATGCCATATCACTCTCAAGCAAATGGAGCGGTGGAATCATTGAACAAAATTCTGTAAAATGCATTGACAAAGGTTTGTAATGCCTAAAGAGATGACTAGGACTAGAAGATTTTTGCAGTATTATGGGCATATTGCACAATGTGTAAGAAGTTGACAGGTCAGACTCCATTTCGGTTGGTGTATGGGTAAGAATCTGTCATGACTATGGAGTACATTGTACCAAGTATAAGAATTGTTGTGATCACCGAAATGACAGATGTTGATGCTGCCAAAGACATGTTACTTCAACTAATACAGTTGGTAGAAGAACGTTTTGTCATAGGGTTTCATCAAAAGATTGAAAAGAAAAGACTGAAGGTATGGCATGATCGATACATTAAGAATAAACAATTTCAAGTCGAAGGTCTTGTTCTCATGTATGATAGCAAATTATTCAAATGGAGGAGCAGTGAAACTACAAAAAATAGATGGGACAGATGTTAGAGGACTCATCAATGGGAGTCGATTGAAACCATATTACGATAGCTACGACTTGATCGCATAAAAAAAAGGAAAGATGAGCCAAAATTTATGGTCACAGACTGCTAGTATGTCGCTGCAAAAAGTGAAGTTTTGGAGACTTGGCGTCTACTAAAGGTCAAAATGTTGAGCGAAGACACTTCATCTTTCGCAAGAAACAAACCCTATTGAATGCAAAAAATTGTTTGCAAGGACAACACCACTGTTGTAAGAAAGGTGCTTTAGCAAATATAAAAATAAAATCACAAGGAGTGCGATGATGTCGCATGAGATACCAGAATCCTGGATATGGTAGGCCAGAGGTCATTAATTCGACAAATCCAAGAAAATATGGTGGCATGCTTTTTGGTCACGTCTGGATTTATGACAAAAAATACCATTTGAAGTGAGAGTTAATTGGCGGCATGCATAAAATTTTCGTTAATGAATCGGACAGTACGCTCATGTGCTTGAAAATATGGATTCCTTTCTATTGATTTCCTGCGTGCGCGAAGAATGACTATGGAAAATTGTTGCACGGTATCATCCTTCGCGCCCAAGTTCGTTTCATTCTTTTGCAAGAGAGAAGAGTTGTTGTTGTCTGCAACCTTGTGAGCCGAAGCGAATTGTTCATAGCATGTTAATTTCCATCTCTAGTACAAGTATAATTGTTGAATTTGAGTTTCATCCCGCATCGCCTACGATAGTCATGGAGGATACTGCTGGTTATGTTCCACCACAGACGGAGGTTTCAACAGTTGCTGCACAAACCGCACTAGCTACTGCATAGACTGCACCACATGTTGAACAAACTGCTCTAGTTGTGGATCCAAACCCCCATCGGTCATTTGGAAAAGTGCATGCAGATAGACAAGCTCTATATGGAATCACATGGGGCATGCATGCTAGTAACCTGAAGAGGAAGGGAAAAGCATCGAAAAGCCGAGTTCCACCCCCATCGGATGATGAAGATTCTGAGACAAGAAATTCGCTACCACCTTACGTGCTGCCCAAACATAATGATGCATCGAAATTTAAAATACCAAAGTGAATAGGGGCCCCACTGATAGCACCATTGGTGCCAAAAGGAGTGAAGGTGTCCAAGGATATCTTGTCGAACCAGTGGAAGTTATCCTTTGCTGACCACGACACAAAGAAGAAAAAATACATGGAATGCAAGAACTATATGGTGATTGTGCAAGACACACCAGATGCGCCAAAAAGACTTGTCCCAATGGAGTGGGATAGAGGACTAGAGTAGTACGACATACTGTCGTTGCTATATATGCCGCATTTTGGCCGCAACATACTGATAAACACCTGTGTTAAGTAGTTGTTGGTATTCTTTCATGGTGGTTTCCTACGGATTGGAAAGCCTATATTTGTAGATGTGAAACTTATCGCAATCATCACACGTCTACCATTTGCAGGAATGGAACCAGCACCACTTTGAAGGAAGGATCAAGAAGCATCGATTGTTACGCAGATGATGGAAAAGTACGACATACTGAGAGAGAACAAAGGATATATGATATCCTCCATTAATGATTATATTGTTCGCTTTGCTGTGAAGGTATTGGACTCAAAGTTAATAAGATGCACCCAACCCAATGTACTAAGGGTACGATCATGCTGGTTGAAATCTGCAGAGGGAGTTCAGATCAATTAGTCACAATCTTGCTGAACAAACTATTGCAAGATGCCATTGAATCGTAGGATGAGGGTTGGAAATTTCACTACTCATGGCTGTTAATTTTAATTTCAGTCATTGCATGGTCCGACCCATCGAACTACCAATGGCTAGATCTGTGGGTGCATTGCAGAGGAGCACGATACCAAAACCTTCGGTTCGACAAGAATAGAAAGACACAACAGACAAAAAAAAACATTGATTTTTTTATGCACGGGGAGGATATAAGGCACCAGATAAGGAACATGGGTAGGTTGGATGACACCACTGTCAAACAGTTTTGTCAAGTTGTTATATTTGAGATTGGTGCACGCCATGTCAACATGCAGCCGTGCCAAGACCAACATCGCCAATGGTTGGCGATGCAATTCATACTATCAGAGGAATATGTTGAAGAAAATGTGAAGAATGGTCAGATGAATGGCACGTCCTAGTGCCAGAAGAGAAACTAGTGCAATAAGAAGAAGAATTGTGACAAGAGGATCCACCACTTACAAATGAAAGAAATGAAGAATAAAATCCGCTAGAGGATTTTGACTCAACACAGAGTCATTCTAGTTCAACTTGGACAGACTCGAACATAGAAAAGAAAAGAAAACACTTTGAATGGAACATGAAGGGGCCAGGAGGAAGAATAAGAGAAAATCTAATAGAAGTGCAAATACCATTAGTTTGGATAACAATGATTTGCAACTGATGATCAAGGCAATAATTGAAGCTGCGCAAACAAGCTTCACAACCATAGAGGAGCAATAGATAGAGCTCATAGGAACAATTACAGATTTACTCAAAAGCTTGTGCAAATATGTTGAAGCTGTTAAAATTGTTATAGACTATCCATCCCCAAGCACTAAGTCACAGGATCCACCAGAGACTTCAGAAGCACAACTAATTGGAACAATAGTTCCATTTTTGCCAATAAGAACACAGGTATCACGAGGAGTTTTCGATCTAGGAACTCTAGAGTTTAATGATGTCGTAAAGAGCATAGGCCAGATAATGATAGAATTCTCATTAATGGAAATGGTTGAAGTGTATGCAATGCAGAGTGTTGCAGTTGTGGAGATAAAAGTGCGAGAAGGAGCATTAGTTAAGCAAGTGAATGCCACAAACAAAAGTGTTAAGAAGATGAAACTAGTAGTACAAGAGGCTGAGTAAAAGATGAAGACATGGGAATAAAATCATCGTAGGCTCAACAAGGAACTATCCATTACTTGTACAAAATTTGTAGAGGATGGAATAACAGAGGAGATGGCGCCAAAAGCCAAGGTCGCTTGCCTTGGAGAAATAGAAAAAGACCTTCGAGATAAAGTCACAGAGATGGAAGTGTGGGTAAGACCAAGCACAACCCTGAGGTGTTGGAGGAACGAAGGAAAGCAACAATGGAAGTTGCATAGAATATTGAAGAGGTAAAAGCAGTGTGTGCTACAGTCATGGACCAAGTCTTGCAGGATTGGGAATCACTCATAGATGATGCGGAGTTAGAGAAATTTGCAGAGGAGATGCGCACAGTTGAATCAGACATGAACATGATGAAGACCGCAATGAAAAAATTGCCCTTAGCAGAAAAAAATGGCTAAGTAAACAAAGATAAAAAAATTGCAACAGCAGGTCACAGTGTTGCGCATGCAATAACAACAACGCACAAATAATGTTGAAGAGCTGCAGGATGAAGCTAAAATATTTACAGGCATCATTTAGCATGTACCTCAAAAGGTGCGAGAAGCATCAGGGTCAGTTGGAAAGGTAATGGCGGAACATATCATTTCCGACCTTGTGGAGCAATTGAAGAAGACATAGGAAGAAGTGCGACATGAAGCAAAGAGAGTAATGAAAATATTACAAGATTTTCAAAGAAAAGTCGACACAAGTGAACAAATGGAGGAATACGATTTCTGTGGCTAGGGATGAGCCATAGGTGAGTGTTGGTGTCCTATTGGGCCTAGGGAAAGGTAAGCATAATTCACTTAGAATTATGCTTAAGTATGAAAAGAGATAATTCAAAAGAAGAGAAAGAAGTTGCGACAAAAAGAAGGAAGAGAAAATGAAGGAAAAGAAGGAGAATGAGGTGCGACAGAGGAAGATAAATAGCAAGGGGTTAATAAAGAGAATCCATGACAGAAGAGAAGTCGCGACAGAAGAAGAAACCGTAATGGAAGAAAATCCGCGATGGAAGGAAAGGATGTGATAGAGAAAGGATGCGACAGAGTAGAGCCATGTCAGAAGGCATGCATCGACACAACGATTAGAAAGAGATAGGTTAGAAAGATCGTGGGTACAAGGTCATCTAGAGTTGGTGAAAGCTGAATGCATGAAGGTATCTTTGTAAGTTAGGTCGTTAGTGCCTACTGACATGTGTCACCAGGATAGGAAAGACATCCTTTGGGCTAAGTGTAGGAAGTCGAATGAGAGAGAGACATGTAAAGAGTCTATAAAGAGACTATAAAAGGGGGAACCCAAGTTGTATGCAGGTTAGTCTCTTCATCGTTGTTAGCTGGTTAGCCTCTATAGTTTCTAAAGTATTGTTAGCATCTGGTTATTGTTGTAAGTCTGTTAGTTTTGCTCAGTGCATTGAGTCAAGAATCTACAACTGAGTGCGTAGAAGAGTATAAGAGACTGAGTCAATTCAGGTTGTGTGTAGATCAATAATAGAGTCAAGTAGAGGAAGACCAGTGACTGGAAATAAGAGATCATGAGAGGAGAGATAAGCATCAAAATATAAGCAAGGAAGACATAGAAAAAAGTCTACATCTTAGTGTGTAGACCAAAGGTGCCATATATTTCTCATGCCAGATGAAGAGCACCTTTGTTTTTTTTTCTTGGATGGGTTTCCATGTTAGATTCTGTGTTATATATGTGAATGTTGAATGTGTTTGAGTCACATGTGTATATGTTGTTGTGAATGAGTGTTTATGTAAATACTTATGAATGAGGTCGTATATATCAGTCGCATTGTTATATGTTGAATGTACCTATGATGGACTGGGTTTATTGCTATATTATTTATAGAGAAAGAAGTGTGTCGCAGTATATCTGTGCATTGTAGGAATAAATAATCCATCCACGGGCTTCGGTCGAGTGCCTTGGCAAGAGGCCAAGGGGCGCAGAATCCCCCACCCAACTGCAGAAACCTGGTTCTAGCAGTTACCCATAGAAATATATCTCGGGTGAGACTGCATCTACATTGCAGGTGTTTCCGACCGGGCTTTGCTTTGTCGGGCCGATATCTTGGTCTTTGTTGTGCACAAGAAAAAAGGAGAAAAGGGGGCTGAACCTGGGTCGAAGAGATGCCATAATGCCAACAAAATGAAAGTAAAAGCCCTTTTTGTTAGCATAATTGTTATTTGGTTTTAGAATGGATATTTTTACTTCTTTGACATCTGATTTATTCTTTCTAAAAACATGTTATGAAATCATTATCTATCATAATAAATAAGATAATAAACAATAAAATAAATAATTGTGTGTATTTGAAATAGTTTCTACAATTTTACGATCTCTTTAAATTTATTATTTATTTTGCAATTTTGTTTGATAACTATACAACCATTCCATTTTTGGCATATTAGAGTAAGAATAACCAAGGTAAAACTGAATTAAGGTTAATTACAATTATAATTGAACCAACGCACACGGTCAAGACTCCGTGATCATTTATCGAGAGAAAATGATTCATTCAATAGAATAAACCATAAAGAAAGGTAAAAAGTTAAATTAGATTGAAAAACTAATAAGAGTGCATTTTATTTATTTAAAAAATCCACGATGATTATAGTCATGTGTATGTCATATGATGATGATGATGATTAACATCCACTAAGACCAACTTTTGTCTATCAGACCTTAAGAAGGATAATACTTGGTTTACTTTAAAATATTGTTCTTGTGCTCAAAAAGCTTGCAAGAAGCTTTCCGAGCTCACTATAGTTTTAGAAAGTTAGGAGGTTATGAAGGTTTGTATTTTGAAAAAAATATATATGGGTCAACTTAATGTTTATTTATAAATATTTAAATTGATAAAATTTATAGTTTGAAAAAAATTGAAAAAAAATCAAATAAACAATATACAATATATATAAATGTCTAATACATATGCTCATGGTTGAATTATCCCCAAAGTTAGCAGATTGACATTAATCACTTTTAAGTTTTCAATGTCAAAATCCGACAACCTTTCCCAACACTTAGCCTTTAGACAAAGTCCAGCGAAATAAAAAGGTTGCAAAAATGCTATTTCCTTGACCGAAAGAAACATAAAACAAATTCTCTGCCCAACCATTCTCTCCATGGATTATTTTCAAATATAAGGAGATCTGTTCATCCCAACCCATATGTGTTTTTGGTAAAATAAAATTTGCACCAAACCATACCTACTAAAAAATCAAGAAGAGAAATTAAAGTTTCGCTTTCTTTGTTTTGATTACACCTCCAATGCACAAGTTACACATAGCTAAATTGCAAAAATGTTTTAAGTTTATGATGGTTTGTTTCTAGAATCAATTTTCCTATTTACATTCATCCTAAGTTGGAGGATGAATATATTGTACATGTGCCAATGTCCATGGCCATCCAAAGTTGGAGGATGACTATATTGTAGATGACTCTCCACGACTATCCAAGTAAGTCCTAATTTTCATAAATGTTGAAGCTATCTTCACGGCCATAAGAAAAAACTAGATAGCTACAAGCTCTCGGTCTCTATCAATAAACATGTTGCAGTAGTATTTGTTTCTAAGAAGCTTCAGTTTGAATTTATAAAACTAAATCTCTTAGTCATGGCAATGTAGAGCTTTGAGTTTATAAAACTAAATTTGTGGTTCATGCCAACTTAGAGCTTTCCCTTAAGGCATGGACTTGTCACCTTGTGGCCATATCTGGTTAGATTTGATTTTGAGAAGTGTTTTGATTGTGTATAATGGCACTCAAGCTTTTGTACTTATTTGTTAACTTGAGGTGGTCAAAACCTTCTTTTATGTCCTTTTGTATCACAATAAATTTTGAAAAGAATTATGACTTCATTATTACAATAAATTTAAATTTTGAAAAGAGTTATGATGACATATAATGACAATTTATTTTGGCTATGTTAAGAAACTAGATCTTTCTTTTATTTCTTACTAGTTTCTTCCAAGAGCAGCAAGGACTAAATAAATTGCAATAAGTTTTAACCTAAGTAGTTTTTTTAGCGCAAATTGTCTTAAAGAGAGAAAAGGGTATCTTTAAACAGAAGGTTGTTGACTTTCTGTACTACTCTGATCACGGGTTAGTTTATTAACTTTTTATGCTAGTGAATTAACGAGACAATGGCGATGTCGTTGTGGCTAGTGTGGTCTTGCAATGAATTGGATTCTTGCATGTTGTCCATGTGTGATAGCGGTGGCATCCTCTCCATTTAGATTTGTTCACATAGAAATGATGACATGTAACAACACTTATAAGCAGCTAAAAAGATTCTTTTTGAGGGCTGTTAAGAGGACATATTCCTACCCCTGGACATATTTCTTTATCTCAGTTTCAATATATATATGTAAAAAGATTTATATGATTATTTAAAAAAATATAGATTTCAAAAAAATAATGTCATAACAATGTAAAAACAAATACTACAACATATTTTGTTATAAATAATTTACTATATAATATCCTAAATATTATTATATAATATGATATGTTTCAAATTTAAATCAGCATAAATCCAAATCCTAGGCTCTATTAAGTGTTAAGAGAGATCAAATATCTCGAGATGCAGAACTCTTTTTTAGTATTGCACTCAAAGAACTATTAACTTTGGTGTGTGACATATAATATTTTTTATTTTGTTAGGAACGAACATTACAACATTTCCCCCCTACATGGTTTTAAAACCATGTGTAGGGCCCTCTTAAAACCATGTGTTATTTAGGAGGCCTTGCACATGGTCTTAAAACCATTTGCAATGCCCTCCTAAACCGTGCACAATATAACCATGGGTTGTTTAGGAGGCCTTGCACATGGTTTTAAAACCATTTGCAAGGCCCTCCTAAACCATGTACAATAAAAACATGGGTTGTTTAGGAGGCCTTGCATATGGTTTTAAGACCATGTGCAAGGCCAACATTTTTTTTTAAGGATAATTCAATTTTTTATTTTTTGTTATTTTGTTAGGTAGGAACATTACAACATCTCCCCCATATTGTGTTGTTTTTTTACCGGCATTTTTTTTTGCCGATAATTAAATTTTTTATTTTTTATTGTTTTGTTAGGTAGGGACATTACAACATCTCCCTCATATTAAGTTGTTTTTGTGGCCAACATTTATTTTGGCAGATAATTAATTTTTTGTGTGTGTCGAGAGGCGCTTTACAGCCCAGTATGGGGGAGATCTTGTAACATTATGTTGTAACGTTTGTCGATATTAAGTCAGCCAACAATAATATTGCCTAATATGAGGGAGATCTTGTAATGTTTGTAACAAGTCAACCAAAAATAATATTGCCGAGTATGAGGGAGATCTTGTAACATTATGTTGTAACGTTTGTAGCAAATGAATAATAAAAAATATTAAATATTATGTCGGCCATGTATTTTCGTTTGAAAGCTAATATATATAAGGAACAAAAAAATATAAAAAACAAAATCTGTGGCAAAGAAAAGAAAAACAAGAGGCGCTCTACAACCCAGTATGAGAGAGATATTGTAATGTTATCTTGTAACGTTTGTCGATATTATGTTTGTTATTAAGAAAAAGAAAAAGAAAATAAAAAAATAATTATCCGCCAAAATAAGTGTCGGCCACAAAAACAACCTAATATGGGGTAGATGTTGTAATGTTCCTACCTAACAAAACAATAAAAAATTAAAAATTTAATTATCCGCAAAAAAAGGTTGAAATGTTCCTACCTAACAAAAACAAAAAATTTGAATTATCCGCAAATTTTTTTTGGCCTTGCACATGGTTTTAAAACCATGTGCAAGGCCTCCTAAACAACCTATGGTTTATTATACATGGTTTAGGAGGGATTTGCAAATGGTTTTAAAACCATGTGCAAGGTCTCCTAAACAACCCATGGTTTTATTGTACATGGTTTAGGAGGACCTTGCAAATGGTTTTAAGACCATGTGCAAGGCCTTCTAAACAACCCATGGTTTTAGGAGGGCCTTGCACATGGTTTTAAAACCATGTATGAGGGAGATGTTGTAATGTTCGTTTTTAACAAAATACAAAATAATAAAACATATTATATGTCAGCCATAAATAATATTAAATATTATATGCCGACCTTAAATAAAAAGATGTGTCTTTTGGTTTGAATCAAATAAATGGCTACACACCAAAGCCGATAGGGCCTTGAGTGCAATACTTAAGAAGAGGTTTGCACCTCGAGAGATTTGATCCCTCTTGACGCTTGATAGAGCCTAGGATTTAGATCTATGCTGGTTATTGTCGACATCTCTATCATAATAAGCAATATTATTTATAGCTGATATTTATAAGAGTAACATTACATAATGTTACAAAATCTTCCCCATACTAAACTATAGAACATCTCTCAACGCAAATATATTTCAAGTTGTTTTCAATATATAAATTTAAAAATAAAAAATAAAAATACATATTTTTATATTTATAAGATGTGTACGGCTCTGAAAGGCATTTGTATAACTTTACGTGTAGGTCCCAAGCTCCATGAGTACCAATCCATTTTCATAAGACCACGGAGGTTGTTCTTATAATAAAAAAACATATATTTTAATGTTTCGTTTCCTTTTTGTTTTAAACATATTTATATTTAATATACTTAATTTGTTGTTTTACCTTTTCATTTAAACCCACGAGCTTTGATCTTTTACATCAAAAAATATTTCACGATAATATTCCTATGAAATCTTTAAATTTCCAAGAAAGTTGTCGGCGATTGAGTCAAATATTGTCTCATGGGTTTTCCGAAGTTCATAATAATAATAATAATAATAATCTATTTTTAAGGTCACCGCCAAGCGAGACACCAAATTGGTGTATGAGACCCCGGTAGGATCGGCACACAATTTCACAATTTCAAACTTGTACTGGGATATTAATGTTATCTTCTACAATGGATATTACTTCTTTTAATAAAATGCGAGAAATGCAGTATATCAACAGAATGCATATAGCAATGACCAATGGTATTATAGTGAACAGTAACATGAATAGTATTTTTGCAGGGCTGAGTAACAGTACATTTACAGAGCCGAATGAACAGTATGATTATAGACTCAAATAGGTATTATGACAGAAGAACCTAAGCAGTTTCTGATCCCAGCTGGTCACTCGAAGTGCAGAGGGAGAGCATACGCTACTTGGTCTTTTACAGACTCATTACAACTTGAGATCGCTGTTTTTGATCCCAGCTGATCGCACTAAGGCGCAGAGGGAGAGCATACACAGCGCTCGACACCAACAGAATGCAACCTAGAGCTGAGCAGACTACTTGCTCAGACTGACACACTTAAACTTGTAGAGCTCTCTAAGACTCGGGATGTGATCTCCGAATATGATGGTCAATAATGAGCCCGAGGGATTTATTTATAGCATCCTAGCCGGTGCAACCGGTAGACACTGACTGGCACTAACCGGTCCAAAAGAGATCCGGTAGCCATTACCTACACTTAGACAGTCATAACCGAATCATCGGGGTGGAAAGTGGGGACTACCACTTCCATTATCTCGTCCCTTAATTGGCCAGAGGCATTACGGGGACCCGAAGAATCATCATGACAGACCGACAAACAGACAGCATAAAACACAGTGGAGCATAGCTGGCCCACAGCAGAATCTAAGCTATTATTTACACAGCGGAGCTTTCATCCGGCCTGCGGTGGAATCAATCGTGGGGCAAACCTGGCCCACTCAGGCTTCATAAGGCCCACCACTGCTTTCAATAATATAAGTCGCGGCCTTGAAGATACTCCCATATGTCATCATCTTCCGAGGAGTCGTAACCTTGAGCATCTTCTACAAGAGAGTCTGTAGCATCAATGTCCGGAGGAAGCGGATATAACCAAGGAGAGAAACAACATTGTATATCGGAACCGTGAAAGACTTCTAGCGATTCACAAATGAACTCTCCGCGGAACTTTGACTCAACTCTGAAGTCAAGAGGAATGTCACGAATAGTTACCCGTGACTCTATGTGGTCACCTTCCACATTTCTCCGTATTACCTTCTGCTGTACATACATGCGGTGCTCAAGCGGCTTGTAGGAACCTCCTTCAAAATGTAGCTTGAATTTAAACCAAAGTTCTCTTTGGTGTGCTATTTTCATATCAGCTTTAAGATGAAGGATAAAATTTGCTCTGCGGTTTTCCCAGTCCATTCTAGGGCAGAACTTGTCAAGGAAAAAATCTGTCCAACCCGACCACTTGGCATTGGCTTTGAGGTTAGCTGGGTCGGCGAAGATTACCACAGTATCATTTTCTCTGCAGCATTGTAAGATTAGATTGTAGGATGTCCATGTAAGATTTCTTGCGCAGAGATCAATATACCATAGATGATCAGTATCATCGTAATCTGTCCACACCTCTGGGCAATCTCAGAGTTTTCCAGTGGCATCTGCAAAGCTAAAGAAAGCTTCTTTTTCTCAGCGTTCAAGAATAGTCAGCTTCAATGGAGAAGACTGAATATTTTTTATCATTGTCAACTGCAGAAACCTTTTCGCTTCATCTGCTGAAGCATACTGCAATGACTCAATACGAACATTCCTGGGCAATGTACCATCCCAGGGAAGGATGAACAATCCTTCTTTTTGCAACAATTCTTCATGGGTCTTTGGCATCTTTGCTGCATCTTTTTCTCTCTGTTCTCTTCTCATTCGTCTTTGTGCAGGACCAGAGCTGGATTCTCCTGGATCAAACATGTTTAGTGCAG
This sequence comes from Pseudotsuga menziesii, assembly GCA_001517045.1. Taxonomy (NCBI): domain Eukaryota; kingdom Viridiplantae; phylum Streptophyta; class Pinopsida; order Pinales; family Pinaceae; genus Pseudotsuga; species Pseudotsuga menziesii. The sequence goes on from LPNX010411625.1 coordinate 170,704, forward strand.
GCTGAAGTTCTTTCAAATCTTCTGCTGACTCCCTGGTCAACATATTAGCAAGGCAGTTAAGATAGCCTGGTTTATACACAATTTCATAATCAAAATTAGACAACCATATAAACCATTTTAAAATACGACTATTGTTTTCTGCCATCACATTTTCATTCTTCAGCATTCCAGGCATTATTTTTAAATCAGTCCTGATAATGAATTTTACTGGCTTAAGGAAGAGAATGAAATGTTGAACAGTCTTCTTGACTGCCAATATTTCTTTATGGCTAGAGGGATAATTTAATTCAGCTTTCTTGAAGGATCCCGAACCGTAGCCACAGATATGTTCTTTCTGATCAATGGCTTCAAGTAACACTCCACCCCATGTATGGGCAGATGCATCTGTTTCTATGATCAGATTGCCTTTCCCTGTGGGCAGGCTAAGTGTAGGCAGCTTTATGACTTTTTCTTTTATCTTTTTAACAGCTGCAGTCATTTCTCTAGACCATGCAGGCGGATTTTTTCTCAATCTGCGTTGAAGCAAAACAATATCAGCGGCCTGACCTTGATAAAATGGTCTGATATAATTTAAAGCACCAAGGAACCTCTGGAGTTGTGTTTTGTCTGTAATTTCATTATGAAATTTGCTAAAACTCTGAAGAACATGGTTTTGTAACACAACCGTTCCTTTATTAATCTTTAATCCGAGAAATTCAATCTCGGTCTTTCCTATCTCCATCTTTGGTTCAGAGAGAACCAATCCATGCTTGTATACCAAATCATAAAAGATCTGCAGATGCTTGAGATGCTCCTGCAGGATGTGAGAGCAGATCAGTATATCATCAATAAAAACCAATATCCATGGATAGTCTCTGAATATATCTTCCATCCATTTTTGGAACTCAGATGGAGCATTATTAATTCCAAAGGGGAGAACTTTCCACTGGTATAATCCATGTGGAATAGCAAATGCAGTTTTAAACCTATCTTTAGCTTCAATACCAATCTGATAGAAACCGGATTTCAAGTCGAACTTGCTAAAGATAGTGCAACCTGTTATTCGCTGCAATAAACTGGCTTTATCAGGTAAAGGATACCTGACTTTCTGGAGAACACCATTTAGTGGCTTGAAATTAACCACTAACCTTGGTTTTCCTCGCTTTTGTTCTGAATGTTTATTGACTACGAAGGCGCGGCATGCCCAAGGACTCTTGGAAGGTTCTATCAGCCCTTTCTCTAGTAACTCTGCAATCTCCTGTTTGCAGAATGCTCGTTCGGAAGGAGTCATTATTCTTGCAGAGGCCTTCATAGGTTTGATCTTCTGGAGAGGATCATAAGGTAATGTAACGAAGTATTTTTCTCTCTTCCAGAATGCATTAGGGCTATCAGAACAACAATATTTTCTAAGTTTTCAGAAATCTCTTTTAACATTTTCTCACCGTGTGTTTCTGAATAAGCTATTGCTCTTTCCATCTTTGCTAGCTGAGGAATACTAGCATCTTCTGGTTCCTTTATACTCCGACATTTGATTTCAATTGTGAATGATAAAGGAAGGATTACTTTCCTCTTATTGATATGACAAGTGAAAGTCATCTGGTAATGATCTACTGTGTAGGGACTGACTTGATGTAAGAAATCAGATCCTAACAAACAGTCATCTTTCAGTTCATCCAGTCTGTAGAAAGTTAGCTTGCTCTGAGCTTTTCCAAATATGACTGGAACAATTTCAGCTTTTCCTTTTATAGGTACTGGGGTACCATGGATAGTAGTTCCACTGCCAAAAGTCTTCTCCCAGTAATAAAGGGGTAGAGCAAAACCTTTTGCAAGATTAACCTGACAACCATAATCAATCTAACAGGAAAGAGTGTATGGTTTGAACTCTTGCAAATCAAACTTTATTTGTATATACAGTTTTGGACCAGACATTAGAAACATACCGGGCTGAGTATTTACAGTCTAATCAAGCTCTTCAGTAGTATATACAATTTCTACATCTCTATCTAGAGCTCCTTTTATGAACTTATTTACTTCTTCTTCTGAAGAGTGTTCTTCTTCAGCGTCTAAGATCTTTATGTGATCTCGGAGCTCACTTACTTCTGTACAGAGCTGCTTTATTTGTTGCTGCTTCTCCTTCACCATAGCTCTCAGAGTTTCTCTCGTTGAGAGTCTATAATGTTGTCTGCTTTCATGCTTATCTGGGTAAGCCTTATATATAGTTGCTGGCTCATGAAAGATGACTACTTTGTGAGGCAACTCTTCTCTTGGTGTTTCTGAGACTTTCTGTTTTCCTTTTAGTTGTTCTAGTAGCAAGGCTTTTTCAGTTCTTATCTTTTCTTGCAGCTAATACTGATATGGCTGAGTTTCAGTAAAAGCTAAGTCAATGGAAGCTATCTGCTTTTCTAAATCATAATGCTTAGGAAAGGAAAGCATATATAGGGAAAAGTCAAATTCAGGAGGCTGGAAAGTATTTACAGAAGAGGGAATAGAGGGACAGGGAGAACTGGGCATATTACACCCCCCCAAATTTGGAGCCTCGGAAGCATCAGTATCGGAAGCAGAATCTGACAGATCAGAGGAGGAGGCTGAAGAGGGACCAAATTTATTAAGCTCAGGGAGATCATCAGAATCATATTCAGAATCGGAATCCGAGGGGAGAAAAGGAAATCACCAGCAGGAGGCTGAGAAGAAGAGGAATAACTCCACCATTGAGGTTGTACAGAAGCACAGAAAGCGGCAAGACGGGGCTTCGCTTTCTTTTTAGGGCACTTATTTGCCCAATGGCCTTTAGCGCCACAAAGGAAACAGGATTCCTTATCTGCGGGTTTCCGCCTTTTCGTGATGTACTTTTTCTTACGAGGAGGCAGTCTTTGTTGCTTCTAATATTTATGGTATTTTGGCCTTTTCCTGTTAAACTTTAAGGGTTTATCAAGATAGTGATATCTGGGATCACTAGTGAAGAAATTCTTTTTCTTCGGCTTTTGTGAACACTGGCATTTTTGATTAAGATGACCACGATTGTGGGCACCACATCCCCAATCTGGCATTTGTGCCACCTTCTTGCAAAATGAAGGTGTATACATATTCTGATGTCTTTTAAAGTCCTTATGAATCCGCTTTTCAAGGCAGTGCTCCTACCATGTTTCTTTGATGTGATGATGGAGCTAAGCAATTGATAAATTCTGATAATTCAAATTTTTATCTTTCATGTATTTTTCCACGGCATCCGGAACATGACCTGGGAAGCTTCTCAGGTAGTGTTTGAGATATGCCGGGTCACTTGCTTTCCCTGCTCTTATTAGCAGTTTTTGCATATAACAGAAATACTCATCAACAAGTGATAAGTCACAAAGCCTGACAGACATAAAAAGAGATCCGAGATGATCTGCATCATCTTCGTCATGGCCACCATGAAATTGTGTTGCCAAGGATTTGAGTAGTTGTTGATCTGCGTCATCAGAATTTAGAATATCATCACGTACCCTTTGGGGAAACCATCTCCACCATTCATTGGCCAATCCCGTAAGTCCAGTAACTCAAAGGGTAGCAATTTGCTGGCCAGATATGTCTGGGTTTTGAGCTTTCTTTGACAAAGTCCAGTGAAAGAGTAAATTCAATGAATCATGTATGGCATCTCTGGACTGATAGTCAATATTCAGGATGGGGTGATCAGGCATCTGAGAGATAATATTATTAAAGGTATGGGTACTGAAATTTAATGGAACTCGAGGACCTTGGGTAGGTTCTCATTTTGCCATGTGCTCATCGTACTCAGGTTCTGGTCGAGAACCAGAGGAAGATCCTAACACATTTGTGCTTAACATGCTTAAGTCTATATTGGAGTTAAGGATGGGTTGAGGTTTCTCAGGCTGTTCAATGCTTTCAACAGTTTCTGTAGAGAGAGAAACTGGAGGTGGAACCAGACTTAAGAATTTATGTATTGTCTTTTCAGAAATAGTAGGAGGCAGAGATTTAATAGCAGTTACCCATCTTATAAGAGAACAAAATTCTCTATCGGATTGACCAAAATCAAATTCTGGTCTCTGATCACTGTTATCTGTTGCCATCATCCCAAATGACATGCTGCGCTCTAGTTTGGATTTAGTTTCTTTTCTTTTGTAGCCTTCAGAAGCTAAAGCTAAAGCAACAGGGCTAGGTTTGTTAACCCTGGAACCCATAGAAGATGCTTTTCTCGTCAACTCTCCCATCTTACTCATTCGAGTAAGAATATTCTCAGAGGCTTTTGAAATCATCTTTTTAATGGCTTCTGAGTCAGCAAGTAAATGTTGAACAAGCTCCAGCTTGGCACTTACTTCGGCTATTTTCTCTTTTTCTTCCTGCATGCTGGCTTTCAAGCTTAGAATGTCTTGGGCCATATCACCAAGTTTTTGGCAGTTAGACCCTGCTACAGGTTTCCCCAATTACTTAATCTAACTTCATCAGATGGTGTTTCCCCGACTTCTACCGTTTTCTGAGGTAGGTACTCTCTTTTTGATAGACCATCTGGAGTATATTGTCTGAAAGGGATGTTAGGTATATTTCTACCCGGAAAGTATGACTTTCTGCCTTCCCTTTCCATTTCATAGGCATCATTCTCTCTAGGAAGAGAAAACATACCTAGTTGGGGAGTTTTTCTATGACGCCGGAGTACTTCGAATGTCTTACGACATGCTGGACAATATTTATGCTGTCCTCTGTGTTCTGTGTCATGTACACCTGTGAATGACTCTGAAGAGTTGGAATCTGGAATAGAAGGAGTGGAGGAAAGTTTTCTGTCGACTGCATAAGAAGAGGTAGATGCAGAACGAGATAAAGAAGGATTTACATCCACAAGGGAGAATCTTGGAAATGGCGTAACATTAGGTAACCAGAAGGAACTATTTTGTCTGTCAAAGGTCATGGGCTGCTTTTTCAAAGCGGCCTGTAAAGCTTCAGTGTTTCGGAGTTCATCATATTTACACTCCCATTCTTGTGGATATTTAATGCCTGTCCAGTCGAAGAGAACAGGTTGTGCTTTACGGGAGATATCCTTTTCCACCACGCTAAGCAGATGTGGGGTATTATGAACAGGGGACTGGAGTGCAGGTAAAGTATCATTACCGAAACGGATGATGACAGCAGCTTTAAGCTGTATGATCCGGGAACCATCCATCATAGCAAACCCTTGGGGAAGTACATAGGCCTTCAGGAGATCATAGATATGGGGGTCGAAGAGACTCATGCTAAACTTAGGATATATAGTCCCAAACGCAGGACCATCATGCAAAGGAGTGGCAAAACCACCTATGATTGCATCAGCAAAATGCATATGTCTTGTATCTACAGCGACACATAATGAAGAAACATTTAGGAAAGGTCGAACAAGAGGATTTAGGCCTAACCGGATAGCACCTAGATGCGCATACTTATAACCTTGCTTGCATGCCCAATCGATCTGAGATTTTTCAAGCAAGTTGATATGGACTGGTTGATCTGCATTGGTGAATGCAATATCAACGGATGAAACATGGAAATGCTGTGCATACACATATTCCCAGAGTTTGAGTTTATAGATTTATTTTGGAAGCAGAGTAGGGAGTTTCCATTCATGTGAAGGATTGAATTCATCTATATGAACAATACTGGAGTCAGGATCAGAAGTGCTGCAATTTGAGAAAGAAGAACGGCGTTCAGCTAAACTAACAGTACCATCCTTTGCTTGCTGACAGTCAAGACGGGTGTGAGCAACACTATCCATCGTTGGGTCCATCTGAAAAGGAACTATGTCTCTCTAGCGGTCGGAACAATGCAGGGACTTACTCAGGCACTCTCTCTTTGGCCTTCACTGCCCTCTTTCCACAACCTCTCTTCTAGCTCCTAGGAACACCATCGATCATTCAACAAGTTTCCTTGCTTATTGGATAATGTAAGGTGTCTAAGTCAACAAGACAGAAAATGCAAAGCAAGTCTAACAAGAACTTACAAAGAATGCTTCTCGAAATGTTTGCAGAACAAATGGAATGCAAGATCACGATCTCTGACCATCTGTTGATAATTCTTGTAACAATCCAAATCACTATTAGGGTGAAGCATTAGCCACAATAGAAACTTCTCTGCGTGTGCTGGACGATGTGGGACAAGGGACCCCCCTCTGCACAACGATTTAACTGCTAAAGTCTACAGAGGTGTACATACACTACCCCCCTCTAGATTTGAACCCATGGCCTCCTAAGAGGAAACACATGCTCTTAACCATTAGGCCCACTCATGCTCATGCTTCTATACACTATTTGTCTTACTCGATTCATTATTGAGGAGCACACCAATTTTTGAAAAGACAATGAACAATGCTCAATGTCTTCTAATAAATCATAGTTCATCAGCAAAATAAATGTTCCAATAGATAGTAAGAAATGAAGTGTTCACTATATATATTTATGCCCCTGCTTCTAATTATCTATTGGAAAATAAATGTTCCAATACATGGTGAGGAATAAATGTTCCTGCCCATATTTCCTTAGTCACCATCTCTGCCTATTTTTAGTTATGTGTAAAACCCTTTCGAAGTATTAAGGGGTAAGAAAAACTTTGTTTAATTAATTTTATTAAAATATATCAATGAGTCTTTTAATCCGAATAAGGTTAATGAATTTTAAATTAAGGATTTCAAACTCCACCATACTTAAAAGGCATAATTTCAGGGAGGTCTCCAAGAGGTAGCCTTAAAGGCAATGCCCATTATAACGTCAAGAGTTCCTCTCACTTTAGTATTGGTGCTTTTTTAAAGGCAGTGCCCATTATAACCTCAAGAGTTCCTCTCTCACTTTAGTATTGGTGCTTTTTTAGGTCAAGGAGAGTCTTTCTTGATTAAAATATTATTTGACTTTTAATTAATAGTAGGGGCAAGTAATTAATCATACTAAATATGTCCTTGAAATCAATGAAGAGAACCTCAACATCTATGGTATCTTAAATGATACCATCTGTAACAACACTTGTAACACCCTGGTTTTGACCCCATGGTATTGAATTGCACATGATGAAATATTTTTATTTGATCATGGTGTGGAGCTCAAGGCAAAGGCCCCACCATGGATTTAGTGTCTTATGTATCGGCGATTAAAATCGATGCCGATGGTTTATCTGCTAACTAGGCACAATATGTTTTGAGACATCATGTAAAATGCAAATTAATAAAAATACCACAACTAGCTATGCACCGCAACGTTAAAGAGATGGGGGCATGATTTCACAAGGAATAGGGGGGGGGGACATTCAAACCTTTGAGCCAATAGAGTAAAGCCAAATGTCAAGGGGAAAACCCATAAAGTTGTCAACTACCCATTTTGTCCTTTGTGCCCGGTCATCTAGAAATTGGTTGGGGAAGTTAATGCATGGGGATGAGAAGAGTATGGGAGTCAAATTCGAGTTTGGGAAGCCACCCATTTTTGGAAAACATGTTTTTGACTTCTTGAGCAAGTAAATGCTTGGAAATGCATGCCCAAGCCATTATTCACCCATGCATTTTCTCTCTCACGCGGCTGGAGATAGCTGGGGCACTCTCATCCCATTTTTCTGCATTTTTCTCCATTTCTACATGCCTAGAAATTTGTTTTGGTCTTGTTGAGTGAATGTGTTGCAAGGATTCACGATTTGGGGGTTTTAAGAGGCATATTTGTCTTCCTCACAGATCGGGATCTTGTTGTGCATTTACCTCCACATTTTTATGTCGTTTTCTCATTTTCCATACCCAGAATTTCGTTTTTGGATTTGTGTAGTGAATGGGCAAAGGAGACTCATGATTTGGGTGTGTATGGAGGTTGTTTTAGCCCCTACAGTGCCTATAAACATTTTGTGAAATTGTATTTCTCTCATAGGGTGTTTTCCCCCATTTTAGCAGTCCATTTTGGTTGCAAACCCATCCCTTTTGGTTATGCTCTGTGGTTGGGAAGGTAGGCCCATGATTTGGGTGTGAATAGAGGTCGTTTTGCCTTTCGAAGGCCATCAAAAATTTCCTGAAACGATTTGGTCGCTTGGGTCATTTTCCATTTTCGATTTTGGTTCCCAAGACGTTTTGTCCATACCCAGAACTTGTATTTTGTTGTGAAGTGAATCCTTGTGTTGGCTTGGATGAGTAAGTCCAAGAACCCATCTGTTAGTGGGCTGAGTGTGTTTGGATGTGATGCTTGGCTTGACTGTGGGTGCAGGGTCTTGCTGTGTGTGAGTTTGTGTTCCTTAGTTCCTTGTGGAAATCATGCCCAACTCGAAGGTGGCGGTGGTGCTGAGAGATTGAGGAGCACACTAGACTATGGTTGATTGGAACGTTGCAGGGACATAGCTAGTTGCGGGGAAGCTTCTTCTCAAGATAAGTATTTTCTTGTGTTTAACCTCTGCAATGTATTTTTCTGATAAATTATTATGAACATGACGAATGCTTGAACAAATGCTTTATTTCCTCTATATATTAATGCTTATGTGTATGTATTTTATGTTCAGTGCATAGAATGCTTGCAATGTGTTGCTTCTGCTGTATTTGCATTCATTATGCATCTGTATATATTTTATTTGCAATGGATTTTTAAATTTTTATGTTCATGGGGATAGATTTCCCAGTATGATGAAAAACAACAGTGTTGGTCGTGTCCGCTCCGTCGTCGAGATGAGGGGAGGGGACGTGACAACACTGTCATGATTAGAATTGACATTGACAAAAACAACATAAAACCACCTCACATTTGTTTTATGCTTCATGGATTTTACAAATAAAATTTCCCAGTAATGACTCACTTGTAACATTTCCAGACAACATATGTGACTACATAAATAATAGTTATTATGTCCTCGACAATAAATAATATTCCAATGTATGTGACTACGCAAATAATAGTTATTATGTCCCCGACAAGGGGATATATATAAATCGGTGTATTAATCATGTCTGAAAAAATTTCCATAGTTATTAATAGTTGCTAATATCTGTATTTTTTAAATTTGAATTTTTTATTTTATGATTGGACAAAAGTAGATGACATCATCTTAGGTTTTCGCTTCCCAAGACCCGATGATGAGGTGATCTCAACATTGGGTGTGGTGGTAAGGTTTGTCATTGCTTTATCTGTTACTGCATTGAAGGCAAGGGAAATAGGGCTTCCTCATTAAGGACTACCATACATACACTCTAGACGAAAGTTAATGTTGGTGTGTGTTTTGAATAACAAGTGTAGTGACATGTGACCAAGTGCCAGAGCTTCTCCACTTGCACTAACAAAGCTGCATGACACCTATCATTTCTACTTTAGTTTCTCGACTGTATCTCATTTGCTATGTTGGATGGTTATCTTCATTTACGATGGGCATGGTCTGCATTTTCGCAGGGCATTCCATTCAATGCATTTACTATACAGAAGCTTCAACGTATTATTCTTTGCTTGATGCCTACGATTGTGTTCACAGTTGCGAGGGTGGTTTGTTGTCGCTTGTTATTGTATTTGTTATCTTCATATTTGTTTCTCCTTAGGTGGTTTTTGTCAAGGGTTGGTGCTTTGTTCTCGGTGATTTTCATTATGGGAAGTTTTTTTGAAGGGTTGGCGCTTTGTTCTCGATGATTTTCATTATGGAAAGCCATATATTGGTGAGGGTGTGTTTCTTTTCCTGTGTATCTGCATTTGAGTGGCTTGCATTGTTTTGTTGGTGAGTAGTGTTGGCTCCTTGTTTTGTGGGAGTTTGGGGTTGGGTTGTTGCAGCATGGATTTCATTATTTTCATTGTCTTACCAATGGTGTTGCCAATACATTGTCGCAGGTAAGGGTTGAATGGTTCTTGCACTTTTTTTTTCTTTCTTTTCCATTGTTTATATAAATTACACATATTTACTTGTTAGCTGACTCATTGCTTGGAGAAAGGTTTCGTAGAGGATGGGGATGGTCATAGCCATACTTTTTCCTTTGGGTTGATGGTTTTCAATGCCCAGCTATGTTCACAATTGATTGGTAAGCCATTCAGACTGCAAACATACTCTTGGTAAGTAAAATACTTGGGTTTTTCTCGATAACTATTATATACATTCAGTGAACATTTATTCAAAATACCATGCTAACTATTTTTTTTATTGTTATGTGACATATGTTTTCACCTGGTTGTGCTCTAAATGACTGTGTCAATTTGACAAAATCCCAGGTATGTGTTTAGCATTCATCCATATATAGCCATGAAAGGATTATCTCTCGACCCTCGAGCACCATCGGGGGGTTTACATTTAGATTTTTGTTTAGGTTTTTGTATTTGTAAAGTTGGGTATAGTCCCAGTGATAAAAATCTAGTTTTGGATAATAAAAATATGCCCAAGTGGGATGATATCTACTGTCACGGGTATTTGTTCAGTTTTTTTCATGATTTTGTTTATATATATTACAGAGCACTAAATAATGACACTAAATAAGAGCACTTTGTATAACAACATTTAATATAAGAGCTCTCAGTTGCATGTATGGGTAAAGATTCCTACTGTAAAAAGATAGGGTTAAAGAGGGTTCCTTGAATCGGTGAGGAGGACACAATTTTGATCAACTAAATTGAGAAGAATGAGCAAGGGATTCAACGTGCTCTTGCCAAGATTGATGGTATATAATATATATTTATATGTATAGTAACACACGTTTGATTTGATTTAGTTTTGACCTATTTCTATGTCTATTTTATTTAGTTTTAATGTATATTACATTAGTTTGACGAAAGTTTGTATACATTTGAATATATGTGTCGATAAATACCAAAATATAATTATTAATCTTGTGATTAAGTAAAGGATATTGGTATTGATTCATCACATTCTTTTGTTTTCAAGCACTAGGTTGTAAATCAATGCCTGGAATTTGTAAAGGTTGTGACAATCCAACTGTTTGGCTACTTAGATGATGACTATAGTCTCAGAGTAATTAAGAAAAGAGATTAATTAGCAAGATGAATATCGTCCTTTAAATCCATAGAAATTATCGTCATATATTTGAGCTATACAAAATCTAAGATAGATTGAGCTTATTGTTGTAATATGATCAATGCATATATATGGATGATATGCCTTTTATGAGCCATACTTGTCCTTACAGGTATTTGCACAATCTATCTAGATTTTTTTATTGGATAAATTAATGAGAAAAACATGAATTCTAAACATGATTAAATTATTATTAGCTTTATGGAGAAAAATCATGAAACAAATGCAAGGGTTCTGGCACACAGATACATTTAACAAATATGCATGGTATATGTCCAATATATCCCAATTTTCTTTTAGCTTGGACAAGTTATTAACACATTGAACATAAATTTGACCTAAAGAGAATGTGTTCAATGTCTCTTAGTTTTTCTATTGGCCTGGAATAGTTACTGGCACATTCAACATAAATATGATCCAGAGAGAATATCTCACATAAGCATCGGAGATGTAACAGTCTACCAATAGTGCAATGAGACTATAGAAAGTATTTAAAATTTTTCCTTGTAAAATACAAAGCCGAGAATGGGAGAACAAGTTAAGATATCTGGACGCAGCTTAACATTTGAAGTTCAAAATTTGAAATACAATTATTTACTTAATCTAACATAGTTAGATTTATGTAACTAAACCATGATACCATAATGGAAATGTTATGTTCTTTGAATGAGTAAAACACTCACCTCTTTCACCAAAAGAGACCTTGGTTGTTGGTCTAGAGAGGAGCATTGTGAGCACTGGAGGGCCTCTATTCATATGTATTTAGTTCACATAAATCCCCAAATGCTAAATTCTATATTTTGCTAAATCCTTCTTGCATGAAAACTATGTTCATACAAAATAAACTATATATCCAATTTTATTCTTGTTTTATATATGTAGTTGTTCAATGTTCTACTTGAGCTATGCCTCACTGTTATGATTGTCCTATTGTTTAATGAGCACACATGTTGTTCAATGCACATATGGCATTAGTAGTTTCCCACAAGAATTTTATGCTGCCAAGCCAGGTCCTTCTCCATCCTATATTGGGAAAATTGGAGAGATTAACAAAATATCATTTGAAATTGAAAAAATTACATTGTGTGAATCTAAAGGGCTCTTCCATAAGAAGACATGGTCGATACATATGTCCTTTGTTATCGACCATGTGGAATGTTGGGTCTAACCTCGAACATGGTGTCGAGTACGTGTGTATTGTTAGAGTATTATTATATTTTGCTTTGCATGGGAATCTACCTGCATGGCTTATCCTTCTCTCTAACACATTGAGTTCCCATGAATCCTCTCTCTTTTGTGGTTTAAAAGGTCCTTTTTCATTTCAGGATATATGGAGGAGCATTTCAAAATATTTACGAAAGCAAAATGTGCAAAAGATGGGGTCAAAGATTAAATTATTATTTGGAAATGATTGAAAGGAATTTAAGTAAGTTTCACAGGGTGCCATTTTCGTCAACAACAACAAGGAGAGATTCCATGTAGCATCTTATTTGATCTTTCTCTCCACTCATTACTCTGGTCCTATGCATCCATCCGTTCGAAGTTCAAACAGTGCTGCTATTAGAAAAGCCATTAAATTTCAATTCAATTCAATTCATTCATTTTTCGTTTATTCACCTTTCTTTCCATCCAAATTTTGATTTGTCTACTACATTCACCTTTGGATTTCATTATGTCTACTATTTTTTCTTTGTTTGTCCAAGTGTGTTTGTTAGAATTGTTTTTCTATTGGATTCCTTTATTTTACTCAAGTCACCTTTGGATTTCATTCTCTAATGTTTTTGGCATATTGTTTTTTATTCATTAATAAAAATTGATTTTGTTTCTGAAATAACTCCAATTTTTTGGCATACTTGAATGACTCCGGTTTTTGGACATATTGCTTTGGGATTCTATAAAACTCTCCAAAATCGCAAGCCAACCAATACTTCAGATATGTCGGTCACAAATAGTTTCTAGATGTTATCATTTCTATAAATGTTATTTAATTTTTATAGATGGCAGAAGATCAATCAAAGGAAAACATAACATTATTATAAATAATTAGTCAATTCGCACCCTACCTTCCGTGAAAGTCAATTCACTCTCATCCACTTGTATGTGTTTAGGAGTTCTCTTTCACGTTGATACAAGCGTTTTTTTCATTTGAAATTTTGGAGTGACGTTTACATCCACTACATGCTGACAACTTCGATTAGGATATTGAACCACCTCGCATGGTTGTTGCAGAGCCACATTTTCATTGTCAGGAACATAATGATTGAACTCTTCAAAAAATTGCCCACTTAATATTGCACCAATATTTTCATCTTCCCCATAACCAGATTCCATTAACGTTGCATTATCCTCCTCAACCTCTACGTCAGGTATCTGTGCTTTTCCTTGAGATGTTGAGGGGCAAGTATTTGATGCAAAGTGTAGTGTTCCATCCAATGAACTCAATACTTAAATGTGGGTCACTAGAGAATGAATGGTATTGTCAACTATCAAACTCCTTCACTTTGACTCTTCTTCTGGGGTATCCAACATTGTATTTTCTATTGAATTGTTTTTCTTCAGCTGTTGAGTGGGAATGGGAAGTAGTTGCTCATCGATTGAATGCCGATGATTTCTTTATTCTTCCCTCTTCTTTTCTCTTTTTTTTTTCGCTTCTTCTGGTGTAAGCTCCTTCCTCGCTGATTTTCGGCCTCTATTACGTACATTCCCCATTGAAATCCACCCAAACTTGTAAATTGCCCATGGATTTGTGTAATAAATGATGAAATGACAGGTTGAACAGTTCTCTGTGCATAGGTTCAGAGGAATTTTGTCTTTTTCTACAGTAAAAATCGCCCATGACCCACAACCCAACATTGTTTATAAAACCAATATCTCTTATGCAATATAACGCATGTTCATTTAACGCATATGCATTATATCGTACATGCGTTATGGATACAATGGGTTACCCCTAATGGTCGCTAAGGAGAACATGATTATCATATCGCATATGCGATATAGATCATATCCGATATAACGCATATGTGGTATATCACATATGCAATATATCGCATATGCGACGTAGTGCATATGACATAGGATAAATTAACAATACATTGATTAAACTAAAAGAGGGGGGTTAGTTAAAGGAGGGAGAGAAAGGTGTAGATGGAATCATGGGAGGGACAGATGGGTAGGGGAGAGATATGGGGGGGATGAAGGGAGGAGAAATATAAGGGGAAGGGAGGGATGGGTAGGAGAGAGATATGAAAGGGGGAATGAAGGGGGGAGAAATATAAGTGGGAGGGCAATAAATATAAGAGGGAGGGAGGGATGAGGTGGGGTAATAGATATATGGGGGATGAGAAAGGGAGATATATAGGAGGGAGGGAATATTGGGTGCAAGAAATATATAGGATAATGGATGGAGGAAAGATATAACATAATAGATGGAGGGATGGTTAGAGGGTGATATAGTGGGACAATGACCATAAATTATAATAATGACACCATGCTTAACATCGATTTCTCATGTATCAAATCTCGAAGCAGACCATAAATAATAATAATAATAATAATAATAATAATAATAATAATAATAATAATAAACCTGAAACACTAAATAATAATAATAATAATAATAATAATAATCATAATAATAATCATAATAATAACATGAAACGCCGACGATCTGATGTTGTAAATGTCGGTGCCATCTTTTGACACCCGCTTCAAAGATATGGTCATCACATCACATCATCCTCACCTAATGCTGAAATAAAAAAAATTCTCTTTCATAATAGTAATGACAATGATAGATAATTGTTTAACACGAACGAATGACCACCATTTTGGAGAGGCATGGGATTGATCAGTTTTATTGAATCTTTGGTCCTATCAGAAAATATTTACAATTTACAGGAAAGGATTGATTTATTATTTGCCTTGCTTCAAATTAGATTCTGCGATGGAAATTAACGTTGGATTGCTAAGCAAGCAGACCGAAGGCATGGTCGAACAGGTAGGTAGGAATTGGGTAATTTTATTTGAATTTGGTTGGGTTTACTAGATGAAGATATTTATAATATTTATGGCCGACGAGGCTATATCATTTCAATTGATTTTCTTGTTTAATTTTTATGTAATTTTTGTCAGAAAGAGATATAGGGGGGATGGGAGAGGGAGATATATAGGAGGGATGGGGGGGTAAGAGATATAGGGGGGATGGGAGAGGG
>LPNX010411625.1:193506-209179 GCA_001517045.1 Pseudotsuga menziesii
AAAAATCCTCAGAGCCGGTTACTATTGGCCTATGCTCTTCAAAGATGCACACGCACATGTCAGGAAGTGTGATATTTGCCAAAGGTGTAGTGGGAGACAGCCTAAAGCAACAGCACCCCTAAAGCCTGTGATGATCATGGAACCATTCAAGCAATGGGGGTTGGATATCATTGGAGAAATAAAACCAAATTCCTCCCTACAACACAAGTACATTATGACCGCAACCGATTATTTCACTCGTTGGGTCGAAGCAGTTTCGCTGCACAAGATAAATCAAGACAAGGTGATCAGTTTCCTGTAGGATCACATCATGACCAGGTTTGGAGTTCCAGTTTCGTTAGTTTTTGATAATGCTACGTATTTTTCATCAATTAAGTTAACTGCTTTTACTCATGATAAAGGGATAAAATTGCACTATTCTGCTAATTACTATCCACAAGGAAATGGCCTCACTGAATCCACTAACAAAAATCTGATTAGGATTTTAAAGAAGACTGTGATAGAAAAATAGAGGAGCTGGCACTAAGCGCTACCAAACACCCTTTGGGCCGATAGAGTCACTCCCAAGTCTGCGATAGGAGTGTCACCGTACACCCTTGTGTATGGTAAAGAAGCTATTCTCCCCCCCAACATCATGCTACCCTCTTCCATAATAGCTCAAGATTCCAGAGGGTCGGAGAATGAAGTTTTGCAGATGAGGATATGCAATCTTCTGAAAGCAGAAGAGGCCACAGATCTAAAGCTATGGAATGCTTTAAGCAACAGCAGGAATTAGTAAAGAGATGGTTCGACAAACATAAAGATGGAACAAAAGACTTTGAAGTAGGAGACTTAGTCCTCAAATGGGATCACCCCCCATGACAAGAAAGGAAAGCACACTAAATTCTAGCAGTTGTGGGTAGGCCCTTTCCAGATTGCAGCAAAGCTTGGCCCTTCTACTTATAAGTTGCAAGATCTACAGGGGTGGGAAGAGAACTTACCAGTGAATGGTTTGGTTCTCAAGCCTTATTTTTCCTGAGTTTCGTTGAGTTCTTCTGTCTTGTATATAAATAATCTGTTTGGCTGTCTTTTGAGTCATGTCTTTCAGTTTGTTTTAGTTTGTTTTTCTTGATTCCAATAAAGGGAATGAACCCGCGATTGCATGGAGAGCATCAAAATTCCTGGGAACGATAAACAATTTTTTTGGGTCTCAGACTGTGGGTTGTTGTTTGTCTAAAATAACTTCTTCTAGTTTAGTAGTTTTCTCGAATAAGCTCTGTGTGTATTGAAGTCCTACTTAACCCTTGTGAAATAAACTGGATTCAAAGAGTCTGGAATATTATGTTGAGGCTCCATCCACGTCACACTTAAAATGTTCTAAGGGGTGATAGCAGAAGACCCATGGAAAGGAACAAGGTGAATAGTATGTTAAATATAAATGATCATATGCCAAGAAACGAATGCCAAAAGGCAAATAAGAGTCCAAAAATCCTATGCAAGCATCATACATCAAAGCAGATGCTGAATCATAAGTACTAAATTGCCGAAAGATCCTCTCCGTCCGTGAGCTAAAACATGAAGTACGCTGTTCACACAAAAGGACACTATGGGATAGAGGATCCTGAATTAAAATTCAGTAAGAAAGGCATGCAGGAGGACTCATACAAAAAGGGACAAAAGTCCAGAAGCACAAAAAGTGCTAAAGTGGCATGAGAATGAGGAACAAATGAATATTTTTGTTTACCATATGCTACAACCCTGTGGTGTCCAAGATATTTGCTACCTGAAGACAAAAGTAATAATGAAATTCATCCTCTAGCCTCAACAGAGTTATCTGGACTTAAAAAATCTTGGTTTCCACTCTCCCAAATTGGACTATCATCAATGATTAAAGGTACACACTTCTGTCATTTGAGAAATCCGGATAGCTAGAAGAATTCAATAGATACATTTATTGTTAAATAGTCTGTCACTCCAAGAACAATTGCCTAGAGATCTAGGTTCACCAGGTAATTGCTAGTTGTTGCAGCCGCAACCGTTCTCCCCAAATTTCTTAAAATTTTGGGCCCCTCCTCATGATTTAGCGTTGTTCTTAAATCGTAGGATCCTGGAACTTATTGGTCGGGTTTTAATTTCAAATGATTATGCAGACTGGTTTTCAGCCGATTTCAAGGGTTGCCTGTGTTTGAATTTTGAGATTGATCGCAGATGTGAGTTGGTTTACTAGCCGGTGATAAATAAGATCTTTTGTTCTTTGAGTCCGCGGTTCCGAAAGTAAAATTGGTTTTAAACCGTTGCTGATTTTCTAACAGTTTTTAAACACTTAATATTTTTTCGGGCGTCATACTATGTTTGATCGGCGAATGTTGTCCTTTTCTCGTCTGTCGTTGCGGCTCCCAAAGCGACTTAGCACCCGAAGTGCAAAGCGCTCCAACTGCCGATGTGTATTAGTCTTTTAATCGCATACCTGTAGCTTTTTCTCTTCCGCCGTTGCGGCTGGGAAAGTCATTTGGCTTCCGATGTCAAATCCTTCCAACTTCCGATTAAAGCCTCTCCCGCTGTGTTTCGCATGGCTTTAGCCCTTGTCTTTTCCGCCGTTGCGGCTAGGAAAGCCTTTTCTCATCTGATGTCAAATCCTTTCAACTTCCGATTTAGAACTTTCCCGCTCGAGGCTTAGTCAAAACTCTTCCGTTATTAAAAATCTCAGATTAAGGGATGCACTTGGTCATTTTCTTGTGGATTAGACATTTCAGATGTTTGAAGTTAACGTTTTAAATGCCATTTCAATGAATGATGCACAATAATTGATTGCAGGAAGAACTCAAGGACTGTTGGGGCGACCGCGGCGTGAAGGCGTAGCCTGACAGTTTCATAAAAATCAAACCGAATCCGGCAGGGTCACAAGGGAGACAAGTGAAGGCAAAGCCAAAATCGAAAGGAGACAAAAGCCCAGATCTGAAAGGTCTGGCAGTTACTCGGCCAATCATGAACATGCGCAGAAAAGATAGAAGAATATGAAGCGTTGGGGAACTGAAAGGTCGTACGTTTGGGGGGCAGCCCAAGGGTTCTGTTGTTGTAGTTTAAATATTGGAAAGTAGAACTAAGAAAGGACTTTTTCCCTGGAAAAAAATTGTAAACCATTTACTTGTAAGAGGAACTGTTTCGTTTTACAATCAGAAATTGCAACTTTTTCCTGTTGGAGAAAGCATAATGTGGAATGTATCTATGTGATTAAATGAACAATGTTGAAGGGGAACTATTTCGTTTTCAGCTGTGTATCATTAACTGTGAGAGTGTTTTAACTTCCTAAACCTATGTTCTTGTTTGAATGCTTTTCAGTATATATTGTGATGTTTTCCACTGTGAGTAATGAAGGTTGTTCATAAACAATTGGCTATCTGGTTGTTCAAATATCTATGATTGTTCATGTGTCTTGAAAGTAGTATCAGCTATCTGTGACTTTTCATGATGCATGTACTAAATATTTCACTCACCAATGAATTATAGTTCTGCTCCCTAGGGATAGATAGTTTATTTAGTATTTATTTTCCTGCATGATCTGGATGCTTGCGAGTTCTAAGACGAGAGGTAAGAACCTGCGCATCACATTGTGACTACTCTTTGCATCTTTATCACTCTGCATTGTTAATTAGGCACGTGCATTTCATAATTTAAGTTAAAATACAAAAACTCGGTGGACCGGGCCATAACCGGTAAAACCCTTTGTTTTGTTACTTGACCTACAATAGCCGGACCGCAAACTGGATGGATTCCCTACACCAAACAGTCATGGGCTAGTTGGGAACGTTGACTGGGGAGAATCCCTTACTGTTGTTTCCTGCGAATTTCCAGGCCTCAACAGAGGGGAATGGGATTGATCATTTTTATTGAATATTTGGGCCCATCATAAAATATTTGTGATTTGCAGGCAAGGACTGATTTATTATTTGCCTCGGTTCAAATTAGATTCTGCGATGGAAATTAACGTTGGGCTGCAAGGCAGGCAGACCAGAGGCATGGCCGAATGAAGGTAGGAATTGGGTAATTTCATTTATGATTTTGCTGGGTTTATTGGATGAATATATTTATAATATTTATGGCCGACGAGACTGCATGATTTCAATTCATTTTCTTTTTAAGGTTTCTGGAATTTTTCTCATAAAGCCAAGGGAACCCCTAAGGAAATTTCTCTGTATTCAATATGAAAATGATTTGTTAGAACTATTCTCTAAGATATCTGGTAGAGTTGTTATTGTTTGGACTGAATTCCGTTGTTTATTCATGTTTCTACTATTGATCACATTTTGGATATTTTGCAAATTGCTTGCCTTAAATCCATCTTCAATATGATACATTTAAATGTGATTTGTTTTTATAAATTGTTCCATAAATGTTTTTTTGTTACTTAATTAAGTTTTATCTAGATGTTTTCTGAGCTTGTATTTTGGGTTTATTTTTTCCCCTAGTGCAATTCTTCACCTTTACCGCTGACGGTTGCTATGTAAAACATGATTACCATATCACATATGCGATATAGTGCATATCCGATATAACACATATGCAATGTAGTGCATATGACATAGGATAAATTAACACTACATTAATTAAGCTAAAAGAGGGGGGGTAGTCAAAGGAGGGAGAGAAAGGTGTAGAGGGAATCATGGGAGGGACGAATAGGTAGGGGAGAGATATGGGGGGATGAAGGGAGAGATATGGGGGGATGAAAGGAGGAGAAATATAAGTGGGAGGGAATGATGGGGGGTAATAGATATAGGGGAGAAGGGAGAGGGAGATATATAGGAGGGAGGGATGATTGGGTGCAACAAATATATAGGATAATGGATGGAGGAAAGATATAGTATAATGGATGGAGGTATGGATGGAATTATAGGAATGCTATGTCTTTTGAGAATTATCCCTCCTATTCCACACAGGTTTCTACTGCTATGTTCTCTTTGGATAAAAATTTGAAGGAAGAGTTGAATATTAAGATCAATAGATATAAAACACATGTGTTATAACGCATATGTGTTTTATATCGCATATGCGTTTTGTATCGCATATGTGTTATAATGCATATGCTTTTTGTAAAATTTAAAATTTTGACGAGAATAAGGCTTGGCATCATGTTCGTAAATAGCTTTGGAATACCAAACCTATTGGCTAGGACAAATAAACTAGGGCTATTGGTTGTATTTCAGAACACTATTAATATACTCAATTTTGATGGTGTTTTTTGCTATGACAAACATAATATTTTTTTTATGAAAATATAGAATATTGTAAAATACGATCTTTCAATTCTGAATATGTAATTTTTTCATACAAATGTATGTTTTATTTATATATTATTATTTTCCTAAATAACACGTCAGTTTTCGAAAATAGATACATCCATTGTTTTTTATATAACGTTTGATTTCCTTCACCATTTCACAAGAAAACTATATGGTGCACTAGATGAGAGCGGGCTCTAAAATCTTATATATAGAAATCAATAATTTCATTAAGTTTAGCCCCTAAATTTTTGCACCCGCACAGAACGTTTTCATTTCAAGGTTTCCAGACTTCAATAATTAATAATAATAAAAAAATTCATGAATTTTTTTGAAAAAATAGTGTTGCACTAGTACCACATGTCCTTTATATGTCTGCAAGAGTTTATCAAAAAATGACAATTTAAGGGAAACTAATTTTATAATATTTACACAAATTTTATATAGATAAAAGTTATATATTATGAAAGCTTATTCAATTACCTACCTTTTTTCTTTTTACTTCATCTTCAAATCGGTTATGGAAGTACCTCTAATTGTCACATTTTCAGTGTTATGTGGCATCTAAAGTGCCTTTAAAGGAGTCCATGATTGTGCATCCCTCATATTGTTTAAAATAATTAAAAAATATTTTATATCAACATTAATAGGAGTAAATGGCACCACTTTTAATATAATATTTTTATTTATAGTATTATTTGAAGTTTTATATTAATTCAAAACATAATACATTTGAATGATTTATAAATGATATGGGAAGGATTTGAATGAATATTTTACAATTTCTTTTGCTTATACGCGTGTACTCAACAATAGAACTATATTAAAAAAATTAGGTTCAATTTTGATTAATTTTGATGAATTTAGGTTTAATTTTGATTAATTTTGATCATATGTAACAACTTGAATTTAAATATTCAGTCCGTCCTTTTCCAACGGATTTAAAGTCCATCCCTGTGTCAACGGATTTACAGTTGTTTCGAACCTATTCTATAGCAATGTCCAAGTGAATAGATGGTCACCTTTGAGATGGAGAAGAATTAGGTATTATTGTAGGCCAATCCATTGGGGAACTAGGTCTCAATAGCCATCCTCATACCCTAAGAACTACATGTAACCCCCTTGCTCAGGATTTACGACCGTGGTGTTCCTATTGTAGGGTGAATACCCAGGTGCCGGAGAGGTTCTATACAAAACTAGATCTTATCGATTGAATCCAAAGGGAGAATGGCTGACGCAAGATCCCCATGAGCTCGTGGTTAAACTCTACTGTGGTGACGATACTGTAGGGGAATCCTTACGGGAAAATAGCTCGATGCTAGGCATAAGGTCGGGCTGATACCAACCATACCTGTGCGGCTGTTCTATATGCTCTGTAAGCTATGCTTTGCTATCTCTATATTCCTGTTCTGCTCCACTTTGCTTGGATTTTTTGGACATGAAAGTTTCCTCTCATCCGGCTCAAGTAACTCTAAAAAAAATATCTACTCTTTTTGCTCTGAAGAGAAACCGCTACTCTCTGTTCAAGTTGATATAACCAGTAAATATTTTCGTCCTCATGTCAATATATTTTATTTTCTAGGAGGGATCACAACAATGGGAAAAATTACTCAGGTACCAGTAAGTGATGCCTATTTGGGTTGTGAGTCTAAAGGGTGTACTTGGGGATGGGGTGCTTTTTCCAGTACTGGTTGAAGCATCACTAATGAGGGCAGGCACAACTCCTTACCTGTAATCCATTGAAGTAGAGTAAGCAAAGGTATAGATAACATAGTCTTCTAAGGTGACAAAGGCCAAGGTGGAAACAAAACCAATCAATCAAAATCCGGGTAATGCGAATCCAGGCACGGCTCAATATCCATAACTGGAAAATCTACTCATTGATCCATAGCTAGTTGTTTACCTCATTTACCCAGATAAAGTGCCAATATAGATGCATATCCTCAAGTAGCAGATCCAGTTCCAGGAGCAAAGGTAGCGTCTTTCTTCGCAATTTCTTTCTTCTTTCCTAGCCATTTCTGAATGCATTTTAGCAATTTCTTCACTAGCAATACGCTTAGCATATTCTTCAATACTAGCAGATTTCCACTCCAGGCTATTAGATTCTAAATCTCTCTTAGATAACAGCTCTTCATATTCTTGATCTTTAGTTGCTAACTGCTCCTTCGGTTGTAAGCCCCTTCTATTTTGAAAGATGACTGATCTATTTGTTGGGTTTCATTCTCCCCATGGTTGGGAACTGATGATCGATTCGATCTCTGAAAAAAGAGAATTAGGATAAAGTACTAGTGAAGGAAAATGTAGAGGTGATGTAATTAGTGATATAGGAAGTGTAGGTAGAAGCCTAGTCTAAATGATGGATGGGGAAAGAGATGCAGTCGATCTAGACAGTGGACCCCTATAATAGTGATAACTAAATTGCTCGGGTTTTAAAAAAAATAGTAAGGGGCCGTAAGGAAAGTAAGGATGCCTTTGGGCCGCCCCTCTCCCTCCATCCATTCAGAATAGGGAGTGTGGGTTTCTAAAATAAGGTCAATTAAGAGACAAAAGCAGGCACAATCAGGTTGAAATCAAGCAAATCAAGTGGCAATTAAGAGACAAACACAGGCAGATGGTTGGATCACTTGTACCTTTTCTAGATTTTGGACAGAACTGACGAGTAAATTAGGTTCGTTAGCGTAGGGGGAAACCGTTTCAAAAACCCCCTCCCCTTCCCCCTTACTCAGCGGATCAGGTACCACACCTCTGAGAAGTAATGGATTTAGTAAGTCTAGCTATATGTTGTGTAGTATCAATTATTTTCACAGAAGGTGGTAATATTATATCTTGAGCAGTTACATTTCTGGGTCCAACGATATAGATAGAAGCTTCTCGGATTCCGTACGAAGTGCGTACGAATCACTTCTAAGTACAATTTCTTTTAGATTCACCAAAATATCATGTACTGATTCTTTAATACCTATTATCACGGAATATTCATGTTTTATATTATCAAATTTAACATGTGTGATACATGTTCCTTCTACTTCTCCAAGTAAAACTCTTCGCATTGCGATGCCTATTGTATCGGCTAGACCCTTGCGGAGCGGGGATAGAGCAAAATGGCCATAATGAAGATGCTTACTGTATGCTCTGGATTTGCCTCTTTTCTCATTTCAGATCCAGATTACGAGAAGGTATGCTATTTATGAGCCATGGTATTCATAGGGAAGGTTTTGAACCTATTTGGAAACAGAGCTTTAGATGGATCAAAGATCCATGTAAAAGATCCTTCAACTATTTTAGTTGATAATGTAACGAATCACACTTTTATCACTAAACTATACCCGCCACGATCCGGTTGTAACATGCAGATCGATCTTTTGTCCAACCAATAGGAAAATGGGGAGTTCTCAATCTCTATTGAAAGTTTCTATCAATCATTCATTACCTTTGTGAAT
The DNA here is from genome assembly GCA_001517045.1 of Pseudotsuga menziesii. Lineage (NCBI taxonomy): Eukaryota > Viridiplantae > Streptophyta > Pinopsida > Pinales > Pinaceae > Pseudotsuga > Pseudotsuga menziesii. Next base: position 202,202 of record LPNX010411625.1, read on the forward strand.
TTATATAATTGTAAATCAATATTTAACTTGATATTAAAGAATATTTAAATTCAATTATTGTTGATCATATCTATCAATTTGATTTTTAAATTTATATCTATATTGTAGATTTTATAATAGTAAATCAATATTTAATTTGATAGGGAAATATATAAATTCAAACATTATTGATCATAATTTAATTTGTGAATTTATATGGATATTGTAAATTTCATATATCTAATAAATAGGAAGAAAATAAAATAGTTAAATTTACTTTATACCTTTTAAAGATGAAATCTCCAAAATCTTATTTAAGAAAAAACTAAAACCTTTAAAATAACAATAGAAACACATATGTTTAATATTTTTTATAATTTTATAGAAATTCATTTATTTTACATTTACATTTTTATAAAATTTGATTTAAAAAAACAAATAACTCACCAAACTTACGATAAAATATTTAAGTTTAAATTTAACTAATCATAATCTAATAAATTGAATTATATGAATTGTAAAATATATGTACTTATATATAATATAAATAGGGAGAATTAAGAAAATTGAGTAGTTAACTTTATTTTATGTCTATTGAAAAGATGTAATTTCCAAAATACAATTTTTTAAGAAAATAAAACTTAAAAAAAATAAATTAAAACATATTTTATATAAAATTAAAATTTTAATTTAAAACTTATAATACAAAATTAAAACTTTATTTTAAAATATATAATAAAAAAATATAATAATATTTTTATAAAATTTAATTTGTAAATAATTAATAAAAATTATATGAAAAATAATTATATTAATTAAATTTATATAAAAATATTTAAATTAAAATTTAAGATCATATTTAAAATTTTAAATAATTTTTTTATTTTTATATTATATAGATTATACTCTACAATTAGCTTTACCCAATATCATTTGTGGAATTTCTAATTATTTATTTACAATAAAATTACATAACGTTACTTGGAAATAATAATATAAAATAAAAAACTTAAAACTAAATATAATCCAATCTCATGACCAATATTCTATAATAATCATATGCCACTCTAGCTAAATGCATTGTCTATTGAAATATGAAATATGGAGAGTGTTCTCCCTCTACACTAATCTTATCGTATCGAGGCACAATGGAGATGCATCATTATCTAATAATTAATAATGTCTTATTAATAATTAATTAAAATTAGATAATAAATTAAAATTTGAGTGATCATATTTAATAATGTAAATTTATATGATGTAAATTTATATAATTGTAAATCAATATTTAATTTGATATGAAAAAGATTTAAATTCAAATATTGCTAATTATATCTACCAATTTGATTTTTTAAATATATATATATATTTTGTAAATTTCATAATTGTAAATCATTATTAAATTTAATAGGGGAATTATTTAAATTCAAATATGGTTAATTATAATTAATAATTTGTATTTCTAATTTATATGGATATTGTAAATTTCATTTATCTAAGAAATATAAAAAAAGAAAAATAGTGAAATTTGCTTTATACCTTAGGATGAAATCACCAATATTAAAAATAAACTAAAACCTTTAAAATAATAATAAAAATCACATAGGTTTCATACATTTATATAATCTTGTAGAAATCCATTTAAGTTTATATTTAGTGTTTTATAAATATTTATTTAAAAAAATAAATAACTCACCAAAATTACAAATACAATAACTTATCATAATGTAATAAATCAAATTGATATGGATTGTAAGATATATATACTTAGGTATCATGAATATAAAATTTTATTTTAGAAAACAAATAACTCACCAAAATTAGAAATACAATATTTAAGTTTAAATTTAACTTATCATGATGTAATAAATATATATTAGGTATAATAAATATAAAATTTTATTTTAAGAAAACAAATAACTAACCAAAATTAGAAATACAATATTTAAGTTTAAATTGAACCTATCAAGATCTAATAAATTAAATTGATATGGATTGTAAAATATATATATATACTTAGGTATCTAATATGAATATGAAAAATTGAGAAAAGTAAGTAGTTAACTTTGTTTTATATCCATTGATAGATGATGAAATTTCCAAATACATATTTTTAGAAAATAAAACTTAAAAAAAATTAAAACACATTTATATATTAGAATTTTAATTTAAAACTTATAATACAAAATAAAAACTTTATTTTAAAATCTATAATATACAAAATTATAAATTTATATTTTAACAAAATTTAATTGACAAAGAATTAATTAATGAAAATATTCGGATGGAGCTTGGACGTCATAATATTATGGTAAAATAGGGAGATAAAAAAAGCAATTCAAATCTTGAGTAGCGGTTGATAACGGCATTATTGATCCAAAAAGCCAACGCGTTTTTAATAGAGAGCTGTACAACCGTTCTGGAGAATTCAAAAAGAGGTCATGGTGCAAGATTCTGTCGGTTTGCAGAATAATAGGTATTCCTTTGGGCCTGTTTATATTAGGTTTAGGGTTTAGGTAATCCTTTGGGCTTGTCCATATTAGGTTCTTTCTTTCTGGATTCTGAATTGAATAATGCACTTTGTCATTTATCTACTATGGCTGTGCTTTTCTATTATCTCAGGCCCCAGAATTCAAAACGAATTCCAATCCCGGAGGTTCATACTACTGCTACTATGGCGATGAATGGGAGCCAACCAGACCCAACTCGGCTGATCGGCTTTCAGCCCTCTGGCGATGAGCTATTAAATTATTAAGGGATTTCACTTCTTCTTGTTTGTACTGAGTCCTCAGATCTCTTAAATTATTAAGGGATTTCACAGCCAGTTCCAATCCAGGAGGATCATATCACTGTGGCTAAGCTGATGAATGGGAACCAACCAGACCCAACTCAGATTTCATCCCTTTAGTAATAGCTCGTGTCGCTTTCATCCCTTTAGTGATAGCTCCTGTCGCCGTAATAGCTAGCGCGTTTTTAATAGAGAGCTATTACATATATTTGTCCAGCGCTGCAAACCACGGCTTTGGAGGATTCAGAACGAGGTCTTGGTTAAAGATTCTGTAGGTTTGTAGAATAATAGGTAATCCTTTGGGCCTGTCTATATTAGGTTTAGGGTTTTGGTATTCCTTTGGGACTGTCCATATTAGGTTGTTCCTTTCTAGATTATGAATTGAACAATGCACTTCGTCTTGTTTTTACTTTGGCTGTGCTTTTCTATCATATGAGCCCCCAGATTTCACAATGAGTTCCAATCCCGGAGGATCATATGACGGCTCCTGCGATGATGATGAATGGGTGCCAACCAAACTAGCCAACTCGGCTTTCAGCCCTTTGGTGACAGCTCTCTTCGCTGTGATAGCCAACCCGTTTTTAATAGTGAGCTATTAAATCTGTTTTGTCCAGTGCTGCAAACCATGGTTCTGGAGGATTCGAACTCAGGATGAGGACAAGGTCGTGGTCGTGGTGCAACATTCTGAGTACTTAATAGCTTTAGTTTGGTGATATTTTTTACTATAATTAATAGCCTTTAGTCCATTATATACTAGAACGCCTTAGCTTTTGTTTTGTAACTAATCTTTATTCATCCATTATGTATCTGCGCAGCTCCTTTTAATACGTGGGGCTGAGATTGTGCCATCTTCTCTGTTTGAGGTTCTATTCTTAAGGTATGCATGCTTTTTCTATTTTACTAATCATTTTATGTTTATGTTGGATATGATAGTTTAAGTGATTTGAGACATGTTTGAAATTTATTTTGAATATGGTAGTTTCAATGATTTTAGGATTATTTTATTTTTTATTTTTTTTATAATTTCTTAATACTATTTTAGAGTTATCATTTCTTAATACTATGATTGCAGTTATTTTAGAGTTTATCTCTTTATGAATAGGGTTTTATTCTCCTTTTTATACCATCATTATCAAAATAACAATGACAATTTTATTAATGTGTTATTTGTCGGATGATTACACGGGACTCTCATGTGATAACCAATCAACCATTTTCATGTTCGACGATCGACGGGCCACCATTTTCATGTTCGACCATCGACGGGCAAAGGTATGTACATCCATTGATGGATTTTCTCTCTTGAAAATATCAATAGATTACAATTGTTAAGAAAATAAATATCTAAATTAAATTAGAGATTGTTTTGTTACACTCACCTTGATAGCTTGTATTACCCAAAACCTAGAATTTATAATTCGAATGGTACCAAAAACCCTAGGTCGGTACCAAAACACTCTGGGGATCCGAGCGCTAGGTCGGTACCAAAAAATCTGGGGATCCGAGCGCTAGGTCGGTACCGAAAACCTATGCCTTACCTGTCCGTTTCCAAGACTTCATCTCTGAATTCTACTGAAAAGTAAGTTGGTGCTCCTCTGCTACTTAGATAATGGATTCTCCCATGTTTAGTTAGCATCTAATAGAGACTGTCATTGAAAAGATATCCCTGTAATATAACGAATAAGTAGTCAAGATATTCGCATATTTCACCTATAATAAGTCAAACATGATGTTAACGAGTGTGGGGAGTTGAAAATACAAGCACCCAGATGGGATAAACTAAACTAGAAATGGGTATGGAGATTTAAATTCATTCAAGGGTTGTGAAGGGAGTACACAGTACTCCGTACTGTGGTGCACAACAGGAATTTCATCACTAAATACTGGTAACTCTTTCATCACTAAGCCACGTTGGTCTCTATGTATTTTGTTTTGATATATCCCAAAATTCTGATACGTGCTATTATCAGATTCAATTTTAAAATTGCTGGTGTAAAGTTAAAATTGCTAATACTAGTGTGGTGTAAAGTGGATGTTTATTGCGCACAAGCGAACGAAATATTAGAGTCAAGATTTTGGTTTTCTTTGTTTAAAAAAAATTCAAATTCCTTTGAGCTACTTGTAAGATATTCGATAAGAAGCAAAATTCGAAAAGCGGTGTCCTTACTGTGGATGAAAAAAATCATAGAAGTCGATTTTAACGTAGCAGCAACAATTTCCATGTACCCAACATTTTGCACAATAATCACCTACTATAGCAGAAAATTTATTGGATTTTTAGAATGAGACGTTATCTCTCCAGTCCTATTTTTTCCTCTCTACATAATTGTTCAACAAATTTTCCACCATAAGTGTTCTATCCCATAACACCAACTAGCTTGGCCACAACAATATATATGTTCTGTCCAAAGCAATATATGGTGCCCCATCTCACATTAATTTGCAGAGATAGCTGTAGTTATTTCTGAAAGAACATTGCTTAGTCATTATAGTTAAGATGATTAATTTTTCATCGGATTATCTTTTTGAAGATGGAAATTCCAGTTAAGATGATTCATTTTTTCATGATATTGAGTTGTTGAAGATGGAAACTGTCGTTGATTGAAAATAGAAATGAAACTTTACCCAAATGTATTGTTTTCTTATTTTTATTTTTATTTTTTTAACATACACTTCATGGGTTTGACGATTTTTATTTCCACATTAAATTTGCATAAAAATTTCCATGTATTCATTTTTAATCTTATAAATTTTCGGCCATATTCCAAAAATCCAAAAAGGTCATTTTGTTAGAAACTAACATTTTTAATCTTATAAATTTCCTTTCTTGGGGACTATACAGTCATATAGAAAACTAATTTCACATATTTATTTTATTTACGAGTGCCAATAATGATACACAAAAATAATTGTTATTTCATTTTGTACATTGCATTGAGTGATGCAGCCCAGATTTGAGTTTCTTTATGTAAAGATGTTGACTATTGACTGAGTCTTCCAAGTCGTGAGATGAAGTCCATAGGCGTTTCATGAGAGTACCCATGTCCATAGGCGTTTTATTTATGGATTTGAGATTATTTTATGATATTATTTATAGATTTCTTTAGATATGAGATTATTTTATGATATTAAAATATAAATTTATTTAAAGTATAAACTAATTTGTATTTGATTCATAATGTTATTTAGTTTCAGTTTGTTAAATTTTATTTATATATATTTATTTATTGTAAATCTACTTTATTTAATTTATGAATTTATTTTGTAATAATATTTATTTATTTTAATTTAATATATATTTTTAATAATTATAAATTTAGTTTAATTATATTTTCAACTTATCAAATAAATTTTGCTTTTATTTTTTATTTATTTACTAAGCATTGTGAAATTTTCATTATATTTTATTACAAATTTAAAACAAAATATTTAATTTTTCATATTGTTTTAGGGTGTACCATTTTATGAAATGTTTGATGTAACTTTTTTAGTACTATGACTAGTACGTAGAGATTTGTTTCTATATTTTTTGTCAATGTTATTCTAGTTAATAATTTAGCTTTTTTTTCTATATTGAAATACTTTAGAGTTTGAGTTAATAATTAAGAGTTTGTTGAAATAGTTTAGAGTTCCATTTAATAATTATGTGTTTGTTGAAACAAGTTAGAGTTCTTATTAATAGTTTCCAGTGTTTCTAGATTATAAGTTGCTATCTTGTTTACTTTTGGTCTAAATTTTTCAATAGATTATTCATGGTTATATATAAAAATTTATTTGGAATATTTAAATGAGAATAAGATTGTAGAAATCTATCTTTTTATGAATATTAAATTGTAGAAATTTTTATATATTGTTCATTAGTATGTTGACCATAGGGATTTTGTTAAAAGTCTTGTGTAGAGTGTTTTCAGAGGACCATTATTGGAAATTGCCTGGAAACAATTTCCTAACTCGGTATCTTGACACATGTGCCTTTGTTGTAGCTGGGAACTGGGACACCGTTGCGCTAGTAATAGGTGGAGGGAGGTAACTCCCAGAGAATCCCTCCCAGTACGCCCCAAGATGGGTGGTCGACCATGTATACACAAGGTTTTTAAAGTGGTCTAATGAGGGACCCCCCTTTGTTGACACTCTATTCATGCAACCTAGGAGTTAGGATCTCTTTCATTGATAATTATAACTTTAACCCCTATCACACCTAACTCCTCTAA
>LPNX010411625.1:241421-272937 GCA_001517045.1 Pseudotsuga menziesii
CTATTTTTCTAAAACCATAAAACCCATTCTCTCTCTCTACACCTAGTCCCCAATATCTTTCTCTCTCTACACTTAACCCCTAATCTCTCTCTCTACACTTAACCCTTAATCTCTCTCTCTCTCTACACTTAACCCCTAATCTCTCTCTCTCTCTCTCTAGATAAACCTCTAATGACTAAACCCCATTAACTCTCTCTCTAAACCCATAATGCTTAATCTCTCTCTCTCTCTCTAAATACCTAACCCCCAATCTCTCTCTACCCTTAACCCTCAATTACTTTCTCCCTCTCTCAATTTAAACACTTAACCCCCAATATCCCTCTCTATATTTAGACACCTAACCCCAATCTCTCTCTCTCTCTCTCTCTCTCTACCCTTAACCTCCAATCTCCCTCTCTATCTATCTGAACCTGTAACCCCCAATATATCTCTCTCTATAAACACCTAACCACCAATTTCTCTTTCTCTCTAATCCCCTAACCTTCAATCTCTCTCTAACCCCTTAACCCCAATCTCTCTCTTTACCCCTAACCCCTATCGCTCTCTATATAAATCCTTAACCCTAAATACCTCACTCTCTAAACCCCTAAACCCCATTTTTTCTCTCTAAACACCAATATTTCTCTCTAAACCCGTAACCCTCAATCTCTCTCTATCTCTAAACCCCTAACCCCTAGTCACTCTCTTTGTCTAAACCCCTAATCCTCAATCTCTCTATCTCTCTTAATCTATCTACTCATTCATCTAAACACCTAACATCTAACCTACAATTTCGATATATATATATATATATATATATATATATAATAATCTAACACCTAACCCCTAATATCTCTCTCTCTATATATATATCTATCAATTTAAACACCTAACCCCCAATATCCACCTCTCTCTTTCACTTTCTGTTTCTCTATATCTATCTAAACCACCAATATCTCTCTATATCTCTCTCTAAACCCCTAACCTCGAATCTCTCTCTCTCTCTCTCTAAACCCCTAACCCCAATATCTCTCTCTATCTATCTAAATTCATAAACATTAACACCCAATCTCTCCCTCTCTCTCTAAAATCCTAACCCCAAATTTCTCTCTCTCACTCTCTCTAGACCCTTAACCCCAAATTTCTCTCTCTCACTCTCTCTATACCCTTAACCCCAAATTTCTCTCTCTCTCTCTCTACCCTAAACCATCAATCTATATCTCTATCTACCTAAACCAATAAACCCTAACCCCAATCTCTATATCTCTCTAAACCTCTAACCACTAATATCTTTCTCTATAAATCCCTAAATCTCAATCTCCCTCTCTACCCTTAACCCCTAATATCTCTCGATATTTATCTAAACCCCTAAACCTGAATCCCAAATCCCTCTCTTTCTCTAAACCCCAACCCCAACCTCTCTCTCTCTCTCTCTCTCTCTCTCTTTGTCCTTCTTTGAACCCCTCACCATCAATTTCTATCTCTCCCCTCTCTCTATCTACCATTAACCCCAATGTAACTCTCTCATTATGTATCTATCTAAACAACTAATCACAATTTCCCCCCTCTCTCTAAACCACTAGCTATAATTCTCTCTTCCTCTCTCTATGTCTTTCTCTCTCTCTCTCTCTCTATTCAAACTAGTAACCTCAAAATTGGCTTAGAGTGAACACTCACCGTGCAATGGACAAGTAATTGCTTCCCAAAATTCTCAAATGATAAAAATCCATTCTCATTCCTCATGAATTTTTTTTATAACTCTGATAAGGTCCTCCAAGGTCGAATTCACTCGCATAGGATTCCTCCAACTCAGCCTTGATGTTTAGTAACCCCTATGACACTTGTCTTTCTCCTCATCCCTCAATCTTCCTCCAAATTTGAATTGTTTCCACCAACCTCCAAGTATTCCCTCTTGGTTGCTAATTTTATCCCTGACATGTTAGATTGTCATGGGTCTGCAATCAGGTCTGATTTTGTCATAGAATCTTCTATCATTGTTCTCATAAAACGTAGGGAATCTCTCTCCAAGTGGCACATAGTTTCTTCCTAGTATATTCCTTGGGGAGTTATTCCTCTTAACCCATTTGAATTCTTGGGCTCATGACATGTTACTTGACACCTCTTCACCTTCCAAGAACATTACATTCCTCATAATTTTGAATTTGGGGTTAGGTCATGACAAGTGTAAGGAGGAATGTAGTCACCCAAGGTCTCCATGAACCTCCAAGTGTCTTCATGAAGCAATACCACTTTATTTTCTCCATATGTATTATTTATTTGGCCCAATTTATTGTGTAGATGGTAAACTAAGGTTCTCTTGGGTCCCATAGCTCCCTTATTGCAAGATTTAATGCTTCCACCCCAACCTACGGAACTAGTAGGTTGGTGAAAAATTGTTAACTAGTAATCTCATTGGGATGGGGACATGACATTTTGTACACCATTTGGAATTTTGTTGGGTCATGTTGTTTGCAAAAAATAAATATTGATGGATCTAGTGAATATTTTTATTATTATTGATTTTCCTCCACACACATTAATTAAGAAATTGAGAACTACAATGGGGAATACGAGCTATTATCGTAAATCTATTCGGGGTCATGCTACAATCACAACCCTGATGGAGAATTTTTTGAAGAAATACGCAAAGTTCCATTGGAATGAGGATTTTCAAAATAGCCTCGACACTCTAAAATAAAAATGGTATCAACTCCTATTCTAGTTTTTCCATATTGGAAAAAGGAATTTCATGTTCATGTGGATGCATCATCGATTTCCCTCAGTAACTTGTTGGCACAACTAGGTGAGGGGTTACTAACCATTCGATTTTATTTTCTAGTAGGAAACTATTGATGGTCAAAAAGAACTACACAATGACCGAGACATTGCCTAATGTGTCACCCGTACGCCAAAAGCTACCGCCCATCCATCCATCCAAAGTGGCTGTGGTGAAAGCTGAGATAGAGAACCTGCACACAGTCGGATTCATTTATCTCATTGCATACACCACGTGGGTTTCTAATCCTATTCCCATGAATAAAAAACAGGGTACCATTCACGTTTGTACAGACTTCCCAAAGACAACTTCCCCACACCTTTCATTGATCAGATCATCGATGCGTGCACCAGACATGAAGTATTTTCTTTCATGGATGGTTTTTCCGGATACAACCAAATCCAAATCCAGAAAGAAGACCATTACAAAACGGAATTCACAGCCCCATGGGGCACATTCGCCTACCAAGTCATGCCCTTTGGCCTGAAAAATGCTGGATCCACCTTCCAGCGTGCCATGACACACTGCTTTCGCGATCTCATTCACATCATGTTGGTTTGTTTTGACAACCTCATCGCGCAGTCGCAAAAACACACACAACACATAAATGAATTGCGACAAGTCTTCATACGATGTTGCCAATGCAGAATCCACTTGAACCCATTCAAGTGTGTTTTATGTGTCCCCTTGGGCCGTATACAAGGATTCATCATGTCACACAAAGGAATGACTGCTGATCCTTGGGAAGTCCAAACAACTTTCCCTCTAACGTCACCCCTTTGAGTGACAGCATTACAACTTGTATTATAGTTTTTCCACTTTTTGTTTTACACATTTTTCAAAATTGAGTCTTATGTATCGTTTCCTTTCATTGCTTCAGATTGAGCACACCTCAAACCAGTATATGGGATTCACAGATGGAGCAAGCAGATGGTCTCTGAACCTCACCTCGGTTGCATGGGTAATCTACTCCCCATCGCACAAGTTGATCCACATCGACGGAATATGCGTGGGAATCGCAACCAATAACTAGGTGGAATATGATGGTGTCAATGGCCTCTTGGTCGTCGCTCTTCAGATAGGCATTCACCATCTCGATGTCTTCTTAGACTCCCAGCTGCTTGTTTCTCAGTTGAACAATCACTATCAAGTACGGGATCCCTGCCTCTTTAGAAAGTACCTGCGCACTAAACAGATGGTTAGAACATTTGAAACCATCACATTCACACATGTTCCCAGGAACCTCAATAGTGTCATGGATCAAATGGCTAGCAATATTCTAAATTGGCACATCCACAACTGCATATAGGAAACATACAACCATAACATCATGCATAAAAATGTATAAAAAATACACACATAGTGTAATAATACATCACATAGACATTTGCATTCCACAGCATAATAAAAAGACTCACATAATAAAATCATAAAAGTGCATCCACGTGCGTAAATATATATATATAAATCTATCAGTCACATGTCCAAAACATGTCCAAATACAAAAATGAGAAGCCACATATGATTTCTCAGCAGGATATACATAAGCAACACAAAAACCCCTAAGTGCACCAACGCACTAGGGACAGCCCCACTAGGCCACTAATTCGAGTCAGACCCATCATCTGACTCGGTATCATCATATTCTGAAGAGGAATCCTCCTCTGCAGGAAGATCACCTCTCGTCGTCCGGTGAAAGTGCTCACAATCCACTGCCATCTTCCTCATCACGCCAGTCAGCTATGGAGGAAGGTTGTGAATAGTGGAAATCAAATTAGTACTCAGGTGCTACCAGCCATCATCTGACACTCCAGTAGCAAGCTCCTCCATATACAACACCAGTCCATCCATATCTTGCTGCTGCCTATGGGAGCTCCCAGTAGGAATAGTCGTAGGAGGTACGGTGACAACCCGCCTCTGATGACCGGGTAGCAAGCGAGGACCAACATCTGCACATACAAACAAGGACACCATCAGTCCACATATATCAATATGCAAACAACTAACCAACTCAACTATACTATGCATAAAGATGAACATAAAAACATCATGCATACATACTAGCTGGTCCCCACGCCTAGCCAGGAGGTCGGGGCATCTTAGGGTCTCCCTGTAAATCCATACCCGCATACAGGTACTCCTTGATCACCACAGGAAGCTGGAGTCACTGCTCCAACAAATCCTCCATAAAAAAGAAGCCCACTCTGCTGCTACCCTCGCAAATCATCATCTGGCACCACCTATACATCCTTGGCTCCCGTGGACCACTGTCCTGCACAGCCCGATGAGGATGAAATCTAGGTAATTTCTCAAAGAAGAAAGCACATAGGAAGGATCCAAAGCAAAAACCAGCACCAGTAGTATTTGACTTGTTCAGCTGACGTGGAACAACCTGCAGATACATTTGGCCCCATGCATAATACGTGCCACCTATGGCACGCTCTACTAGCTATAGTTGACACCGAAAATATTGTGGCTCCCCATGGAACCCAAGATACGCTGCAGTAAGGTCCCCACTGCCCGTGTGGACAAGTCCTCGATGTCACACATCAGGATGTAAGAACCATGCACCTACGCTGTAACATAACAGTGCTGATCGCATAGCTCATCCAATGTCTCCCCCCGAGACAACACAAGTACCAAGTCACTAACCACTCCCAATATAGGGAGCCCAGTAATGAAGTATACATGCGCCAGTGTAATCTCAATGCACTGGCCTTGAAAGAGGAACACCTCCTTGTCAACATCCCAAAAACCTATCAGTGTTTGCATCAACAATCCCAAGCTCCAGATAAGGGGTATCCTCAAAAAATTCAGCAATCCACAACGGGCTAATGTATCTCTAACATTCTTGTCACACAAGGATGCATCCCTGACACTCTTGCAGTCTCTCTCCCTCCACTTGATCTCCACCATCCTGCACAAGCAAAAACCCTGATGTGAGCCATTGCCATCATCAAAAAATCACCCAAAAGAGGATAGGGCTCACCTATTTGGGAAAAAGGAGCACCTAGGGCGCTCATAATTGCCCCACAGGTGCACCCAGAGCGCACCTTTTCCTTCGAAAGGTGTGACTTGGCCCCCATGAAACCCCAAAATATTCATGGGGGGATTCCAGGTGACCAAATCCAACAAATAAACCACCAAAATGATGAGATTCAATGAGCGCTTTTACCTGCAAGTCGCGGCACATGAAACCATCGGTCGGATCAAGAGAAATAAGCAAATGAAGAATTAGGGCCCACCTCTCCAACTCCACAATGAACAATGACAATAACACTTCACCATGTGGACCCCACCCTTATATAGGCCCCATTTGACCTAATTTATTTTGATCGACATAACAAGACCATACGGACTTCGTTTGAGACGTAGTTTGCACCACTGGTTTTAGAATTCCACCCTCTATCTCTTTATGAGACCACCATCTCATGTTCAACAAGTCAATTTTGGGACCATTTCCCACCAGTCACCTTGATTTATGAGCCATTACACGACGATGCAAGTGTCTACGGGCCTGTACTTGTATCACAATCCCCGATCGCAACTCATACGAGTTTTCAGGCCACCGCGCGCTAAGGAATGTAATTTCACTTTTATCTTTGTATTTATAATTGTCTTTTCCACCACACCTTGCGCGGACATTTGGACCATCATCCACAAAACCCTTTATTTTTCTTGCATGTATTTGGCATATAAGTGCCTCCAGACTTGTACTTACATCGCATGTAGTCAAGTCCATCCACCACAACACACACACATGCTCTCCTGACCTTTTTCAAGAATTTGAATTTAAAGTCATTCTTAAACCAAGTCGATTGAATTCAAGACTAGACCATCTAGCGAGGATCGAAACTGGTGACGAACCTGGTAACATCAATGATAGTCTCCTTGATGCACAATTATTTGTGATAATAATTATTGATGATCATTACAGATACATCATACATTTTTTTAGTACATTATATGCACCAGCTGAATTTACCACTGCAAAGAAGAAACAGTTAGTTGTGTGAGTTGCAGACTTCCAGTTGATCACTGGAAAGTTATATAAAATGCACCTTGATGAGATCCTTTGTTGTTGTGTCTTGGAACACAAGAAACCAATGATATTAAATGAAGCGCATGTTGGTGTCGCATGAAGCCATTTTGTTGGAAAAGATACAATATAAAATATATTGCAAGTAGGATTGTGGTGGTCCACCATGCATGAAGATGCCTTAATATATTGTCACAGTTTTGATATCTGTCAAAGAAATTGAAAGTCATCGCAACGAAAGGAAATGTCATTAGAAACCCAAATAAATTTACAGGAATTTGATAAATTTGTCATTGATTTTGTGGGCCTTATTAGTCCAATAGGGAAGCACACAGGTGCAAGATACATAATTATTTTGATCGACGACCTGACCAAATGGGCTAAAGCAGTGCCAGTAAAATATTGTACCGCTATGACTGCTGCTAAGTTTTTGTTTGAAGATGTTGTGACTAGATTTGGATGCCAAAATTTTTTGATAAGCAACCAAGGAACACACTTTATCAACCACTTGATTGAGGAACTGACAGAACAATTCTAGATCCAACGTAGAAACACAACATCATATCACCCTCAAGATAACGATGTTGTTGAAGCATTTAACAAAACCTTGGAGAATGCATTGACAAAGATTTCCAATGTCCTAAGAGATGATTGGGATCAGAAAATTTCCACAGTATTATGGACATATCGCACGACTTGTAAGAAGTTGACAGACGACCTCCATTATGCTTGGTATATGGACAAGAAGTTGTGATGTCGATGGAATATATTGTACCCAGCCTAAGGATTGTTGCGATCAGGGAGATGAAAATTTTTGGTGATGTCAAGGAAAGATTGTCGCGGCTGATATAGTTGGAAGAAGATCATTTTGTTGCAGGATATCATCAAAACGTTGAGAAAGAATGAAAGAAAGTATGGCATGATCTCCACATCAAGAACAAGCAATTTCAGGTTGGATGACATGTTCTTCTATATGATAGCAAATTCTTCAAACATTCGGGTAAGCTAAAAACACATTGGATAGGACTGTATATTGTAACATGTATCACTTACGAATGCATAGTGCAATTGCAAAAGTTGGATTGAACACTTATCAAAGGACTAGTGAATGGAAGTCACATAAATCCCTACTAGTATAGTCGTGAATTGGTCTAAAAAACAAAAAACAAAAAAACTATGAAATTTTTTGTTTTGATTGCAGGAAATCAGTCATTGCAAGAAGAAACAAAAAGCGTCATAGACTGCTAGTCTGTTGTAGATAGAGGAAAATTGTCACTGACTCTTTATTAGTCACAAGAGGAGAAAGGACGGAAAAGACAATCTGTCTATCGTGATAAAAGGGAAATGTCGAAGGTTGAATAGACGTCGCGGGAAGAACATTGATTTCGCAAGTTAAAATAGAGTCATAGAAATGACAGTTGGTTGTAATTAATTTAAAGGCCCAACATATTTTGGTGGCTTTCTTTTTGGTCACTTTCGTCTTTATTACACAATAACTACACTGATGTGACCTGCTAGTGACAACATGTTTAGAATTTTCCTAGTAATGATTCAAATGATCAACCAATGTGAAGGAAAGGATAGCCACTTTTCCATTAACTACCCGCTCATGTGTAGGACTGATGGAATGAACGGCTATATGTTTTCACCATTCGCGTCCAAGTTTCAATTCATTCTGTTGCATTCAAAAGAGAGATTGATATCTGAAAGTGCAATATCCAAAGTAAGTTTTCCATAGAGCATGGTTATTTCAATTTCCAATACCAGTACAGTTGTGGAATCCATCGTTGAGACATCGTCGCCCACGGCTATTATAAAAAACATGGCATTATTTTTCCAGCCAAAAATCATGTTTATAATGGAAGTGTCACAGTCCCTTGAAATTTCTCCATTAAAGTTGAGATCAGACCCACATGGTTCATCAATTGGGAAGTGCTCTAGTAACCACAAGAATAAAGCACCAACAACACCACTGCTAAGAAACAAATAAACAACGGTTGAAATTAGGCTACTAGATGATATCCCGTGAAAACCACTTGATGCACCCAAGAGCATAATCGCCAAAAATGAAAAGTATCTATTGGAAAATAAATCATTCCAAAAAAGAGTTCAGGTAATGGTAAATAACGATGAGATCCTGCGACGTCTCCTTCATATTTACAAGAAGCACAGGATATATTTGGTGATGTCAATGAGATTTACAAGAAGCTAAAGATATATTTGGTGATGTTGATGAACTTTTATCTCGTCGATCCTAAGGTTCTAAAGAAGTAACCTTTCAATAATTAAAGAAAGAAGGAAGAAAACAACAGAGGCTGTGAAGAATATCGAAGAGGTAGAGGCACTATGTGCCAAGGAAGTTGAACAAATTTCTCATAAATGGGAAGCGTTGATTGACGATGCAGAGTTAGAGAAAGTCACGGAGCAACTACGCACTGTTGAGACAGAGGAAAATAAGATGAAGAATGACATGAAGAAATTGCACTTTTCAAAGAAAATAGATAAGGATGTCGAGATGAAGAAACTTCAACATCAAGTCATAGTGTTGCGCACTCAATAGTAGCAGAGGACTGACAAAGTCCCAGAATTGTAGGTTGAAGCAAAAAGAGTTGCAAGCATCATTCAGCCCGTACACCAAAAAGTAATACAAGCAGCAGATTCTGTAGGAATTACAACATCATATCACATCAGTTTAGACCTTGTGAAAAATTTGCAGAATCCGTGAGAATCCAAGAGAAGAATAGGCCATGGATGGATCCAAGATATGAAAAATTTGTCACTTAACCAGTCTGTGGTCGGAGAATCCGTGACTTCTTCCACCTCCACCCAATCAACGGATGTACATTTTGTGCAATCATCAAACCAGAAGGGTAGCCAGCAACCCGGATAGAATAGGAAAAACAAGAAGAATAATAGGAAAGGTGGGAATAAAAGGGAGAACGCTAATTATGATAAGAATGATGATAAATGTTGGTGGGGACAATAAGACTAAATGTAAAGTCAAATTCCCATGTAAACTTTATGTAGGATACCATCTTACACACTTTTTCCCTGGGATTAATGAGGCCTCAAAGTTGATCGCACAGATCACACCTATGTTGACGAATCCCCTTCTGCATAATCAAAATATGACTTTGAGTACTATGACCACCAAAAGTGGTGTTGGTGGGATTCAAAACCCATCGGTCTCGGAAAGTGGTCATGGTTGTATCAATATAATGTTGGATTTACTTGTTGTGACTCATTCATGTGATTATGGTTTGTTGCAACAAACCATGGGTAAAGAGCCTCCACCTTTGGAGATCCATTTGTGATTGGAAATCCTAATACTATACCACTCATACTAAAAGGAGTCCTTAAGCACTCAGCACACAATCCTAATGGCTGATCGGCCCAACACTATTATATTGTTTAGGATTTGGACCAGAATACTTGTGTGATGTTGGCCTTAGATGTTCTTTAGACTTGTCCTTCACAGAGCAAAGCATTGTTAGCTGCTTAAGGAGTGACTAACCAAAATGGCCCCAGTGTTGTCAGATTCGAGACTCATGATGTCTAGCCTTGATTTCCTTAGTATGTGGATTTTTAAGTCCATGTGGATGTTTGAATAAAACCATTAAACGTACAGTTATTTATAAAGGCATTGTGACATCTGTGATGTATTTGGCTTATTGGAAGGGCCTTGGCTCTCCCGTGTTGTCCAAATCCATGACTATGCTGACAGCTTTTAATGGGCATTCCTTTAGATTGCATGGAATTATTCCTTCCCTTTAGATCCAATTGGGGGGGAAGACCATGTTGGTCGAGGTTGAGGTGGTTGATGTGCCCCTTGACTATAATCTTGTATTGGGTCAAAACTAGATTTATTCCATGAAGGAGATCATGTTGTCTGTATTTCACGTCTTGTTATTTCCTTACGAAGATAGAATTATGATGATCAAGAAATTGTCATTTGATAATTATGTTTCTTCATTATCACCGGATCCCACTATCCTGCTAATTGATAATTCCCAGCTAGAAACTAAGAATGTTGGTGTAGAAATGTATCCTTCATTGATAACCTTTAATTTTTTTGCACCAATCCTATTTATTGATTCTACGCTTGGTGGCGTTTTATCGCATTTGATTTTGATCTAGTTTTGTACCTCATATTTGAGCAACCTATGGACTCTCTCTTCACAGACTAATTCAGATGAAGGTCCCTCACCCACCGGTGCAAAAATGTTGTTGTCTGCAACGCAGACTTCCTACTAAGTCATACTTGATATCACTGTTGACTTCGATCCCTCCCCTTCACGGATGGAAGAGGGGGATATCCTTATGTTTTCTACTTGATTGATCACTTTGTCATGCTCACATGACTTCCTCGACAATACTTTTCCTTCAAATGAATATATTATCGAGGCTATGATCGGTCTGAAACATCCCTCGGAGGAGATGCATCATCGGTCTTACTTCCTCCCGGAGCTCGAACAGATTGAGTATCATGATTTTTGGAATACCTTAAGTGAGAAAATTGGTTATCTCGTAGTCCCATTAGGTACTCATGGTATATACACCAAATGAAACATGGAAAACATACTACCAACCATTCCAATCAACATATCTCGAACCCTTGGTAAAGTAGAGAACATTTATATCAGTGTTGATTGTTCACTTGAGGAGATTCAAACATGCACCGAGCTATTTAAGGAATTTCATGACATATTCACTTGGTCGTATGAATAAATTCCAGGGATTGATCCCCGTATTGTTGAACATGAAATAAAAATGTATCCTAATGCTAAACTTGTTCGACAACATTTACCTGTTGTGAATCCTTGTAATGTTTATGCCATGTATAGAAGTTTCTTAAGGTTGGCTTCATCTTCCTAGTTCCATTAAACAAATGGGTATCAAACCCCATTCCTTTGGATAAGAAGCAGGGTGAAATCTATGTGTGTACTAATTTTAGAGATTTAAATAGAGAATGTACTAAAGATAACTTCCCGACGCCATTTATTGATCAAATTTTGGATGTGTGTGGGAAGCGAGATCTTTTCTTTTATGGACAATTTTTTGGGCTATAATCAGATCCAAATTAAACCCAACGATCAACATCATACTACATTTATATGTCCTTGGGGTAATTTATCATATCGGAAAATTCCTTTCGGCCTGAAAAAACATTTGAGCTACTTTTCAACGGGCGATGACCTTTGCCTTTGACGACCTTAAACGTATTATTGAGGTGTATCTGGAAAACCTCACTACTCACTTTCACAAGAGAGTGGATCATCCAACACATCTTTGTTTGGTATTTGAAAGATGTCGTCGTTATCATATTTGTTTGAACCTTTAAAAGTGCATCTTTTGTGTTAGGACTGGTTTCTTATAGGGATTCATTGTGTCAAAGGAGGGGATTATGGTTGATCTGTTGAAGGTTGAGGAAATACTTTGGTTGCCTCCCCATGCACAATTAGAAAAATTTAGAGTCTCCAAGGTATGGATAATTTCTTACATCAGTTTGTTGTGAATTATTCCAATTTGACAAAGGGTTTTATGCTCTTATTGAAGAAGTATACTTTGTTCTTATGGGATGAGTGAGCCCAGGAGACCTTCAACCCTCTTAAGAAAGCCTTGGCATCTTCCCTCTGCTTAGTCCAACAGACTATAATAGATATTTCTTATTGTATGTGGCCACATCTTAGGAGACAATTGGTATGGTTCTGGTTCAAGAGGATGACAAACTCCATGAGCACGTTATTTATTATCTTATCCAGAATCTCATTGATGCAGAACTTCATTATACTCACGTCAAGAAGTTTACCTTAGCAATTTTTCATGTAGTTCAATGATTGATACACTAGATATTAATCATCTAGACCATGCCATGTAGCGCATATCAATCCATTTCATATCATCCTAACTAGGAGAATGATAGGGGGAAATATAATAAATGGATTGTTATCTTACGAGAATTCGACCTTGATTTTTTTTCGCAAAATCCAAGAAGTATTTGGTATTCGTGGAAATCATGTCAGATCTCCCTAGGTTGGATGAGGACAGGATTCATGAGAACTCATTTATGGATGACTAGATTTCCCTCATCTCATTTATGAACCCTTTGTATGGAAATATTATCATCTATCTTCATATTTTGAAGTTCCCTCGACATTTCTCGAGAGATGAGCGACAAAACTTACGTCATATGCTAAGAAATACCCCATCATCCGCGACACCTTGTATCATTGTGGGGTGGACTCCATATTACATTGTTGTTTGACTCATGAGGAGGATGAGGTAGTGCTTAATGGTTGCCATAGTGGGGCATGTAGTGGTCATTTATTCAAGTTTGCTACAGCTCAAAATATTCTGAGAGCGGGTTATTATTGGTCATAGATGTTTAAATTTTGTGTTAATGTGTTGAAGAGATGTCACCCTTTCCATTTGTTCTCCCATAACATGCACTTGCGCCCTGCCCCGTTACAACCTATTACCATCATCGGTCCCTTCACAAAGTGGGGGGTGTATTTTATGGATTGTAACCCAACATCAGCTAGGTGGCACCATATAATATTGTGTACATGGATTACTTCACAAAATGGGAAGAGGATATTCCTACATTCAAAATTGATGTTGAGATGGCCACTAACTTCGTGTCCAATCAAATCATCACCTGGTTCAGGATCCCGAAGGATATTTCCATTGATCATGGAAGTCACTTCTAGAATAACATGATGGCAAAATTGGCTTTGAATTTGGTGTTTAAGCAATAACATTCTTCTTCTTATTACCCCCAAGAGAATTTCCAGATCGATGTTGTTAACAAATCTCTTAAGTCCATTCTGCAAAAAAACATTGCACAGAGAAAAACCAATTGGAATACCATGTTTTACCCTACTTTGTGGGCTTACTGTACTTCAGTTAATACTTCCATCAGTTTTTCAGCATACCAGGTGGTTCATGGGGTGGAGTCAGTTTTACCAGTTGAATATGAGATCCCTTCCTTGAAGTTATCCATAGAGATCTTGCTTGACACCTCTTATTTAGAAGAATGATTAGTCCACCTAGAGCACCTTGATGAGCAGCATCGAGATGTTGTTGTGGAATTATAAGTGAATAAGCATCATGTCAAGGCTTAGTATGATAAGTCCGTCCATCCTGGTAAATATAACAAGGGTGACTTGGTCCTTTTATATGATCAAGTGAGTGAACCATTGGGGGCAAGTAAATTTAATCCTATGTGGCATGTCCCTTACATTGTGAGGTGTGTCTTAGAAAAGGTAGCCTATGAGTTGGAATATTACGAAGGGAACATCTTGAAGGATCCTAGAAATGTGCTCTACCTTAATAAGTACTACGCTTTAGTTTCTAGCTCGGGTTGGTACCTTGTATATTATTGTATAGTCTTACATAGTTTTTTGTTTCCTTGTAGTGACATCAATTTGTTGACATCATTCCTATTGCTAGGAAGATGTTGACAGATTCTTTGATATATTAAGGATTTGTGAATCGTGTCATCCGCCATAGACAAAAATTAGCTTTTGTTGCTTGGTTCATGTATGCACTAGGGGGTCAACTTGTGTCTTCATGAGGGGTATTCCTCTATCCATACTCAAATAATGTGGTTGGGTATAGTGCGGTAATTGAACTATTACAAGATTCCATTTCAAATGGTATTCAGTAATGTAGAGGTCCTCATGGATTCACAATTGATTTTGTCACAATTGAACGTCATGTATCATGTCAGAGATCCTATGTTGCTGAGAAGATTCTTAAGGGTAAGATTGTTTGAACGACATTTTGATTGCATTAGATACATTCATATACCTAGGCGTTATAATCAAATTGTCAATTATATGTAAATTAAATTTTATATTGTCATTTGTCACATAATTAAAAGAGAAGCATGCACATAAACATTCACATTTATATTTAGACACATGTACATATATCAAATTGGTAGCTATAATTTTTTATTTCTGAATAAAAGTTTTAAAAAATACGGCGTCATAGTACAAAAATGGGCTTCAAGCCCTCAAAATATACATGGCTGATACAAAACTGATATCTCGGCATCTATGCATGTGGGCTTGGATGATGATCATGGTATCACACTACATCATTTGCTAAACACCTCAATAGTCTAACCCGTGGATGGGGCTCTTCTACCACATGTCTTTGCATCACCTTAAGCAGGTCCTCAACTTGTACCATAAGTATCATGTGGTTTAAGCTGGCCAATTTTCCATGTACATTTTGTAGAATCTGCTTGGACTTAGTGTCAATCATATCACTGTTGATGAAATTTTCATTAATGCCAACATGGACTTGCAGTGGCCCCACGATATGTCAAGTCCCACCTATAGTGCCTTGACCCCTTACAGAGTGGGTTTGTGCCTTGAAGCACCTTGTACCCAGTTGACAAGGTCCTTACACCCACAAGGCTAGATCTTGATGCCACCACCTTGCTGAAGATGTTGAAGACTCTGTTGATGACGTTAAATACCTTGGAGATGGTCCTAAATCCTTGATGGACATTGGAGAAACCCTATATGTGTTGGAGAAGCATTAATGACCCATTCTATGGTCATTCATGCTCTGATGGTGTCATGGTACCCCAGAAGAAGGCCCATCTACCCCACAAGTGATGGCACAATGGACTTTGGACCTTGGAGACCTCATGGTGTGGTTGAGGTGGATGAAGAAGCCCTGAATAAGTCCTTGGACCCACACTAAGTGGTTTGATGTCCTTGCAACCCTTGACGGGGTCACAGAGCTCTTATATGATGATGATGACCAATGAAGATGATGGTTATCTTGGAACCCACTCTTGAACCTTGGAGGAAGCGTTTATGATATGGAGCCCATGGTCATTGTAGACGATACTCTTGCACGTGGAAAGATGGCATGTCCTTGGAAGCCCCAGTGGCTTGATGTAATCCTTAAATTGTAAGATAGAGCCCAATTAATGTGCATACAACCCTTGATGTTGGAATATCATATTTGACATTAATGTGGAGCCGGTGAACCTTACAACAAACCCTAAAACCACTTTTAATGGTAAGGTTGAAGTTTGAAGAAGTGTTAACTTAAAATAAAAAATAAAATAATAATAAATAATAACTACATTTTACACTCCACCCTAGAAGTCGGCCCTAATTCAAGGGCATGTCAACATTAAAATGTGTATATAAACACATCACTCTCACGCTCCATTTGGATAAAATGAATTGGAAGGTAAAGTAGCTTGCTAGCTTGACTAAGGCAAGGAATTCACTGGCTGAGGCTGGTGGACTGAGGAAATTTCGGGTGAAGAGGAGCTCTGATTTTCAGTGAGGAAACTAAGGCAGCCGCAGGTGTATAGTAAAGATATAACCTTGAGGAATTTCGGAATTTGGTGGATGTATTAAGCTCTGAGTTTGGGGATACAACTAAAGCAGCTGCGGTGGAGACGGATAGTTAGCTCTCAGATTTCAGGAAGAAAAAAAAAGAGACAAATCTGAATTTGGGAGTCTATATTATGTGAAGGGATTCAGTGGTAAAAACATTACTATGATTTCGGGAGTGTGTCTGCTGATGGAGTGAAGAGATATGAAGAGAGATGTGAAGAGATATGAAGAGAGATGTGAAGAGATATTATGGGTTACAGTCTGAGGTAGCTGCACCAGCTTAAAGATTAAGCTGAGACAACCGTAGGAAAAAGAAGAGTAGGTTGTGATGAGTATTAAAGTTGAACAGAGACTGATATGGATTGAAGACATCAACTAAACTTGACAAGTAAAGGGCATTGAAGACATGAACTCACCTATATGACATCTAATGATTTGGCAGCAGCTTGAAATGTATCTAAGCAGTGAACAGTGACGATATGTTTGTGATAGCATTGATAGTGGATTTTAACATATGAAATGATTAATGTACAACTTGTTTTTCAGTAAAGAAACCATATCTACTCAGGTATGCTTGATAGTTTGATGATGATACACATGCTTAGTTTATATAGTAATATGCATACACAACAATGATGCCAACACCTATGCTCAGGAAATACATAGCGATGACAAATAACATGAACAGTGACTTGTTTGACATGACTGAGGCTAACTAAGGCATTAGATCTGAAGTTTTTTGATGGTAGCAGTAGACTAAGGTGGAGGATACACCTGAATTTTTCCACAATAAAATATTTTGTTTGGGGTTATTTCTTCAGTGTTCGGGTGGTATCACAGACCTGAATTTGTTTGCAGCAGTGAAGAAGATAAAATGATTCCCTAACTAAGTGGACTGTGGAGCAACAGTAAAGTGTTGAAGGATTTCTACACTTGCTTGGGTATCTTCTTTAGCACATACCAACCCTCTCTGAACAATCTGAAAATTGCAGACTTTTTCACACTGCCTAAATTTTAGTGCTTTGGTTGATGTTGCAAAAGGTCAATTTTCCACAGTACACATTGCTAAGGAAAGGTAATAATGCACACCATGATGATACCTATACCTTATGAATAATATTGATGAGGTATACTTACATTCTTACATACACAGTCAAGGGATGATACAACTCCTATGACGTATCATGAAGACCCAACAATGTTGCATATCCTATGATGGTTTATTCAGATGACTGATAATTGACTAGCCTTGTCTCCATGTTGATAAGATGATGATATAAGCCATGATGATAAGTGATGACATAATGGAGATTGTAAATTTATGGACAGACTTATGATGTTGATCTTCCTACTAATGATCTGAATGATGTATGGATAGAAGATGTTGGACTTATGCTATGATGTTGCATATCTTATGATGACAGTCTGCCAGAGTTTGAAGAGTTGGAGCTTGACCATGTTGATACAAACCCTATAATGTTGATGATACTATTTTGATGCTTATGGACAGAATAAGAAGTGATGACATGAATGAAGAATGTATGTGGATAGAATACTCTTATGAAGAATGTGAATTGCTAGGACAGAATGCTCTGGGACAGAGACATTATTAAAATTGTGAATTGCTAATATTATTCCTGACAGAATTCTTTTGGACAAAATGAAGAGGATAGAGACAAGTTGCTGAGAAGATGCTGATGAATGCTCCTTGAAGAGGTGCTGAAGTGGACTAGAAACAAGTGCTGGTATGATATGACAGTGACATGTATGAAAGTGTGTTGAGACAATGAGCTTTAACTATAAATGCAAGCTTGTCTTGATTTTGAGGTTAGGATACCTCAAACCCTTCTTAGCAGGGTCTAAGAAAACCAGGTAGGGTCCTAGATGAAGAGTAGGTGCTCTTTGTATCAGTAGGTGCTGATTTTACCTCACGGTTGTAGCCGGTCCAAAACTAATACAAAAAGATTACAAAATTATATGGTGTTGTGTTCCTTTGTGTTATGGTTCTTGATGATTCAAATGCTTATGATATGTGAATGATGAAGTGAAAGATGTTTATGAAATGATTATGAAATTGGAAGAATAATGGAATGACGAATTGGTATTTAATTGTGACAAGTTAAGAAAAGTTTTAAAATTTGCTTTACACTGATTCACCCCCCCTCTCAGTGTCTAACAATCACATCCTCAACCCCTACATTGGTGCCATGGGAATCCCTCTAGCCATCATGGACCTACTGCTCTGCAAAATGAACCTAATGTCAGTACACGATATGAATAAAAACATTTTTTTTTTATTTCCTTATATCATAAATACAGCAAAATGAAATATTTCAAAACACAAAAATAAATCTTACCGATATCACCAAATTTGGACCGTGGTGGTAGTGGCATATCTCTATATCCATGCAATATGATCCCTACATAGGGGTAGCCATCTATGGTGATTATCTCTCGCTGGAACCAGTGGAAAAACCATCATTAAATGGAGAAGGTTCTCTGCCCCCTCTTAACCTCTGCATCACATCATTCTAGCGAGTCTTGGATGGCTCCTGTAGACTATGAGGAGGGACCTCAACCCAATGACTAAAGCTCAATACTCTCTCAAAAAAGAAAGTGCATAATATGTTGGTGAACCCGAAATTCTTGGTATATCCAAGTTTGCATTATGTTAGCTAATGTTTCATGCTACCCAACAAGGAAGTTCTCAATTTGTAGACAATGGTACTCATACACTCTACCGCTTAGAACATGAGAGGTCGTAATTCCTAATGTAGTGATGTTGATCCTACTATTCTAGCTAGAACTAGAATTATCACTTTAATATTGAGGCTCTAAATTGCATTGATGGGGACTTGAATTCCCACTTTTTTAGTATTAGGAGGGAAACATATAGTTGTATACTCATCAATACTCATGCCCCCACCTACTCCACAAGCCCTAAGTTGATTCACTACCTCTCCTAGGCAGGATAATCCGATGATGAAATAGATGTCTTATACCTTGATTTTTAATTCCATCCCATCCAGTATGAACGCCTCTATTTTCGGATCCCAATAGTTTATAATCATTCAAGGTAGTCTTGGTTGATCCCTCATGCTCGTAAGGTTCCAAAACTTGTAGATCCCTCACCTTTGCAGTGCTTGTTGGGTAGCCAAATCACAATGCACAGACCTATCAACATATTCATGCTCTCTCTCCCTCCACTCAATCACCATCCTGCAAACAAAAAGGGATTTTCTAAGGTTCCATATTTAAAAAACACCTTTCACAATGTTACACATGGGTCACAATGTCAACAGATGCATGGCCATGTGGACATGATTTGCTTTTCCTGTGTGTATCGAGTCATGTACACGACACGATGACTTTTCCCTCGCGTGGTCTGAGAACCATAGTTTATGTGGCCAATATTTTAAAAATCCATAATCAAAACTTAGAATAAAAGTAATGAAATGAAATAGCTTGGAGATAGGAACTACTTGGTCCTGACGATTGTGGATTTCGTAGCCCGTAGCTCCCGAAATTCGATTTTGAAGTTTGAGGGTTCAAAGAGCTTTAAAATCACTAGAGAGGTAAAAAACAAATGGTATAGTAAATAGTGACCTTTTTTACTATTTATTAAAAAAAAATACCCAATTTCCTATAGTTTAGACCCTCTGTTTATTATTTACAACTATTTTAGACTGATATTGTTGTGCAAGGTCCCTTTTTTATGCAGGTTCATTGAGCCTTACTAGGTTTTGACCATTTACGAGCTTGTTCATCTCTGTGGTAGGTATAAATTTTAACTGGAATATAGGTGTTAACCCAAAAAATCCCCCACACAGCTCTCAATGGCCTACACCACCCAAGGACACCATCTCACAACACTCATTTCACTCCATAAGACCTTCCATGACCTTCCATTTGACCCCCACACCTCCAAAAGAGCCCAAGGATGAAGAAAAGGGCTAAAAACCCCAAAAAAGAGCCCAAAATAGACCCTCAGGAGCTAAAGCCCTCAAAAAGGGGCTAAAGTTAGGGCAGAAGGGGATAAAGGCCCAAAAAAGGGGCTAAAGCCTTGACCAAGGGCTTAAAACCCTAAAACCCCTTGGAAAAACTATATAAGGAGGGTGGGGGGTCACTCTCAAAACACTCCTCACTTTCCTATTGGTATGCTACCCGTGGATGCTTTGAGACCTCTTGCTCTCAAACCACCCACTCTCCCTCTCCTCCATTTCCATTTCTCCAAGCCATTGCTTCCCAACCAAGAGAGAGGTGATCCCATGAGCTAGGGCATGGTGGCCCATTTCCACCTAAGTGAGGTATAATATCTATTTGTGCTTGTTTAATTTATTTTTATTTGCTAACCCCCATCTCTATTTGCAGGTTTTCATTTACATTGTTTGCAGGTTTAGTAGCTTAGGTTTGTATTGCAGGTTTTGGAGGTGGAACCCTAACCCACTGTGTGTAGAGGGGTTCACAAGGGCTACATATCCACTCTTATTTTCATTCATTAGCTAGTAGATTTAGTTTATAGTAGCTTCCATTTACTTAGTCTTGTTCAGTTTAGCTTAGTTTCAATTCGCAGCTCTGTTTATATCATTTTTACTTTCATTTTTTACTGTTTTCTAAGGGTAGGAACCTACCCTTGTGCCCTATAAGCACAAGGGAGCCATTCTTACCCCTGTAGTGAGGAGAAATTCTCACTATAGCTTTGGCGACTCCCCTGGGTCGATCCCACAGGATCCCTGGGCAAAAATTTCAAGTTTTTCAGTTTTTACCCTAGTTTTCAGAAATCTTAGTTTAGATATGTTTAAATCTATTTTATTTCTTGTTTCTATCAGTGCCGAAGCCTCTACTAGGCTGAGCCAAGTCAAACTGATCCCAGTACCAGTTACTGTCGGCCAGATCTGACCTTGCCTCACCAAAACACCCCTTTCCGGAGCAGGTCACTCTTATCGGGGGAAAAGGTGAGACAAGGCGCACTTAATTGGCCAATAGGTGCGCTCAGGGTGCACTTAATCCTTAAACAAGAACGACTACAGCCCAGAAGCTCAAGTTGCGGCTGTTTTGGCATTTTGTGCGACCCCCTCGCTCATTTCTGGAAAAATATCGCGGCCCCCTCGCGGGATTTGGTCAGAAATGTGCGGCCTGTCACACAGAAGTTGTTTTTGAGTTTAATTAGCAGCAATTTTCAGTTTCAGAGGACTGTTAGTGCAGCCCAGCCGCCTCTGTCCTCCATTACAGGTCTCTTTTAATTCCAGTTTTCATTTTCTGCAAATAAATCAATGAACAAATGTGTATATGCTAAACCAATCACTAAGGCTTAATAAAATCAAATAGTCTAACTAAAAGCAACATAAAATAAACCATCTTGCTACCCCCTTCCTCCTCTACCCAGTCATCACCCTATGAGGTATTCTGGGATACGACGAAGGGAAAGCTTGTATAGATCTAGGCACTCCATTGTACTTTTCCTAAACCACTAAAACTAGGTGACCTGGAAGGTAGAGGGGGTAGAGAAGGAGGGCTTCTCATAGTGCTAAGCATCCTCCCTGTTGACCAACCTAGCACTTGGGAGGTGACCTAAGGATATATGGATGGGTTTAGTCCCATTGTGTTGAGAGCCCAACACCTTCTCTTGGTTGAAGAAGAATACCACTAAGAGGTAGACATTTAGTTAGGCCAACAATTCAGGGTTAATCACCATATTTGCTTACAAATTTCTGTTTATGTTTGCATACAAAACCATGATGTGAACTCTACCATGAATTCATAAACCATATTGCAAACCAAATACTAGAACAAACAAGCAAACCAACACACCATACCAAATAATTAACCCAACTCAGTTCATGACGATGAGTAAGCCTTAAAATTGACCAAATTTACACTAAGTTCAATCAATTCTGCAGTCTTTGAGGACATAAGTCCCTGACTGCTTCAACTATGGGAAGTACTTGGGCCTTGCCCAGAAACTCATTATGAGGAGTACCACAGGAACCCCAAAGTAGTTGGCTGCTGAGAGGAATTGCCAAGCGAAATGGGCAATGACCCCTTCCGATTGAGTAGAAGCACCTGTGAGGAACAAGCCAAGCGTTGTCTTCTAGCAGTCTTGGTGGCCGAGAGACCACCTTTAACCAATAGGAATCCATTGAAACCGGGGTCCAAATTTCATACCTACCAGTTTCATACACACAAGAAAACACAATTGATCCTCCACGATCTTCCTCACGCCTAAGAGGTGAACCACCACCATTTGGAACACTTAGACGGCACTATCATAGTCGTTCTCAGTGATCTCCCACACCATCAGAGGGCCACACAGCCTCTGATTTTGATTCAGACCCATATCAATCTGAACCAGACCTTCACACCGCACCATCTAGCCCCATGGCTACTGCAAACCCAGATCCATTTTTCGGCCTAACTTTAGCAAGTGGACCCATGTCCACATCACAACCTGTCACCCACAATGTGGCAAGTGGTCCAAGTACAGTCATGCAGACTATCATTAGCCAATTGCCACCACCAATAGTAACCAGCTAAGCTGGCCCAGTGGTAACACACGGGGGCAGTGGCCCCTCAACACACATTGTCCCCCCTACAACACAAGAGGTAAATGCACCGACCACCCACATTACCCCTACCACCATGCATGGGGGCAATGCCCCCGCTACCCACACCATCCCACCCACAACACTTGGGGGCATTGGCCCATCCGCCAAGGTGCCACCACAAGCAACCCCAGCTGTGCAGATGCACTATGCACCTGCAAACCCCACCCCCATTGCATCCCCATCCCACATCAACTTGGGGTCAAATCTACCCTTCATGGCTCATTTGAACTTGCCTGACTTGGCTAGATTAACAAATGATCCCATCCACCACCAAGCTTCCTGGCTACCTATGCCAACGAAGCTGCCATCAGACATCCCAAAGTTTGATAGCAAAGTCGGGGAATGTCCCCAAAATCATATAATGACATTCCATCTATGGTGCTCATCCAATCGCATTGTAGAAGACTCCATTAGGCTGAGGCTGTTCTAACGCACCCTCACAGGTGCCGCAGCCAAATGGTACATTGAGCTCCCACAAGTCAAGTACCCTGACTTCAACTCCCTAGCCTTCATGTACCTACAGTATTTCCAACTCCCCATCAGATATGACAAGGAGGTGGAGATCTTGCTATCCTGTCACCAAAAAACCACCACTCACATCACCAATCACATCCACGAGTGGCGGTGGCACCGCAGATTATGCAAGATCCAACTTGATGACAATATCTTCTTGGATTGGTTCCTCAAGACTTTTCTCCCACCCATCGCAAAGGACACCGCATCCGAACGTCCCCAATCTGAAGAAGAGGCCATACTGAAGGCCCAACAATTTTACCTCATTTACGCCCAATCTGGATACTTGTACACTGTCATTCCAGATGCTCCCCGTCCAAGTACCCCTTACCGCGACGCATCAGGGGCATCCTACACAGCAGATGGCATCATAGGGTCAGTCTCCCAACAACCATAGCCTTGACCGACACCACCTTTCATGGCACCGCAACTGAGCAACACCGCTAATGTTGCTTACCAAAACCAAGCCCCGGACTATGCTAGAATGATGTCTCAGTCCAGAGCAACAACCTCTTATCCTCAACCTGCACCACCGCAGTAGGCTCAGGCCATGGCTTGGCCAACACAACAGTATGTGGGGAAAATGCATGCATTCGTGGCACCACCACCCCCACAAATATACTATGCACCACCAGTGCAACAAGTTCAAGCCCCCACCCCCGCCCCCGCTCCACCCACTCCATTGGGACAAGTGTTCGCACAACAAAACCGCCCCAACCAGCATGCCCCCAACAATCAACAAGGTCAAGCTAGAAACAACCGGCCTCGCAACCAAGGAAATAACCAACCGTAGGGAGGTGGTCAGTAACTGAACCCTCCCAATAATGCCACGGCTAATTGACCAGCCCAAAACTCCCCACGGCAGAATGCACCAAGACGCAACGCTCCGTTGTGCATAAATCAACCTTGTACACTCTATGATGTTTATGGGAATTACACATTTGAGTGTCCCCTCATGGCTCGCACTAAGCAGGCCATTCAAAATGAGGCCCAATAGGCAACTAATGCCCCCACCCAATCCCAACCCAACCAGGCACCACAAGGACCTCCTCCCATGGTGCTTCAAAACCCACTACTAGTCCAAGGATTGGTGGCAACTGCTCCCCCTCCCGAGGCCAATCCCAACGCTCCGAGAGCACTGCCCACGGACGAAACAGGTGTTCACCACCTGATGACCATGACCACTGAAGAGGTCAACTTGCAGACTAGACGAAATTAGTACGGTACCACCACCGAACCTATTGACTCATCAGTAGTATCCACATCTAAGACAACCAAATTACCTCTCCAGTTACCCCCGTTCTCGCACCCCCCCATATGCATAATTGCCAATAACACCACAACTAGAGATGCAGTCAGCTATAGCATTGTGGATGATTTGGCCCAAATGCCAACCACCATGTCCACTCTTGAGGTACTTAAAATGTGCCCAACGCAGCGGAAATCCTTACTAGCCGCTCTAGGGGTAGTATACCCCTCTGATTCCAAGCTAATCACATTTGATATAGAGAACAAAGAGCCATGCATGCCCTTCACTATCGCCTTCCAAATCTCGGTATCCATCCGGAACTTGGTTGTGCACCGATGCATATTGGATGAGGGGGCATCCATGTGCGTCATGTCTACCTTGGTTTGGCAGAAGCTTGGATCACCAATTCTGCAACCGTCCTCCATGACTCTGCGGGATTATGATGGACACCCCACTAAAGCCCAAGGAATCCTCCCCCATGTCCCCATCACGTTAGTTGGGAAGACAGTCATGATCGACATTGAGGTCGTCAATGCTCAACTGGATTACAGCCTCCTCCTTGGGAGGAGTTACATGTACACCATGCGAGTCGTCACGTCAACTATCTTCTACCTCATGATGTTCCCCCACGAAGGGAAGATTGTGACAGTTGACCAACTCACCTACCATGATCCGCAATGGCTAACAGCGCCTACCAACATTATCCCTACCATCACCACCACCGAGCCGCAAGGGGCAACTGCACACGCTAACATCATCCCTGCAACCAACATTGTGGTTGAAAACAGACCAACTTCCCCACCATTGAATGTGGGCCCTGGGTTGATTTTCGATCCCACCATGGTGGCTCCTTTCTCGTTGGTGTCACCACCACCGACACAAAAGAAAACTGTGGACTTGTGCATGGTCTCATCAAGCACTGCTGCACCCAAGCAGCAACCGTAGTTGCATCCCCAACCACAATCACAACATCGTCTGCAGCCGCAACGCCAACAGTAGCCGCAACATCACCTACAGTAGTAGCATTACGCGCAGCCACAACCACAACCTCACCCCCACATGCAACCAGCTGGGAGTTATGTGGGCTCATCTCTGGTCCATATAATTCCCTTCCTCTTTCCCCCACCTGGTGTCATGAGCAAGTCGTTCATGGCCACCTTAAGCCTACCCAACTTCACGTTGGGGATCCCGGTGTGGTATCTAGATCCACCAGCTCAACCAGCAATTCCCTAAGTTGTGTTAACTCTGGTGCAACCTATTTTGGTTGAGTCTCACCCCCCACCTGATCCGCAAAAGCCATCTGCCACAGCCGCACCTGCACCACCTCAACCCAAAAGGGCCAGGGGAAAGAACACCAAAGCCACCATAGAACCACAACTAGTCCCACCTTGTGTCGTCTGTGAATAATAGGGCCATCCAACTCAAAATAGCCCTGAAATCCCAGTGATCCGTGCGCATCTGGATGCCATGGATATGAACGAAAACATATTTGTGTTTGAACTCCTAACCGCGCCACTAGTCAAGAACAAGGCACTGAGGAAAAACCATGCTTGTGCCCTTTGCAGCTTGTATGGACATTACTCCCACCATTTCCAAGACCTGCCCGAACTTCGAATGGTTCTTGCTGACCTCCGTCACCATTCCCTTGAGTCTGAGATCACCTTGATCGAAGAATTTCACCCACCACCACCTCCTTCGTCTGACACCATGTCCATTTACATGATGTCTAGTTCCCCTGACCAGCTCATTCCCATATCCAATGACAGTCCATTAGACCTATCACTTCGTTGCTTCAACAACGATGAGGATATCCTTGAAGCTCTGACCGCCCCGGAATACCCATGGGATGACATGTACCATCGCTCGTTCTTCCTCCTGGAAGAGCTTGTGTCACAGTCTGACCAATTTTCTGTGGAGACCAAATATTTCATCCATGGGAAGGCTGACTGGTTCAAGAACCCAATCCCAGCACCAGATGCCTTTGAAGAAGGGAACATAGCGAACATTTCACCAACCATTAAAATCAACATCTCTACCAACTCTGAGATCATTGAAGAAATTATGCTGGGGGCATCTTGCTCCCCCGAATAGGTCGATGCCTACACCGCTCTCTTCCAAGAATTCCATGACATCTTCGCCTGGTCATACACTGAAATTCCCAGCTTAGATCCATCCATCATGGAACACCACATCGACACATGGCCTGATGTGGCACCTGTCCGCCAGAAGCAACGGCCCATCCATCCCTCCAAAGTGGCTACGGTGAAAGCCGAGATAGAGAAGCTACGTACAGCCAGCTTCATTTATCCCATTGCATACACAACTTGGGTTTCTAATCCTGTTCTCATAAATAAAAAATAGGGTACCATTCGCGTTTGCACAGACTTCTACGATCTCAATGGGGCATGTCCCAAAGACAACTTCCCCACACCATTCATCGACCAAATCATCAATGCATGCACTGGACATGAGGCCTTCTCCTTCATGGACGAATTTTCTAGATACAACCAAATCCAAATCCGAAAAGAAGATTGTTGCAAAATGGCATTCACAACCCCATGGGGCACATTTTCCTACCAATTCATGCCCTTTGGCCTCAAAAATGCTGAAGCCACCTTCCAGCACACCATGAAACACTGCTTCCACGATCTCACTCACATCACGTTGGTTTGTTTCGACAACCTCATCGCGCGGTCGCAAAGCCACAAACAACACATAGACAACTTGTGACAAGTCTTAATGCGATGTCATTGGTACAGGATCCGTTTGAACCCATTCAAGTCTGTTTTCTGTTCCCCCATGGGCTGTCTCTAAGGATTCATCGTGTCACACAAAGGAATGACCACTGATCCTGGGAAAGTCCAAACGACTTTCCCCCTAATGTCACCCCTTTGAGTGACAGGATGCTAAAATGTATTATAGTCTTTCTATTTTTTGTTTTACACATTTTTCCCAATTGAGTCTTATGTATTGTTCCCTCTCATTGCTTCAGATGGAGCACACCTCAAATCGGTATACGGGGATCACAGATGGAGCAAGCAGATGGTACCCAAATCTCGCCTCGGATGCATGGGTAATCTACTCCCCATCGCACGAGTTGATCCACATCAACGAAATATGCATGGGCACCGCAACCAACAACCAGGAGGAATATGATGGTGTCAATGGCCTCTTGGCCGCCTCTCTACAATTAGGAATCCACCATCTTGATGTCTTCTTAGACTCCCAGCTACTTGTTTCTCAATTGAACAACCATTACCAAGTTCGCGATCCCTGCCTCTTTAGAAAGTACCTACGCACTATACACATGGTCAGAACACTTGAATCCATCACATTCACACATGTTCCCAGGAACCTCAATAGTGTCGTAGATCAAATGGCTAACGATATTCTAAATTGGCACATCCATAACAGCATATAGGAAACATACAACCATAACATAATGCATAATCATGTCTAAAAATACACACACAGTGTAATAATAAATCACATAGGCATTTGCATCCCACAACATAATAAAAAGACTCACATCATAAAACCATAAAAGCATATCCACGTGCGTCAAAAATATATATAGATATAAATCCATAAAGTCGCATGTCCACAACATGTCCAATACAAAAATGAGAAGCTACATATGCTTTATCAACAAGATATACATAAGCGACACAAAAACCCCTGAGGGCACCTATGCACTAAGGATCAGCCCCACAAGGATACTAATCTGATTCAGACCCATCATCTGACTCGAACTCATCATCTTCAGAAGAAGATGAATCCAATGCAATAACACCACCTCTCGTCGTCCGGCGAAAGTGCTCGCATGCCACTGCCATCTTCCTCATCGCGCTCGTCAGCTCGGGAGGAAGATTGTGAACAGCAGCAATAAAGTTGGTATTCAGATGCTGCCAGCCAACATCTGACACTCCAGTAGCTACCTCCTCCATGTATGGTACCAGTCCATCCATATCCCGCTATCGCTTATGAGAGTTCCCGGAAGGGGTCACCGCAGGAGGTACGGTAACAACCCGCCTCCGATGCCCAGGTGGTGGGCGAGGACCAACATCTGCACACACAAACAAGGACACCATCAGTCCACATACATCAAGATGAAAATCACTAACCAACTCAACTATACTATGCACAAAGATGAACATAAAATCATCAAGCATACATACCAGCTGGTCCCCAAGCCTGATCAGGAGGTCGGGGCATCTCTGGATCTCCCTGGAAGTCCATACCTACGTATGGGTACTCCTTGATCACCACAGGCAGCTGGAGCCACTGCTCCAACAACTCCTCTATGAAGAAGCGGCCCACTCTACCACCACCCTCACGAATCATCATCTGGCACCACCTATACATCCTCGGCTCCCGCAGACCACTCTCCTCCACAGCCCAATGAGGACAAAGTGTAGGTACTTTCTCAAAGAAGAAAGCACATAGAAATGAGTTAAATAAAAAACCAACGCCACTAGTCTTCGACCTGTTCAGCTGACGCCGAACAACCTGTAAGTACATCTGGCCCCATGCATAATATGTTCCACCAATGGCATGCTCGACTAACTGTAGCTGACCACCAGAAATCTTGTGGCTCCTCATGGAACCCAAGATGCACTGTAGTAAAGTCCCCACCGCCCATGTGGACAACTCCTTGATGTCACACATCAGGATGTAAGAACCACGCACATATGTCGTAGCGTAATAGTGCTGCTCGCATAAATCCTCTAATGTCTCCCCCAAGATAGTACAGGAGCCAAGTCACCAACTACTCCCAATATTGGGAGGCCAGTAATGAAGTACACATCCTCCAATGTAATCTCAATATGTTGTCCCTGGAAGAGGAACACCTCCTCAGTAACGTCCCAAAAACTGATCAGAGTTTGCATCAACAAACCCAAGCTCCGCATAAGCGGAATCCGCATGAACTTCAGTAACCCATAGCGAGCCAGTGTATCTCTAACACCTCCGTCTCATAATGGTGCATCTCTGATTGGCTTGCAGTCTCTCTCCCTCCATTTGAACTCCACCATCCTGCACAAAGCAAAAACCCTGATGTCAGACCTCCCCACCATCAAAAAACCACCCAAAGAAGGCCAGGGCGCACTTATCTGAGCAAAAGGAGCACCCAGGGAACTCATAATGGCCCAACAGCTGCACCCAGGGTGCACCTTTCCCTTTGAAATGAGCGACCTAGCGCACATGAAACCCCAAATAGCTCATGGGGGGCCTCTAGGTGGTCAAATTCAGTAAAAAATACATCAAAATGAAGAGGTTCAGTGATAGCTTTTACCTGCAAGTCGCGGCTCACAAAACCGTCGATTGGATCAAGAGAAATCAGCAAATGAAGAATTAGGGCCCACCTCTCCAACTCCATAATGAACAGTGACAATGACACTTCACCATGTGGACCCTCCCCTTTTATAGGCCCCATTTGACCTAATTTCTTCCAATCGACATAACAGGACCATACGGACTCCGTTTGAGACACAGTTCATGCCACTGGTTTCAAAATTCCTCCCTCTATCTAGTTATGAGACCATCGTCTCATGTTTAAATAGTCAATTTCGAGACCATTTCCCACAAGTCAGCTCAACTCACGATCCATGACATAACGATGTGAGTGTCTACGGACCGATACTCGTATCACACTGCCCGGTCGCAACTCATGCAAGCGATCGGGCCGCCGCCTGTTAAGGATTGTATTATAGTTTTACCTTTTGTACTTATAATTGTCTTTTTCCACCACACCTTACACGGACATCTTTGGACCATCATCCACAAAACCTTTCATTTTTCTTCCATATATTTGACATAGAAGTGTCCTCGGGTCGCTGCCCATTTAGGAATGTAATTTTAGCCTTTATTTTGTATTTTTAACACATAGATTGTCTTTTCTTTTTACCGCACCTTACGCGGACCTATGGACCACTGTCCACAAAATGATTTATTTTCTTGCACGTATTTGTCATATAAATGCCTCCATAATTGTACTCACATTGCATGTATTCAAGTTCGTCCACTGCAACACACACACACACACACTCTTGACCTCTGTCTTAGAGCCACCTCGGTTTGTGTTCCTCTGTCGCACCGTCTTGCAGGCCTCTACTGTGATCTATCCCATGCATGTATTGGTATGTTTGAGAGCCTTTTGCTCCGTCCTTACTGCGCAAGTGACCTTTGGACCTCTATCCACCGTCCCGACAAGGGGTATCGCTCGTGCCACCGTAGTCGGTTGACAGCATTGGAGTTTCATTTAAGCTCTTTTCTGACTCCTTAAAACAATGAAATGATCGTCGAGCGCAACTGCTTCCTTTCCTTCTCGCTAAAGTATAGGAAAGGGAGTCTACATCGTCTCATTTACCTCCTTTTGTGGACCATGTAGACCATTTCACGAAAAGGACCTCCTTGGCACACTCAAGCCAAGACCGTTCCCCTCTGCATACCTTCGTGCTTTCTCGGGCAGAGGGGCCACACTTGATGAAAAAGATCACCGCCGGTTGTCATTAAGCTATTTTCTAGCCATCTCAACAAGAAAAGATCGCCGACCAAACTTGGTTTCATTCATGCTCGTAAAATTATTTGAATGACCGTCTAGTCAGTATAGGTTTAACCTTTTCCGGCCTGATTGGACTACCAACGGTAAAGATGTCTCCCATCCCCTCTAGGATGGGCGAGCTCTCCTATGTATACTTTTATCCTTTTTTGGGCATAGGAGACTACCAATGAAAAATATCCCCCACTGGAGTCTTCTTCGTGCTTTCGGACTCTCTAAAATTGAAAGCACCATCGAGCATTTACCTTCTCGGGCTTGCCAAAAATCACCCCACAGAAAATAGTTTGGTAGCATCCCCACATTGGGTTTCTTTTGTTCGGAGTACTCTATAATGTGTCTTCCTTGGATCCCATCAGTATCAAAAGTGTCCACCTCCTCCAAGTATTTCCCATCTGCAGCGACATTCTCGGTATTACAGCTAT
>LPNX010411625.1:273396-331351 GCA_001517045.1 Pseudotsuga menziesii
GGAAAGCCTCCCTCTGTCGACACCAACACACATATTCCAGAGGATAGACCCAAAGGTCCCTGTACCTTGGTTTCATTGACATCATTGATGATTTCCTTAGACCACTTGAGAGGAGTCCTTAGTGCCTCTCGGGATGGTTGTTTCTCACATGCTTGACTTTAACTCCATCATCACACCATTGATATTTGTACAGGGTTTGTTCCACACAGTACTTGGTTGAAGACCCCGGATGTCACGCAACTCTAGCACACTAGTGAGTCCACTCGAGGGACCTAAACAGGTTATGTCCCTTGTGATTTCCAAGTTGCATTGGAGACAGTGATCAGAAGCCCCAGCAGTGCTTCGATATACCTTTATGATTGATACATCATACTTGTACCACAAAGACTCTAACTGTCAATCAACAAGTCCATACAGTTATGTACCGTTCCAAATCCAGCAGACCATCAGTCATGAAGATATATCCTTCCATGAATGCCATGGGTCCAATGTACCAGATCAGTATTGTATTTAGCCTCACATGAGAGGCAAACAGCATTGTAACATCAGTTGTATATGATCGGCTCTTGTATTTTAGAGCATAGATCAAATGATTCTTTTGACATTGTCACAAGCATAGGAATGCCTGCCTCGTCCATATACATGCCACACATTTATTGTATCTCACCCATTGATGGGAACGAAATTAATACAAAACCAAAAGCCACCATGCCCCAG
Organism: Pseudotsuga menziesii; assembly: GCA_001517045.1. NCBI lineage: Eukaryota > Viridiplantae > Streptophyta > Pinopsida > Pinales > Pinaceae > Pseudotsuga > Pseudotsuga menziesii. The sequence continues at coordinate 274,114 of LPNX010411625.1, forward strand.
CCCTGGAAGCACCACCTCTCGATAGAAAATCCTATGATGTCCGTCGGCCATACGTTGAGCTCCTACCCTCACACATCAGGGGGCAATCTGTTAACCCAAAAATCCCCCACACAGCTCTCAATGGCCTACACCACCCAAGGACACCATCTCACAACACTCATTTCACTCCATAAGACCTTCCATGACCTTCCATTTGACCCCCACACCTCCAAAAGAGCCCAAGGATGAAGAAAAGGGCTAAAAACCCCAAAAAAGAGCCCAAAAGAAACCCCCGGGAGCCAAAGCCCTCAAAAAGGGGCTAAAACCCTAAAAGGGGATAAATTTAGGGTAGAAGGGGCTAAATCCTTGACCAAGGGCTTAAAACCCTAAAACCCTTGGAAAAAATATATAAGGAGGGTGGGGGGTCACTCTCAAAACACTCCTCACTTGCCTATTGTTATGCTGCCCGTGGATGCTTTGAGATCTCTTGCTCTCAAACCACCCACTCTCCCTCTCCTCCATTTCCATTTATCCAAGCCATTGCTTCCTAACCAAGAGAGAGGTGCTCCCATGAGCTAGGGCATGGTGGCCCATTTCCACCTAAGTGAGGTATAATCTATGTTTGTGCTTGTTTTATTTATTTTTATTTGCTAACCCCCATCTCTATTTGCAAGTTTTCATTTACATTGTTTGCAGGTTTAGTAGCTTAGGTTTGTTTTGCAGGTTTTGGAGGCGAAACCCTAACCCACTGTGTGCAGAGGGGTTCACAAGGGTTGCATCTCCACTCTTATTTTCTGTCATTAGCTAGTAGATTCAGATTATAGTAGCTTCCATTTACTTAGTCTTGTTTAGTTTAGCTAGTTTCAATTCACAGCTCTGTTTATATCGTTTTTACTTCCGTTTTTTACTATTTTCTAAGGGTAGGAACCTACCCTTGTGCCCTATAGGCACAAGGGAGCCATTCTTACCCCTGTAGTGAGGAGAAATTCTCACTACAATAGGATATGATCATATTTCACTTGCATTTTGGCATTGACCCATGACTATGTCACATTAACGATAGGTATGAAACCACTTCTTATTAACACAGAACCTCCCTGATGCTTCTATAAGTGTCTTTTTGTGAGCGGTAGAGCTTTCCTGACCATGGGTACCCTAGTTATATTCCATATTTCCATTTGGTTCCCATGTTGAGCTTACTCCTTAGGTTTGGGAGTCACTTGTAGTCTCCCCATGAGTCGAATAGAAAATTCATGTTGTTTCTTATCTTGTATGTTGTCCATCTCCCTTAGGGACTCTCATTTTATATCAAATTGTAAATGCATTGCATGCATCCAATTGTCTTATTGAGCTTAATTTCGACTCCTCGATTCAATATTATAAGCCAAATTTCCCAATCTTATCTCAATTCTAGCCAAGTAGAGCCTATTTTTTAACATTTTCAACTTCATCACCCCTCACTCGAGACGAAACATTCCCCCGAATGTCCTTATCGTGCATACGCTTCCTTGGATTTAGCATAGGTATGTTCCATTGCTTGGAACTATATTTCTTTATTGTGTCATTTGTTTCCTGTCCATTGTACTATAAGTACATTTTATTCTTTTTCAAGCTTTATAATATGAAAACTACCAAAAAAATAAAAAAACATAAAAAAATTGTACGAGAAATTATATTGTCTTATATTGGGAGTTGTCATGTCACATTCAAACAAAGCACATTTTATGAGTCCGTCCATCACAGTTCGGGCCTATAGTATGTCCTTAGGATTTGTACTCATTATTCAAATATTTAACCATCGATTGGTTAAGCTTCCAGTACCTATGGAGCCTCTGTTGATGCCTCCTGTGTCATAGAGTTTCCCCAGTTGCATAGTAGAATCTATGTTTCCTAAGTGTCTCCATATGCCTTATGCCCTTGTTCGAAGGAAGGCTAGCCTTATTCGGTTATTCTTTAGTTATCTTGAATCTGCATGTCAGCCATTCCTAGTACATTATATATTTGTGGTCCTACTTGTAACCCTAGGCCTACTTTCATAATTAGTAGGTGACCATGAACTCAGCAAATGAGATCTCATCATTAGTCATTGACTGAGTGGTTTCCCTTATGTTTGATAGTAATAAATCTATTCATGCATTGGGATTCATGTTGTGTATTGGATTCAATTAGACCCTATTGGTGGTTTCCTCACCTCTATCAGTAGTTTTCATCATTGGTTTTTATTCATAGGGTATCTTTCGCATGCTACTTGCATATGGTATGCGCTAGAGACACACATGGTTATTGGTTTGTGTACATATTATCCGTTCGATTTCTGCCAAATCATCAAGCCTTGTTTTGCACCTCATGTTGGTTGATGGGGGATTCCTTAATTCTCTCCTTTCAACATATTCCATTGACTTCAGATTATTTATTCTATAAATGGGAACTAGATCCAGTTGAGTGCCTTGAGAGTTGTAGTCATCAGTGGTAGGTTCTCCCACCATTAACATATTGGGAATACATCAATGTCCCCTGATCGATGGATTCTTAAAGTGTTCGACATCAACACCTTTCTTTGCACTTGTTGATTGCACTTGATACCTTGGCACCCATTTTCATTATAGGTGGGTTGTCTTGTGTCTGTTAATGGTATACATCAATGACCAGTAATCATATGATGTTTCATCATGTTCAACCTCAACACCTCTATTCATGTGATGGGACATATACCATAAGCAATTTGTGTAGAAGACCTTAGAGTATGGTTGAATTTCATATATGTTACTTCCTTGATCACCACGGTACATATGGGATTTTAGTTCTCGTGCCAGAGAAGTGTACCTTATCATGTACCAGATGTCTTCATTCAGTATGGAGACCAAAATCCATTATGTATTGTACGTGGTTGTGACCACTTATGACATATGTCCATTATGACTATTCATGGTCATGGCCTTCCCTTGTCCCAATGCAGACTCACTATACCGCCTTACTCGGTATAGCCTTCTTGCTTCAGTTTAACCCTAAAAAGGACATTTTTGAAGACACGTGAGGGTGAATAGATATGCATCTCGTGTATACACACTTGCACCATTACATCCCACGTACATCAGGTTTTGCACTCAAAAGCAAAACAAAAAATATTTGGATTTTTCCTCATCAAGTAATGAAGCTTGATCCTTGGTATTCCATATGCCTGGAAACACTCTTATTCAACCCTCCATTTCCCATTTGAGGGTTATATATTGAGCCATTATGAAGCATTAGAGGAGGAGAAACTTCAAGATTAAGGAAACTATAGAAAATGTTTTCCCCATTACCATGTGCTTGAGTCAGCATCCCTTTATCCTTATTGATATAACTCTTTATGTTCATCTCCCAAGCTCTCCATTTTCTTTGTGAGTTTTCCTTCATGTGGAGGATTAAATTGGTGGAGGCATAGGTTGAGGAACTTGGTTTCTCAGTTCCAACGAGTTGTCGATAGAGGTTTTCACATTGTATCTATGTTTTTACATTAATAGAAAGATCCATTTCTCGTCAAACTTCATGTGCAATTGTTTATATTTGTATCCATGGGTATAGTTGTTGTATACATGTTTAAATGGATTATGTTGGTTTGAATGATAACATTTAATATATTTTATGTTTCGATAGATATTTGTTGTTGAGGGAAAATTGTAGGGAAAAACCATATGATCGTGAGCTCAACGATGGTCTTCTTTGAACATCTGGTTGAGGTACAAAATCTCTCCCTTAGTTGTTAGCTTATTTAATTTATCTAGCATATTTGAGAATGAATGTGATTTATGGTGTCATTTTATTCGTAACACTTCTTCTTCAAGGCAAGTGTGATTAAACTTAAAAGGATAACTATAGTTTACATATTTCCCTTCAATTTGCATACAAATTGAACAAAGATAATAATAAAAATACCAAAGTTTATGGTCCAAGATATAAATCTATCCATTGAATGAAAAAAAATATCTTCCACTAAGGATTATCTATCTCATTTCTTATATAATGGTTAGTCCCAATTTAAGCACTTTACATTGGGATGGCTATTGAGGATCTTTTGTGTTTATTATTTTTGCAATTTACTTGGAAATTGATTTTACTTTTTAGGTAGATTATGTACATATGTTTGATGTATGAAATTAATTCCTTCACTATGACCCATTTCCCATGCAAGTTATTCAGTAATGGTAGACTTTTTCAATCATCCAAGAAACATAAGACCTGTTAAAGAGACAACTTCTGAAATTCCTTTGTTTTTAATTTCTAGGTAGCTTGTGTATATTTGATGTATAAATTTACAAAAAATTGTATATTTTATTTCACACTATATAATATGACAACAAGGTCTTGCCTATTTTGTGAAATCGAGGTACTTTTACTTCTCCATCGGGGTTTGAAACTTAGATTTCCTCAAGTGACATGATTGCCCCTCGTGTGTTGGTGTGCCTCCACAAGAAGGTTGTTTATTGTGGATGGAGGCAGTTGCAAGTCCTGACAAACTTTAGTGGAATAAATACTTGATAGTTGCAATTAATTATCCAAAGGGGTGCTTTATTTATCTTGTGATATGCTTCTGCTGTCTATCACATTGCAATATTATCATTGTTTATACCTTTGAAAAAATTACGTTAAAATCCTTGCAAGAAAAAAATGATGTTTGTTCAATGGATGTTTTGAAGAGGATTTGGATAACAATTTCAATGAGAGAAAACCTGTTTATTTTCCCTTTCTTGGATTGTGGTGATCCATTGTTCTTTCTATCCAAGTATTTCCAATGATCTTTTCCATATATGACACAGATTACCTATGATTTTTTGAAAATTCATCCAGTTTTTTATTGATTCATTTGTTCACTAACAAAAACTGAGAGACCCACTTCATCTATAAAATGTATTTGGCATTGCCTCTACATACCCAAGTTGACTATGAAATTTCATTGAGGTCTTCAATTTTTTGTTCACTTGAAGGAATTGAGACACACATTGTAAATTTAAAGTTCCCTGGCATTAACTCTCCCACTTGATTTCACTATGCAATTACCTTGCTCATCCTTTTTACCTTTGTATATTATTAGAAGGTATTGCATTTTAAATTGTCTAATTTTGATTTTGTGGTTGTTTTCTTAGTTTATGTTTTATAGAATATGGAGAATGAAAAAAGTTTCTTATTAATTTAAAAATTCCTATTATACTTATTATACTGCCCATATAAATTTTCATAATATCTTTATTTAATTATGGATTTTAAGCTTGTTAAGTGTTAGTATTAACTGAACGAAAGACATATAAAAGAGATAATTTGTTATGACTAATAATATGTACATTATATTGATGAACAAATATGTTTTGTTTATGTAGAAGACTTAAGATCACTTGAAGGTCTTCTGCCAACTTTCATATGCTACAAAGAGTAAGCTTGATAGATTTGTTTGTATTCTTGAGATTTTTGTCTTAAATATTTATCTAACATCGTATATGAGATGATTGTAGCTAAAGCTTCTCATAATAATTCTAATCCATACCTTATAGCGCTCCTAAGTTCTTAATTTATGGTTTGGGAAAAGAGTTCCAATGAATCTATACTATCTATGAAAATCATTTGAACCAATGCATAAGAAGCGTTATTTTCGGTTGTGCACACAGTTGAAGAATATGTAAATGCACGCTCAAATCTTTGCCTGCAAGGTATAACCCTTCAACTTGGGAACATCTTTCCTAATCTAATATGTTTAACCTAAAAATGTACATGCAATAATTTTTTATCTTCCATGTTTTATTTCTCTTATATGTTGATTTTGTATTGCTCTTTGTCATAGGAACAAGTATGGAGAAACTCGAAGGCCCTTTTAGCTCAAACAGATTTTGGAGTAATTATTTTGATTGTATCTTTTGAATATATTTCCTTTTATGTTACACATTCGTCCATAATTTCAAACCTTGAAATCCCCTACTCATCACCATACATGTCATAGTTTTTCCTTTCCTCCTCATTGGACATGATCTCATATGCTGACACATAAATATAACAAAAATAAGTTTAAAATTTGTTGGATGGCTTAGAAAATAAAATCTCAAAACATAAATTTAACATAACTATGAATGGGTACCACACCTACACTGGATTATTCTTCCAATTCCAATCACACCCATGGATAGTGTAAATTCGATAAGTAGGGTTACTTTAAGGTGTGATCGGCAATATGGAGAGAATACACTCTACATAAAGAATCGTTTTCTAATTTTGGCATTGCTTTTAAGAAGAAGAGGTGTTTATCAAAGCAATTACCTAGAAGAATATCCCAAGGAAAGAGGGAATTTGGATTAGAAAATTTTCCATTTGACATGGTCAACAATGGTGCAAATAAGAGGTTTGTAATATTTTTCTTTAAACGTTCTTCGTCGTTGAAGGAAAAAACTTATGGTTGTAGCATTTCACTTCAAAAAAGTGACAACTATGATGCAATATCCTCTACTACATTCCAGAAACTCTTCATGATATTTTCTTGTTATATTGCTATGATTCCCCTTTCACCGTAAGGTTCTCTATTCATGTAGAGGAGTAAGTAGAGCTCTATATTCTTTGCATTCCAATATGAAGTTGTGCTTTTATAAGTTGGAGTCATTTTGCACATTTTACAATTGTTGTAGTGAACAAGGATCCAAAGAAATCTAAAGACTCAAGTAATTGTCAATTTGGTATAATGATTTAGTTGATTTATTAAGGATTTTTATGTTCTGAGAAGTCGACCTTATTTTATTATAATTTATTTTTGGAAATCCCATTAAAATTGAATTGTGTTTAGATACTCCATCGAATCTGTAAAAAGGAAAATGATTGGGGAAGGAAAACATTTATGGAGCTATCAAAATTATCATATGGCCTCATTTCGCAAGATAATATCCCTGTGAATAAGGCTCAATTTTAGGTTATTAGGTATGCATCAATACATTTTCTTATTCTCTAAGACCCTTTTTCGGACCACTTTAATAGCTTGCATAATTGTTTTGGATGTTTTGTTGCCTGATCATTATAAATTTTTGTGCTTATTAGTGTGTTTGGAAAAATAAATTGGATTTTAAGCAAGGTTTTCTTTGGATCTTATTATATTTTCTTAGAATTACAAATGATACAATCTAGGTGTTAATATTGTTATTCTCCCCAATTCTTTGAGGGTGCTAGCTCAATGTAAGAGTGCATGCCTTACAAGCAGGAGGTTGGTGGTTTTATTCCTCTATGTCGTAATGATATTGCACTATTGATATTTTTAATAAAATATTTTTAATGATGTGGGGGCTTCAAAACCACCCCCATATGTTTGTACAAGTGATTTTAGGGGTTCAAAACCACCCCCATAGGTATCTATGGGGTATGAGTTCAAAACCACCGCCATAGGTATCTATGGGGGGTGGGTTCAAAACCACCCTCATAGGTATATACCGTGGGGTTTCAAATCCACCCCCAAAAGTCATTTTTGGGGAAGTTTTAATATATTTTAAAACCACCCCAAAAATTCCATAGTTTTTAGCGTCGTTTCCTTTGAGGGGGTTTCTAAACCGCCCCCATAGTCAAACCGAGACTTTTAGGGGGGGTTCCAAACCGCCCCCATAGGTATCTACACCTGAGGGGAGGGGGTTCAAAACAACTCCCAAAAGTCACTTTTGGAAGAAGTTTTGATCTCCTTTAGAACAACCCCTAAAATCTCATACTTTTAGCATCGATTCCTTTGGGGGCGGTTTTGTCAAGACCACCTCTAAAGTCAAACCCCCCCCAAAAGTGACTTTCGGGGTGGAAGACAACCGTCATTATAGGTTAAAAGGGTAGTAGTGCATGAAATTTTTGAGTAAATTCATGTTAGATAACCCAAACACTTGTGTGGCGAGAGCTTCCCATTGGTGCCCAAATTCCTTGACACTTCCCTTTTGTTGTAGTCTGGTAATTTTTGAAAAGAATTTGTTTTCGGTAATTCCTTGGAATGTCTTAAGAAAGTAATTTTTAAAGAAATTATAGGTGTATGAGTGATATTCTCCTTTCCAACACACATATCATTTATTTGTGTTACCTTCTAGATGCATGGAAGCATATTTTACATTTTCTTCATTTGTCGTAATGGTATATATATTGAAATACTCTTCAGCCGTGTTAAACCATGCCACACATTGATCTATGGTCCCGTTGTATTTTGATAGTTTTATTTTGGACCTGGGTGGCCATATCAAAAGGGGTTGATATTGGGTTCCTCCTAATGAATTATATGGGGATGGTGGTGTTGCAGGTGGTGATGGAGGTGGTGGTGATGTGGAAGAACGAAATGAGGAGGTAAACATGATTGAACTATTATGAAATTTGTTGTGACTTCAAGAACCTTTATTTCTTCAAATGTTTACGAGTACATCATACGTTTGCTTCTACTCATCATTCATGCTTCCATTTTGTCCTCCATTACTATGAAAATTTCATTTTTGAAAGTGTGCTTGAGTTCAACATTATCGTTCTTCATTTCTTGTCAAAACCCCAAATTTACGCAAAAATTTAAAATTTTGAGATAACAACAAATGCTAAAACCTACGATTTCACGAACAACTAAAGGTTAGCAATAAAAGAAACAGTCAAGTAATTAGTTTTACTAAATCTCAATTATGTTAACTCAACAGTTCATTTTTTTTAACAAGAATAAAGTTTACTTGCTTATTGTTTTATTTCAGTTTACTGATGAGTCTCTTCATGTCAAGTAGGTGGAATCTAACTTTTGAATCTGGGGCTTACTTAGCAATTGTGCTAACGCAAAAGATTACTGGTTCTTACAAGTTTACAGGTATGATCGAATGAGTACGTTTAAAAAAATTCTTAAAGTATCCAGCAGTGTTTTATTTGCAATTATAAATCTTAGTAAATAAGCTACTAAATTCTAAATAGCTTCCGTGAGGTAAAACCATTTGGATTCCTTCAGTTTTTCTTATAATAAAGTTCAGGAGTATGTAGCGACAGTAAGATATGTTTGCGGCTCTAAAATTATAATTTCAGTCGCAAAATAACTTCTACTTTAGTCTATATAAATTGCAATGTTATAATGATTGTTTTGTCAGTATGTATACAATAATATATTATCTTATATGTGTAACAACTGATCCACATTTCACTTCTGCGAGATAACTTACAACCTGTTAACCTTTTGACAGTATAAGTTCGATTGTGCAAACTAAAACCATAATTCCTTCTCACGTGAGATCATTGTTTTCCTATACTTTAACTTCATGTCAAACCATGTGGTTCTAATAATTCTGGACTCAAGTAGGATCATTCCTATTCAATTTCTTAATTTTTCTATGATACTTCTCTTGTATTAAATTACTGTCTACAAACAGTTTTTCTGAGATTGATGCTTTCGAAACAGGTCAACTTTCTAGTTATTTTGTTTAATTCTATAACTACTTTACTACCCAAAAGACATGGTGAATCTTTAGTAATTACCAAGTTTAGTCATAACCAAAATCCATCAAAGTTTCGTCGCTCTGAACTATGTAAAAGAATTTCATAAAAGTGTCCTTACAAAACACTTTGTCAACTTCTTAGTTTTGTTACCATTTGAGTTATTAGTTCTTATGTGACTTATAAACATGCATACTCTATTTTGTTAATAGACATTCAGTCTATGATTGGTTCAAGGTCATAATGAGTTTATGATTTTACATAAACTACATTATGTCACTTAAAAAATGGTATCACTTGAAAAGTCGTTATTACGAGAAATTAACCATATATAAACTATAATGTTTCTACATAAGAAAGCTATATGTGTTCAGTGGTTAACTTGAGCTCTTCTATATAATAAATACTTCCATCCATAGCAAGGTTGATGTTTAAAGAAAAGGGATTACTAACATCCATAATATATTAGTGATGTTACAATATATAAGTCATATGGTTAATGAATAGAGTGGATATTATGCATGAACTGTTTCGGGCATTAACCAAGGTTTTAAAAGTGAAACTTCCTTGTTAGGTCAACGTAATTCACAACTTTGATGTTCTAACCATGACCTAGTATATCATATGATGAGTAGTGTGTTTATTGATAAGCAATAATTTGGTTATGATATAGTTTTACCCCTCGTTCCAAATGATTAAATAATTGGATATTGTTTTATGCAGGCACTATAGGGAACGATCCACTACATGGTTTGATTTATGTGACCATGTGGTCTTCTTTTGACCAAGCGTGGAAGATATAAAAAACCACCGTAACCCTAACCCTTATCATTTCTCCTCTGCAGTTCACGCTGGCCCTTAAGGCTGCTCTGCTTGGTTTTCATGGCGGTCGTCGGTCCTCTTCTGCTCCAATTCTCTCGAGTCTTGGGTTAGTGTTTCCTTTGTCTCCGGTGTTTGGTTTAAAATCCATTCTTAGTGGCTATGGGTTCTCACTCTACAAGCTTTGTAGAGGTTATCGTTTCCCTTGGCTTGTTGTCTGTGCAATCTTCCTTTCATCATCCTTGTGGCTCACTGTCTGCTCCAGCTTCCTTTCTTTGTCCTCGTGGCTCGTTGTTGTGTGAGATTTATTCTTTACAGACTGTTGGGTCTATAAATTGTAAAGCATGTTGGTGACAAAATGTTTACGAGACTGTTTGTTGCTTCATATGACAGGTAAATATTATTTTTAGTGTTCATTTAATTTGCAGCAGGTGTATATGCCATTACAATAGCATAAAAAATTCGTGAGTTGTTTTACTTCTGACTTTTGTATTTTATACCTCTTGCAGGGGCTCATGACCATATACATCCACATTTGAGGAAGTATGCAGACTGCCTTCAAATGCTATGGCTTGTGGCTTAATGCGGGTAAACCCTGTGGTTCATGTGTTGGGTTCAACCCTACTTGTATTAGGGTGGTCATTTGGAATCACCCAGGGTTTGGGGAAGCCTTCCTCGACTTGCCATAAGTTATTTGGTTCCTTTTACCGGTCATTTGTTTATTTTACACAGTTTCATGCCCTCGCTAGTCGATGGGTAGACTCGGTTTTAACTGAGCAATGTAATTAGTTTTGATGTTTGGCTTTATGGCTTATTTATAATTAATAGTTCTCTTGTAAAGACAGTTCTGTCTTCAAGCTTTTTTTGGTTTACCAGATGTTTAACATTAAGCTCTACATAATCAGGGTTTTTACCCTTCTCCATTGTAGATGAAGTTTTGACCTCTATTTAAAGTACTCTGTAAACATTATTGTTAATATTTTTACGACTGATACATACAGTCATATTTTAGTTATAAATCTTGCTCGTTTTTGTTCAGAGTTATGAGCTAGGGTTTATCCTGTGGAAACCCTCGTTCTTAAAGTAAATTATTATACTTAATTTTTAACAAATTTTAATACTTATTTAGTTGATTGTTAACTAGTATTACATAGTATTGTGGAAATTCTAGTTTATAATAATTACACTGTCTATTTGTTTGTCCTCAATAGGAGTAAGTAATTTATAATAACCTGATTACTTAATGGTTACATAATTAATAAATTTATTTTACGACTTCAATGTATTGATATTTGTAATTATAATATATATATATAAGGGTTTTAACCCTGTCTTTTGTTTTTATAGCTACACCTTGTTTGTAAAGATAAAAGGGACAGTTCTTTTTTTTTATGTATACATTTTATATATGTTATTCATTAATGCATTTCATTTCTGTGTAATGAATTTAGTTGGTTCTTTTAATGGTTGAAAAGAACTAATCTTATGGTTTATCCTAGGTTACTAATGTATATAAAGAATACAGGTAGATTTTGCTCAAAAATATGAGCTAGGGTTTTTACCGTATTTAACTTTTATAATAATGATTTATGTATTGTTATTTCGTTAATTCGATTACTGTCAAAAGATTTTAAAATTATTTTAATGGCTTAAAGAATTCTTGGTTAGGGTTTGTAGAAATAATCTATGTTCTTCTTTTAAAGATTCCTCCAGTTTGTAAAAGAATTTCCTTTGACTTATAAACATTATTATTTATGTTAATAATAATACTGTTTATTTTAATAATATTATTATTTGTGTTAATAATAACATTATTTGTGAACACTATATTCTCTTAAGTTTATATTTGCATATATATTTTATTCATAAAGACTGCAAACAGTCTATATTAGTTTTGTTTATTTTAATTATAAGGAGAAGAATATTGTGAGAGTTATTAAGTTCTTTAGTAATATACTCCTCATCTTAAATTAGTTTGTCTTTTAATTAAGTTACCAATCCTTACTTAGAGTTTAAATAGTTGCAGGTTGAAATAGCTGTTATTATTGGGAAAAGATATAAACTAACAGAACCATACTTACATCCTTACTTAACATAAATAAATAAGCATTTAACTGACATTTCTATTTCTTCTATTTCAGTGTAGATGTATAGTTTGTAAAATAAAGTACTGTGTAAAATAATAACTTACATACTTGAACCCACTGCTATTAGTAAAATAATATGACCCTATTCTTTTTCTGGCATTCTTAATACACAGTTTATTTTTAACAATAACCCTACTAAACAGATTAATATTCTTTCTGGAAGCAACTATCTACTGAAAGAAAAGATTTCAATACTCTGAAAAACATAAGTACTCTATTCATTTCAAATTCATATCATATTTCATTCATTTTAAACACACTACCTATGTTAGAGTACGATCTGGTTTATTCTAGATGGGGAAAAACACAAGTAGGATTATTTTTCATCAAAATATAGATTCAGCATTCAAACAGCTAAGAGGTTTCAAGCTTTAACAGTTCACTACATAACATATAAAATCATTCATTATTCATTCATTCTCAGATATAAATTTTTAACACAGTAAATAAAGACTGTAGAACCTGTTTAAAGCTGGATGACAACAGCGTTGGGAGGACGTTCCTCCCTACCAACTCCTGGAGAGCGCTCAAGCAACGACTTCTCAGGACCCCCGAGCCTGTTCCTGGCCTCCTTGGCTGGGACTGGGTGGAGCAAACAACAAAATACTAGTCCAATGACTCAGTACCAACTTTGCACTCTGCAGCAAGATCTTTCAGCTGGAAAGTTGTACTAGATCACTTCCTGCAGTTTACCCCTCAAACACCTTCCACAAATTCATTTCCCAATGAATTCCTTGAAGTACATTCACCTGAATGATTCTCCTCCTAGAATGAGCAGCCTCAGCTCTCTTCAATGGGCTTTTTTATTAAGATTGCCTAGGTCTTTTTGGGTTAGTTGTCATTAATTGAGCCACCTACTCTGATCCCACTTTCTTGGGGGATCATGACCCCAAATGTAGGGAGGTTGCCACCTACAACATTGGAAGTGTTTGAGGATGCTGCCACTTGTCTATTTGCTCTCCACCTAGTATCCTCCACCAACTTGACCAGTAACACTCTTTTTAACAGCTCTCCCAAGCTGTTGTCTCCACTTTTATTTATTTAAAATTAAAATATTCAGAATTACATTCAATATCCTTGACTCTGCTGAGTCATCATTTACAACTTAGCATTAAATTTAACATAATGTATTGAAATAAAATCAAAATAAGATAATATTATTTTGCAAAATTGGGGTATGTGACATTTCTTCTCTTATATCCTCGCGGTTTTGGGTGACAATGTCTTTGAGAATGTTGACTTCTCTCCCAAATTTTTGACCTAATTCTTTAGGTATGTCATGCTTCTAGTGACTAGAGGTGTATATTTATGTGCATTCTTGGCATATACCTAAAGTGAAAGACAATTGGTTTTGGTGGGGAATGAGGATGCAAAGACTGAATAGTTAATAATAACTATTGGAAGAAAAAAATGTATGGGTGATGATGGAAATAATAAAAAAATCAATAATAATATAATAATAACTATATATATATATATATATATATTATAAAGTTCTAAAAAATAAATAAAATCTTAATAAAAATAATTATTATTATATAATATTTTTTTACTAACTATTTTTTTGTGAGGTTATGGGAGGAGTGTGGAGGAGCAGGCATGGGAGGAGGGAACGAGGAAGGGCGATGTGGAGTGGATGGCGTAGGAAGGTTAGTGTAGAGGCATGTGTGGGATACTAGAGTGGAGTGGATGTGATGGGAAGTGGGAGGGGTAGGGACAAGAGGAGGGAGAGAGGAAGGGTACGAAAGTGGGAAGAAGGTCGTGAGAGTTGGTAGCAGGAACAACAAAGCGTTAGGGTTAGCAAAAGGGCATGAGGGAGAGTAGGAGGTGAAGGTGTAAGGAGAGAAGGAGCTAGTGAAACATGTGATAGTTGGGGGGAATAGGGGATATTGTAGTGAAATTGATGCAAGGGGTACATGCAAGGAGGGTGAAGAGAGGTGGAGGAGCAAACAAAGGGTTGGCACTGCGAGAGAAAGGAATTCATGATACATATATGGAGGGATTGGGAGGATGGTAGCAATGGATAAAATGGGGAGGGAGGCAAAAACTAAGGAATGAAAACAAACATGTGGAAGTGGAAAGAAGTGGGGGGAATATTAGCAATGGTAGAGGAGTGTATAGGAATAGGAGGACGACGTAGTAGAGGAGGTAGTGGTGGGGTAGAATGGATGGGAGGACGTTCTTAAAGGAGGTTGCAGAATGGTGGAAGGTCACACCAGAAGCTAAGAAACTTTGATACGAATTGTTACGGAGAGAAATTCCTATGGCTTGGGGTACCACAACAGACAACTTGACTCTAGAAATCAATCCTTTCCTATATGCAAGAGAAACCAAATATCTAACACTGAAGGATATTGATTCGTACCTTATTCCAGACAGTTGGTGTAGATCCCCGTTGAGCTTTCCAAATTCAGTTTGAATTGATAAATTACTTCCTCAACATTCAATAAACAAGACAAGCATACTATATATAATTGCGTTAGCTCTACTCTAGCATATATAATCAATAACATATAAGCATTTGAAAGCATCCATGGATCAAATATTCATTCAAATACACATTATTGGATAGGAAAAGATATTTCTATTAATATAAAACAGAGGTTACAGTAGAGACAACCTCTGTCGACACATCTGCAAATCGGAGAAACTGAGTCCCCCACTTGGGCCTCCACCACTTCAATCCTCCATCTCTCGATAGCAAGCTCACAAGCAAAAGGCAATATTGGGAAGAACACAAAAGTGCTCCAAGGGACAAAGGGATGTAGACTCAAGTATAAGCTCTAGCAACAATGGACTATAGTTCTCTTGCTCTCAATTCTTCATATGCCTTCAATGTATCCAAATGGTTCCTTATATAGCTCTTCAATGGGGTAATGAAAGGTCGAATCTGAGCGATCTCAAGGCATATGGAAGGCCAGGAGACAAGTGATTCAAATCCACATCAAGGAAAACTCCAAAATAATTTGGCATTTTGCACACATCCCGATGTACACGGTTTTAGGGGTCAAATCTACGTATATACGTGAGAAAGGGTTTAAAAGTCGCGTATGAAAATTTTAGTATGTTTTTAGGGATGATCTTGGAAACATCAAAGGAACAAAAATGGTCCATGGGGTCTAAGGAGTCTGCAGAGGGATAGGGAAGGCCATAAAAGTGTGATTCACCAGGTGTGGTAAAATCATGTATAACAGATGCCCCCTAATGTGTGAGGTCAGAGGGGTCATACGATGGCCGAAATACATTATAAGTCCATCCCAGAAGTGAAGTGATGAAGAATCCAGTGGAAGAACCAGCCATCCAATCAGTACAATATAATGATAAAGCTCTGCATATAACTGCAAATAGATACAGCAGTCCCAGATACATAAGAGTACAATGGCCATGAATAGGAATGATACAATATGACATGTGTGGTCATCGCCACGTACAATATAAATTGATCAGAATATCCATCATGAAGATATACAAAGGATCATGATCTTCATGAAGGATGAATATATATAATGGATCAAGATCTCCATAATGGTTGGAAATGTCTGACATATACTGGAATCAAATCACGAGAGTTGAAATCTCATGAACACTGGCACGATCAAGGAGGTAGCATATCAATGATGCCACCAATCTGGAAGGCCTTCTACACAAACCGCTACGAGTACATGTCCTACTATGTGAATAGATGTGTCGAGGTCGAACATAGTAGTCCATCGTCTGATTACCGGTCATTGATGTATACCGTTAACAAATGCAAGATCACCCACCAATAATGAAAATGGGAATCAAGGTACTAGAGTGCAAACTAACAAGTGTGAATAAATGGGTTGAGTTCGAACACTTGAGAGAATCCATTGATCAGGGGACATTGACATACTCCCAAAAAACTATCAATGGAAAGAGAACCTGCCACTGATGATTGCAAGTCTCAAGGCACTCAAAAATGACTGTAGATTCCTATCCTAGAATAAATGATCTAAATTCGATGGGATGAAATCCGTTGGAAGGAGGGCATTAAGGAATCCCCCATCATCCAACACGAGGTACTCAACAAAGTTGTATAATGTGGAAGGACTCGATCATAAGGTGCACGAACCAGTAATTGTATTGGGAATGGTTGACATGCAAAGTCAAGATAACTGAGGAATGGCCAACTCAGGTTACAACTTCCTTCAAACAAGAGCATAAAGGCAAATGGTGACTGAATGTAGGTAGCATAGAATCGATATGAAAAATTGGGTCATCTCTGTGACACAGGAGGCATCAACAGAGGCTCCAAGGGACTGGAAGCTTAACTAGTCGGTGGAGATAAACTCAGATAAACTAGTACAGCTCCTAAAGTCAAACTATTAACCCAACCAACGGATGTGATATACAGTGCTCTGTTCGAAGGCGACACGACTCGATTGCTGCCAAAGATAACATCTTTCCTTGTCCGGCTTTTTGGTTTTTTAATTTTTTTGGATTTTTTCAAATATTTGAAAAGCTTGAAAAAGAATAAAACTACTTTAAAGTTACATACTAGGAGGAGACGAGTGTCAAATGGTCAAACAAACTAGTTCCAAGTAGTGGAACATACCTATGCTCAATGCAAGGATACATGTGTAGGATAGCGATACTCGAGGGAAATTCCCCTCGCGGTAAAAATAGGGTATCAAGCTGCAAAGGATAAATAAAATGGCTCTGCTTGGCTAGACATGAGACAAGCTCAAGCTATATGGCTGATACTCAAAGTCAGGAAAGCCGGCATAAGGTTCAATGAGGTAGGAAAAGCTCATGATAATGCAATTACAACTCGACATAAGGGAGTCCGGGGGGAAAAGGCCAGCAAAAGATCAAGAGGAGTATGAGGCTCTTGCGAAATGTCATGGTAATACTATACAACGGATTCCCACACCCTAAAGGACAAACTATCGGCATGGGAATGGAAAATGCAAATAAGGAGCTAACTAGGGTACCCATGTAACGTCAAGCTCTACCATTCTAATCATGCCACTTCTAAAACAACAAGAAGTTTATGTGACAAGATAGAATGGGTTTGTACCTACGGTTATAATGAAATGGTCATAAGGTCATGAAAAATGCAAATGGTGGTGAACTTAACCTATATGCCAGTTTAGACATGATACCTGAAATCAGCATGAACAAGTCAAAACAACAGTCGAAACGGAGCTCAAAACGGTCTCCTACATCATATATTAGTCAAAAACGGTCCAAAAGGGTTAGAAACAGTCCAAAACTATAGAAAAGGGGGTAAAAATTTTCAAAAATTTGGAAAATTTCTATAAATAGTAAAAAATTCAAAACATTATATAACATTTGAAATTTTTACCCAATTGAGATCAAAACTTCAAACGCGAATTCTGGGAGATCCAGCTGGCGGAATCCGACACCGTTTTTTCCAGGTAATTTCCCATGCCCTGCTCTTTCATTTTCATGTAAATTTTTCAATTTTCCATGGTCCAATTTGATTTCTATGCCATCCTAAGTTATGAGCCACAGGCCACACAAAAATCGAGGATTTTTCCGTGTATAGGGCTAGATATACACAGAAAAATCCCTCAAAGTCCCGTACATATGCGGTTGTTTATCAAACAGTTGCGTATGCAGCCGTACTCAAGGTTTTTTAAGATATCTAATGACCCAAACTTGAATTAAATGTGTAGGATGGTTCTATAATGGAGGGAACGTGAGCATGGGGATGTAGAAGAAGCAGTACGAGGTGATCTAATGGCATAATAGGCTCTTCATGCATGCGGGCTCTATAAGTTTTGTTGTCTTGGTGGTTTAAGAGCCAAACCAAGACTGCTACAGATGCTAGTAGACTACTAGGATCCTGACTCAGAGTCTTTCCAGATAGATGGGATGTCCCTCACCATAGAAGTGGAGGACATATACTTTATTACTAGACTGTCCCGACGGGGGGAGGTGGTGAACCTACGTTCTCGTGGGCCCGGAGGTGGCCTCACTATAGATGATTACATAGAAGTGTATTGTTATCTGGACACGGAGAAGGTCGAGAGTTAGATCCCAACTAACTCCATACAGGTGCTATGCCTAAAGGCCATACTACTGACACTGGGCAGGATAACAGGGCTAGCCTCACTCCACCAGGCCTCATGGTCCCTGATGTTCTATGTAGTGGAGTGCATGAGACCCACGGTTACAATTGGAGCACTGCACTATTGAGCAACATGAAGCACCAGCTCAGCGAGTGCAAGATGGGCAGAGTATGAAACTTCGGTTTCAGTAGCATACTGATCACGTTTTTATTTGAGCATGTTCCAGGATTGATCCCTAGAGTTCGTGTTCCTCTTCACGGGGTTCGAGATTCGGCCCAACACCATTGGGCAGATGCGATGCGCAGACTGGGTGGAGGTAGGGTGTCCAACCCCTATCCAGCTGATTTCTTTCCATGGTGGCGGTGGCAGATAGTTGCCATTAATGATTACACCTATGCGGGGATAGATTTCCGAGGAGACCCCAACATTCCACTACCACCAGGATCGGCATACGGTGACATTAGTAAATAATCCCAACCCTCTTTTTAAAATTTTTGAGTTATTTAATTTTTTTGTGTTTTTTGATATATGGAATCAAAAAGACATGTTTTTGTGTGACAACACATAGTGACATCCTATCATATGCATGCAGATGTAGGACCACAGCATCCTGAAGGCTTCCCTCATCATAGATGGAGGTAAATAGGAGATGACATTACGGGTGTGGATGCAGAGCAGATGCTCCAAAGCATTCATACCAACTTCGTGCAGCTTACACACAGGGTACCCATGGCGCAGGTCGAGGACCTGCCTAAGGCCATGCAGCGTCAGGTGGTGGGTGTGCCACAAGCATGGGTGCGGTTTTTTAGATGGCTAGCTAGATCTGTGATGACATTCCACAATCAGAACCCCCCTCCTCCTCCCCAAGCTTAGATACCTGGGAGTGATACATTTTGTACTATCGTGTATTTATATTTTGGTGGCTCGGAAGCCCCATTTTTGTACTATGACACTATGTATTATCACATTTTGGATGTTTAATGAAAACTTTTATGATGATCGGTTTATTTATTTACATGTGTAAAAATGTATGTTTGTGATGAGCTTATTGTCTATGAAACAAATGCCAATCTAACACGTAGTTAGCATATGAGTCAGCAACTTGCTTATTAATTCTTGGAACATGTATGTATGTTATATTGTCAAATTGTCATTCTAACAATCTCACACGCAAGAATATTTGTAACAATGTTGGATCCCTAACACGTACAAGCCATTAAGCTATGACACTACCAACTCCAAATCAAGACGTACCTCAAGAGATAGAACACCATGTGAAATGGCATCCCATAGAAGCTCGATAATGGCACTATGTTCAGCAACATTGTTTGAACAAGGCCATAAACATATGCCTCCTGAAGACAATACCTGACCCGTAAGAGTATAAATCACCCAAGTAGCCGAGGTTGAGTGTTGAGTGTGACAGCTTGCACCATCCACAAATCCTATATATATGGAAGACTCCATTGACATCTGCCATAAGAAATGGAACCTAATCAACAAACCCGATCACCATAAGAAAAACCTAACTATGCAAAATACTGTACAATAATATACAATAGTCAGCCCTGACCGAAAATCATGCATAGTACTTTTTAAGATAGAGCCCATTTCTAGGCTCCGCCGATGCCATCCCCTCATAATCTACTAGCTCATAAGTGCCCTTCTCCAACACACATTTAACCACGTAAGGACCATGCCACATGGGGTTGAACTTTCCTGCCCCCAAGGGTTCTTTAGCTTGACCCCAAAAAAGGACCAAATATCCTTCACTAAACCTCCTTGGATGGATAGATTTATCATACTGGACCTTAACGCGATGCTTATTCACTTCTAGAGCCACTAAAGCATCTCGGCGCTGCTCTAAGTGGACCAAACGCTCCTCTAATGGGGAAGTGTCCGGTAAGAGCTCTATGGCTAGCTTCAAAGAAGGGATTTCGCACTCAACCAGTAATACAGACTCCACTCCATGTACAAGCTGATATGGAGAAAAACCAGTGGCAGTCTTAGCTGCGGTCTTATAATCCCACAAAGCAGGATATAACATGATATGCCAATTGGTCTTGCTTTGTGCCATAGTTCATTGGAGAATAGACTTGAGTGATTTTTTCACTGCTTCAACCTGTCCATTCACTTGAGGGTAATAAGAAGAAGAATGCTCCTGATTATACCCTAACTTCGAGGCCAACTCTTCCATCATGCGATTCTGAAAGTGCCTACCATGGTCAGTGACAAGCTCTTTCGAAATACTGAACCAAGTAATAATCTGGTTGAATACAAAGTGTGCAGCTATCTCACCGTCAGATTTAACTGTAGGCATAGCCTCAGCCCATTTCGTGAAGTAGTCAATAGCCACGATAATATGATGATGCCCCCCAGCTGAAGCTAGGTTGCAATCCATGAAATCAAGCCCCCACTTAGTGAAGGGACCGACGGTGATAATGGGATGTAATGGGGTAGGATGTGAGCGCATATTACGTGCGAACACCTGCCAAGGGTGGCACTTCTTAACCGCATTGACACAATCTTTAAAGATCGATGGCCAGAAATAACCCGCTCTCAAGATTTTTTGGGCTGTAGAAAGCCCAGATAAATGAACACCACACGCCCCTCCGTGGAAATCATTCAGCACAATCTTAGCCTCCTCGTGAGTTAAACAATGATGTAAAATGGAATCTACCCCATGGCGGTACAATGTGTTATCCACTATGAGGTAATTCTTGGATACGCGATGTAATCGTCGTCGTTCATCCCGTGAAAGGTGAGTAGGGACCTTCAATGTTTGTAAATATATGATAATATCTCCATACCATGGATCCAAAGTTGAGATCAAGAAGATGTGCTCATCGACAAACGTATCTTCACAAGCCTCCTCTTCCTCCTCGCTCAGGAAATCAGATATAAGCTCTGCAAAAATTAATGATCTCTTCGATTTTGCCGAAACAAACTCAAGATCGAACTCTTGCAAGATGACAATCCACTTATTATACTTTTCCCCTATCATCCTTCTAGTGAGGATGAACTGAAATGGATTAACATGGGAAACCACCAAGGTCTAGTGAATGAGAATATAGTGTCTCAATCTTTGAACCACATGAACGGTAGCTAAGGCAAGCTTCTCCACATGGGAATAATGGATCTCCACATCAATAAGGTTCCATCTCAGATAATATATGACATGCTCTTGGAGATCCTCATCCTCTTGAACCAAAACCATACCAATCGTCTCCATGGACACAGCCACATAAAGTAGAAATTCATGGCTATAGTCAGGTGGACTAATCACCAGGGCTGATGCTAAGGCTCGCTTAAGCGCATCAAAGGACTCTTGGGCTCGCTCATCCCAGCAAAAGGTAGTGTCCTTCTTCAAAGGATGCATAAAGCCTCTAGTCAAATTGGAAAAATTCACGACGAATCTCCGTAAGAAGTTTGTCATGCCTTGCAAACATTGAAGATGTCTAATGTTTCTCGTGGGAGACAATTGAAGTATTGCCTCAACCTTCAAAGGGTCGACTCTTATACCGTCCTTGGAGACAATGAACCCTAATAAGCGACCAAACTTCACGCAAAAGATGCACTTGTGAGGATTTAACCTGACCAAGTAATGGTAGCACCTTTCGAACACTAATCTCAAATGGTAGGAATGACGCATTCTCATACGAGAATGAGCAGCAAGGTCATCCAAAAAGACTTCAATAATCGATTTGAGATCATGGAATATCAAGGTCATAGCTGCTGAAAAGTGGCTCTGGTGTTTTTAAGTCCGAAAGGCATCTTTCGATATGCAAAGGTTCCCCAAGGACAAATAAAGGCAGTTTTATGTTGGTCCTCAGGTTTAATCTATATCTGATTGTATCTAGAAAAGTCGTCCATAAAGGAAAATACCTAGCTTCCCACACACTCATCCAAAATCTGATCAATAAATGGTGTGGAAAAATTATCTTTAGGACAGGCACGTTTCAAGTCACAGAAATTGATGCATATGTGGATCATTCTCTACTTCTTATCAACTGGAACGAGGTTTGAAACCCACTCCATTAAGGGAATGGGATAGATAAAACCGACATTCAACAGTTTTTCTATCTCAGCCTTAATCATGGGTGCTTTCCTAGGATTCACCGCACGTAAGTGTTGTCGAATAGGATTAGCATTAGGATAAGTTTTAATCTCATGCTCAACAATGCGAGGGTCGATACCTGGAATTTCCTCGTATGACCAAGCAAATACATCACGAAATTCTTTTAACAGCTCGGTATACTCTTGAATCTCAACATGGGAACATTCTCCCCCAATATAGACATTCTCAATCTTGCCAGGATCATGAGAGATATTGATAGGGATGGTAGGAGACATATTCACCATGTTTCCATCAACCATCGGACAGGGAGAGCTTAATGTAACCACGGGACTACCAATTCTCTCACTAAGAAGCTCCCTAAAGTCTTCACACTCCAAACGGTCAAGCTCAAGAAGAAAATAAGATCTATGATGCAACTCTTCCCAAGGTGGCTCAACCCCAGACATGGTCTCAACAATAGCTTCATTTGAAGGAAAAAAACTATCAAGGTAGTCATGTGTGTGAGAAGACTGAACTACCCATGCCGGCAGCACATATGGGTCCTCCTCCTCCATCTGTGAAGAGGAAAGACTAGGCTCTACAACACACTCAATATTAGCTTGATATGTTATCATAGTTGCAGGCAACGGCACGTCCGTTCCGATGGGTTCACATGAGGGACTCGGTGTAGGAAGAATCCAAGGATCTTCCATATGGGATGTGTGAAAAGACATCGATCTCACTGACGATGACACCTCACCGGAACTAGACCCGATCATAAGAACAGGTGTGGGACAACTAAAGCTTCCCATAATGGATGGATACATGCTAACACCCACACTCCCAGTTGCCGGCTAAGAGTACTCGACAATCAGGATAGAATCTCCCGAAGATGCAGTAACTGGTGGATTCTTGAATGACGTTTGATCAATCGTAATTGTCTTCCCATTAAACGGAAAGCATACAACTTGAAATAGAGAAGAAGCTATGGCTTGCATACTGTACATCCAATTCCTACCCAGCAACAAATTGTAGTCAAGGGGCGCATCAACCACCTTGACCTCTATCGCAACGGTCTTCTCTCCCAAACGGACTTTAAGAGAAGGAAGAATGCCATGCGACCGAAATGACCTACCATCAAAAGCAGTCAACATGGTAGTGGATTTAGACAACTCAGGGGAACCAAAACCCTTCCAACATGCCAAAGACATCACAAAAGCAGCAGCGCCTTCGTCAATCATAGTGTGTTTGATGGTCATGTTAAGACATTCTACATGAATCAAGAGAGACACATATTAAGGCCAGTGAGGTTGTAGTCCCACGATTTCAAATTTGATGACGGAGGAAGAATTATCATCATTTACACCAAGGGAACAAAGCAAATCCTTCCTTTGCGAAGGACAACTCTGAAGTACTTCTAATGCAGACATCACATAAAGAGTGTGGCCCAAATCCTAGACAACAGAATAGTTCTGGGCAGCTCGGGCATTAGGATTGTGCCCCAAATGCTTAAGGACTCCCTTAGGAATGCAAGGTGTAACTTTAGGTTTATCCATAGGTTTTTCAATATGCAAAGGAATCCTAGGTGGATCAGGTTCCTTTCCAAGGTCTAGTTGTGACGAACCATAGTCCTTCGCACGGGTCACAACCTTAGTAGCACGCACCATATTGATGCAACCATGACCACTACTAGCTTCCGGTGGATCTTGATCTCCACCAGAATGATCATGGGTCCTCGAGTTCATGTTTTAATTATGAGGTAAAGGGTTAGCCATCACATCTGGGCCCTGTGCTATGAACCTCGATGCTTCTTCTATCCGAGGGCACAAGTGAGTGAGGTGATCTTCCTTACACAACTTGCAAGGAAACTTAACCTTACGTTTAGGCTGCTTGTCCCCACCAGCGTTTTGGGCGTTCTTGTCATTAGAATTGGCATTTTCATTTCTATTCCCACCCTTATGATTGTTTTTACCCTTCTTCTTATTCATTCTGGGTTGCTGGTTACCCTTCTGGTCTGACGATTACACCGAAAGCACACTCACCGTTTGGGTGGGATGAGACAAAGCCATGGCTTGTCCCAAGGTAGATTGGCTAATAGATAATTTACTGGCCTAATTCACAACTGAATCTGTGGGTTTGGTACTTGTACAACCAACAATGCCATCGGCATGTGGTCCAGGTTTGATCCTAGGGTCGAAACTAGAACATGGAGCATTAGGAATGATCTCATATAACAAACCGGATTGAGCATAAATCAAGTCCAATTCCTGCACCCTAAAAATGGCTTGTTCCTTGTTCTGAACTTCAGATGTATAAACATCCTTCGCTATATAAGGTAGTAACGACTTAATGAACCATTCGAGGAGAAACTCCAGTAGTATGAAGGCTTTAATCAATCTCTTTTGTCTATGCCACTCTTGGATATGGTCCGAGATATGTGTGGCTTTGTCTTGCCGAAATGTTGACAAGAGTTTCATACCAATGTTGTAACGTAGTGGTATCTGGAAGTGGTTGACAAAAGTCATAGCTAGGTCGTCGAATAAAGTGAATTCCCCCCTAGGTAACTCTATGTACCATTTCGCGGCAGGCCCGGTGAGGGTGCGTTGAAATAGCCTTAAACGGATCGAATCTTCGTGTAAGGAATTAGAAGAGCACCATAGGTTAAATGTAGTAACATGTTCACTCGGAGCTTCTCCTAGTTTTCCCTCAAACTTGGGAATGTCCGAGGGAAGCTTCGTAGGGACAGCTGGCTAAGCCAGGTCATAAGATACTGGATCGTTCGTAAGTCTCGACAAGTCAAACAGATTTAACGTTGCAAGGAAAGGGAGCCTAGGTTGAGCAAGTCTATGAGACACTCCTTGATAATTTTGGTTCACATAGGACTGATTACCGTAACCACCATGGCCATGGCCATAGTTTCCTCCTCCCGTTTGACCTGTGTAGGGTGGCATGGAAGCACCATAGTGTGGTGTACCTTGACTATGTGGGGGTATGAAGCCATAATTCAGAGAGTAAGCGGGTTGTTGAAACCCGTACCCATACGATGAATAACTCTGTGCATACTACGGTCCATAATATGGTCCATAAGAATTCCCATGAGATGTCCCATGAGAAACTCCATAGGTAGGAATAGACATTCCAAAAGTAGGAATATGACCTCCAAAAGTAGGAATACGACCTCCTGAAACAACAGGAGGTACTTGACTCTAAGACACAACTACTTGAGTAGCAGTAGTATGCACATGGCTCGTAGCAACATTCCAGCCTAAAGGACCACGTGAATGTGGGGGAGGGATAGCATTCGAAGAACTAGGAATAGAGGACGAAGGGACATGTGAAGCTATGTAAGTGGTGTTCCCTATAGTCACTCGTCTTGGTTATGGTATCCTAATAGGACTACTAACACCAGGTCTAGGACGAACATGTGATGTAGCTTCCACCACCAGGATGGAAGGTGCAATGTGACTCGTGCTCCCAAACCTCTCCACATGGTAAGGAATAGGAGTGCCCCTAGGCGTAGTGTTAGGCTCAAACTTTGACTCGGCATGAAATGCCAGATCATGTGCAGGGATACCAGACATGCCATAACTAACATAACTAGTGCTCACAGGTTCATGATGAGTCTCGTCGTCCGGCATCCAATACCGGTGACCTATGTATGAGGGATCATACCTAGAGTGAGTAGGTATATCATTTGAAGGATCATACCCAGAGTGTGTAGGTATAACAGGTGAAGGATCATATACAGGCATAGGATCCTCTTCCCCAACCTCGTGAGGTGGAGAAGACAACTCAGTAATTTCATATTCATGATCTCCCATCATGTGTGAATCAATGTGATAAGGTGGAAGTCCTGCTAAACGACAAGAACAATGGGGTGCCACACCCGTATCCACAATGACTCAAAAAATGTAAAAGACTCTCTAATTACGCAAACCCTAAGCAAGATAATGTGCACAGAGCATACACCAATATAGTCTAAAGCCAATAACAAGCAAACAAGGGTAGGATATGTGAGATCCCGAATGAAGCAGGTATGTCTCTCCTAGGAGAGGCTTGAGACTCCCAGACACAACAAGCAGAGGTTTGTAACCAATTATTGTGGCCCTCAACTTCAACGCGTATAGAAACTGTGCTGTCTGACCCCAACCTGGCCGAGACACCCGCAGAATAACCCTTGCAAAGCACCCCGTCGATAACCTAAGTAAAGCAACTAAGTTCACCTCAATATAATCAATGCTCATGCAGACAGTCGTAGGAGAGATTGACCGTATGGGAAGGGTAGCAAAGCCTGAAACTCTCGAAAGAGCCCCCAGATACGAATACAATCCTAGAAATATCTCTGGTGCTACTCAGTTATGACTAGGGGTCATCCCAATCAATAACCACTCACACTGCCTCGTGCTTAACTCCCTTGTAAGAGGAGAATCCTGAGAAACACTAATTATACCAAGGAATTTCACACTCTCACCTGGATAGACACATACATGTTTTTGTTTAGTGGTGTTGGAGAATTTTCTCACAATGAACTATTCCAAGACCCTAAAACCTAATATTGTTGGTGTACCCTATCAAAGAAAATAGTGTAATCCATTTTAATTAAGCGTTGATTTTATTTGGCTTTATTACTCAAAAAAGGTGGATGACCGTGCAACCAATGGTGTTATGATGCAACATGAAGTAAAATGCACACCTAACAATCAATGCAAATGCATTGTGTCGAATGAAAAACAGGGTATGCGACTACGTGAAATGCAAAATTTTCTTCAAATGCCAAATGCAGTCATTCCTATATGAAAGCCTAACTAATAATTCTCTAAGCAAACCTAGTGCAAGTACCATGCAAAGTGCAAAATTCAATGCATAATGATGCAAAGAAGAAAATATGTTTGGATATTTTGAATAAAAATGAGATACTAAAGCAAAAGAATGATTCTACCACCCTTAGACTCTGCAAGCACAATCAAACAGCACTCACGCAAAGTACTAAAGTAAAAGAAATCTAATGCACTAATCCCAAAACAAAAAATTGAAAATGCAATGACAAGAACATTCTTAAAAAAGAAATTTACCCTAAAAAAAATGTCTCTGGTCAGAAATAGAGGTGTATACAGACTCTAGCAGTATCAAAGGAGACTCAAAAATCATCAAAATTCACCCAACAACAATCAATCTTCCTCTAAAAGGAAAAACTCAGGGCATACGCGACTGTTTGCAGTAAACCCACATATGTACGCGAATATAGCAGTCAAAGCCACATGTATACGTGACTGTGAGTTAAAAACTCACGTACAGGAAGAAAAATGTATAAAAATGAAGACAAACAGATAAACTGAGACAAAATTCACACCAATCAGACACTACCAGGAAAACATGCCCCTAGACCCAACTCAGAAACAGAGAAATAAGAGCAATTCAAGAACATTGAATGCCAATAAAAACCCACAAAGGACAACTACTAGGAACTCCCCAGCGGAGTCGCCAATTCTGTTACGGAGAGAAATTCCTATGGCTTGGGGTACCACAATAGACAGGTTGACTCCATAAATTAATCATTTCCTATATGCAAGAGAAACCAAATATCTAACACTAAAGGATCTCGATTTGTACCTTATTCCGGACGGTTGATGTAGATCCCTGTTGAGCTTTCCAACATCAGCTTGAATTGATAAATTGCTTCCTCAACATTAAATAAACAAGACAAGCATACTATATATAATTGTGTTAGCTCTACTCTAGCATATATAATCAATAACATATAATGATTTGAAATCATTCATGGATAAAATATTCATTCAAATACACATTATTGGACAGGAAAAGATATTTCTATTAATATAAAATAGAGATTACAATAGAGACAACCTCTGTCGGCACATCTGCGAATCGAAGAAATTGAGTCCCCCACTTGGGTTTCCACCACTTCAATCCTCCATCTCTCGATAGCAAGCTCACAAGCAAAAGGCAATCTTGGGAAGAACACAAAAGTGCTCCAAGGGACAAAGGGATGCAGACTCAAGTATAAGCTCCAGCAACAATGGACTATAGTTCTCTTGCTCTCAATTCTTCATATGCCTTCAACATATCCAAAGGGTTCCTTATATAGCTCTTCAATGGGGTAATGAAAGGTCGAATTCGAGCGATCTCAAGGCATATGGAAGGCCAGGAGACAAGTGAATCGGATCCACATCAAGGAAAACTCCAAAAGAATTTGGCCTTTTGCACACATCCCGATGTACACGGTTTTAGGGGTCAAATCCGCGTATATACGCGAGAAAGGGTTTAAAAGTCGCGTATGGAAATTTTAGCATGTTTTTAGGGATGATCTTGGAAACATCAAAGGAACAAAAATGGTCCATGTGTTCTAAGGAGTCTGCAGAGTGACAGGGAAGGCCATAAAAGTGTGATTCACTAGGTGTGGTAAAATCAGCTATAACAGCAATGTTAAACTTAATAATCCTTGTTCTACTTAAATTAACAATATGTGTGTGTGTGTGTGTGTGATAAAATGACTAGATAAGCTACATTTTAACAATTAAAATCAGGACCCAAATAAATAGTTTTATTGTGCCCCTGCACATGAAAAGGCATTTCTTTAGTTTCAACTTAAATAATTTCTAGTGTTTTAATTATTGTATATTATTATTTTATTAATATTGTTTAATATTTATGTATGTAAACAATAATACCACAAATAAAATTTACTAATATACTTGAACAAACACCATTAGGATAGAATAATCAAGGAAGAGCCTCGAGGGTTAGCTTGGTTTGTAGATGCTCTTATGCATATGTTCATAGAGGTCTTAGGATCAAATCCCATTTATACCCTTTGGATTACAAGTCGGTATATTCATTGCCAATTATTATCATCCTCCATTCAAAAAAATTAGGGAAGAAGGGGGAAATCCATAAGGGGCTGGTTAATGCAATGACAAGTGAGGGACTATATTTGACTAGAAATAGCATAATAAATGAAGGATATTGATCTATAAAACTAAAATTTTATATTTTCATGTAATATATATTTACATTTACTTAATATATATTATCCTAAAATTCGTGCTTACTTTGAAAATGAATATTTCATTAAGTGGGTCTTATATTGAGATAAGACATTCATGCTGGTGTGTTTTTCTACTTCATGTAATGTTGACCCATCAGATTTTTTCGTTTGCTTAAATATTAAGCGTTTTCCACCACCTAAAAGTGTCTTTGAGTGCCTCATTTGAATTCCAAGTTCTTGGTTTCACAATTTCTTTTTCTGTTGTCGAAGTAAAGAATGTGTGAAGCTTTTCACTTGAGAATCCTCCACGTCCATTGCCATGTTATATACACCATTTTTTCCTGTTTTTTGGAACAATCCCATCCCATTCCCCATTTCTCAATTCCACCACATCAATGAAAAATGCAAAGTGCTTACGGAGGATGTTTGATTCTACACCACCATGCACATTATCTTTCTCAAATTGCACCCCACAATACTTTGACATCTTTAACCTCCAAATTATGTAACATTGCATTCCATGATCCTTATACATGCACGCCTTTTTTCGTTTTCCCATCGTACCACATTTCCCATTCATCGCATCTTCAATTGTTTTGGTCACCACATCCCGGACCTTCACATCACCTTTGATGTAGAGTATGAAGACATATCCTTTTCATCCATATGATATCTACCTTCACCCATATGATCTTAAAAAAAATCATCTCATTAGATGACACACACCTTTAG
The DNA here is from genome assembly GCA_001517045.1 of Pseudotsuga menziesii. Classification (NCBI taxonomy): domain Eukaryota; kingdom Viridiplantae; phylum Streptophyta; class Pinopsida; order Pinales; family Pinaceae; genus Pseudotsuga; species Pseudotsuga menziesii. The sequence goes on from LPNX010411625.1 coordinate 304,336, forward strand.
CATCAAACCCATATAAATGAAATCAATGATGGTGAATGTTTCACTTAATTTCCACCACCTTTCCCTGTAATTGTTCAAAGTTGGTGTCATTATCACAAGACATGTTCAAGTAGAAACGTGGTACTTATCCTACAAATTTCATAATTGAGAGATTCCTTCCAAAAGGAAATCAAACCATTTTTTATGATACCATCAAATCCTTCTCTCGGAGTGGCGAGTCCTTTAATTGGTCAATGTCATAGGAAGAATGTGGTTTTGGTTTTAGGGTTGGTAAACATTTAGTGTGTAGTAAATGTTTGTGATTTTTTATACTTCATTGAATGGTGTGTTAAAAGGATCAATTCTAAATATAGGGTGAAGCATATTGGCCTTCTTGAGGGCTACTATATATTCATAAGTTCAAACACCATCACAAAAATTAGGAAGAGATGGGAAAGGATCATTGAGGAAAATGAAAAAAAAAATGTTTCCACTAAACAACATAATTTATAGAAGTGGTGTTGTGGAAAGATACCCTATAAATATTCCTTTGTAAACTTATAGGATTGCAACTTCTACTTCATCGAGAGGTGGGAGTAGAACAAAATCTAATGAAGATTTTTGGAAATGGAAGTGATGGGATGATCCTAAAAGGTATATGAGAGAAGGACACACCACCCTTGTGCCTCCCAAAAGAAAAAATATTGTAAATAATGACAAATAATTACTATCCAAGCTAAATTTTAAAGAATGAGTTGATCTTTTACAAATTTTAACTTTTTGAAGATTTTAGTTGAAACTCATCCTACGGTAATGGCCCAAGTGAACGATGTTAAAGCAGTGGAAAGAAAAATGGTGCAACAAGAGACACCAACTTTTCAAGATGTGTCTATCACCCTACACAATTTGTAATTTTAATAAACAAACTAAGAAGATTCAGAAGTCTAGAGTGAACATTAAAGGAGATAAATACTTGAAAATAATGATGTTTATTTTGATGTTGAGTGTATTAAATCTTGTGAAGCATTAAAAATGTAAAAGGATACTAATAAAATCTTAGAGCATGTTGTTGATGAACAAGAAGAAGACATCTAAGAGCTAAGAAATAGATTGGTAGAGCTAAAAAAGGTATTGAACCCTAAACCCTTGTTTACCAAGCGCCTTATTATCGAGGTCCTTGAAGAAATTCAAGAAGACCATCTAGGGATGCCTGGAAAAGTTAAAACAACTCAATGATGATTGTTTAGAGTGGGAAAAGTTTTGTTAAATAATGATGTAGATGATAATATGGACCTATTCTCATATATTTTTAGGAAGGTTTAAATTATTCCTCTATTATGGCCAAGTTATTCTCATGTTCATGAAATACTGGAAGATAAACCTGAGATGGAGGATTTTGTGAAAATTATGTAGATAGCTTCATTAATAAAATGAACACTATAAATAGTTACTGGACTTTTGATAGCAAGCTCACAAATATAGAGAGAGATTTGGATAGCAAAATTGAAACCCTACAACAATTGATTATGGATTGTGATGGGATCTAAAATAGGTGATCTTAGGTCTTACTAAAAATTTATGAAGTACAAAAAACTAAAAGGTATATCCCTTATCCAAATTGAGAGAATAATTGCAACGGAAGTGTTACAAGATTGTTTGGTAAAAAATAAGGTTTCTTTTGGGGAAAAGTTTGATAGTCTTACTTGTTTTCTTATGTTGAAGTTAAAAAAATGGTTAAGAAAATTTGTTGTTGATAATAGGGAATATAACTCATTTTTCAAGAATCAATTTATCATCCTACATTGAATACAAGTTAAATTACTTACCCCAAAGGTTAAAGAGGAGATCGTTATGGCCCCATATTTGGACTATATTAAAACTTGGGTGGATCGAGCTATTAATGCTTCATCTAAGTTGTCGCAAAAATAAAAAATAGCATGGAATAGGTTGTTTGGGTCACCCTTCGCCCAATTTGGATGCAACATTAAAGCAGTTATCTTCAACAAGAGAGGGATTCATATCATAGAACATTTTCCCTCTACAGTTTTGTAAGTAAACACCACCCCAGATTTTACCTTTTTTTGCTTATGTTCTTTGTTATTCGATCTTCATAAATGGTACAATTATGAGAACTAGGCGCTAACTAACCTTCCTTTCTTTTTGTATCCAAGATCTCTCTATTATTTTAGGTTTGTGGGATCCCCATCCCATCTCAAGAGAGGAAATGTGTTCCTTTTATGTTTAATCATTGTCATGTTAGTTTTGTAAAGGCCTTTGAACCATATTGTTTTTAACATTTTAAATCATTTTTATTTCGGAATTATTGTCTTGAAAATATCCACAAATAACTACTCAAGTATCACATTATTTTTATGGTTTTGTCTTAAGTAAATGTTTAGTGTAACTTTGAATATGTGATCTTGTTCAACCCCTTTAAATGATTGCAATATGCATTCAAAGTTCTCTGCAATACATCTCTCATTTTTTTGTTTACCTTATTCTGGAAAAATATTGACTATATTCATTGCTTAAATCACATAGAGAATGCAAAGAAAAAATTGTTTCAGAAATTTAGTCTTTAAACAAATATTTCTTTGCATTCAACAAATAATAGAGAGTACCTGGTCCATTCTTGGGTAGTTGTTAATTCTTAAAGGATTATTCATTATATTTAGAATTGGTATCTATCAAAGTTTGGGATTATGTGGAGATTTATTGCCAAGTACCTTTCCACCACATCGAATAAGCATAAGTAAAGATAACCACTCCTATAGAGGAGTGCCACCTCTATGAAAATAGAGGGTGCTCTTTCATAACCACATGTATTCCCCTCATTATTGACTCTTTTTCTTTGCAAGTAAAATAATATCAATAGATGGTTGATAAAAGAGAATTGATAGGATATTTTCAATAGTTTCGATGATTTAGGAAAAATGTTGAAAACAAACTCATTCCAAACATAGGACATGACAAGCAAGAAATGGATTGATCTCAAACAAATTGAGGAATACTTGTTCTCTCTTTCTAGTTTCTATTTCATTTGTTCTTATTTTTATTTTACAATTAATTTGCAATCAACCATAAATGTTTTCTATAAGTTGATCACATAACACAATTTGATTAACATTAGTCTAAATGTGGATTGTGAGGATGAGATGGAGTTCTAAGGGTTACCGAAGGATTTTCTAAGTAGTTATGCTGCTTTCCATCCTTGTATATTTATAAATACTCAAACTATTAGAATTGATGTGCCATTTAGATCTTCAAGCAGATAGTTCCAAATTATGATTGCAGTAAAGGAGAATGAAGATACAAAATGAACAAAACAAACCACACAGGAAACGAATGAGTGTGGCTCAGTAATTTACAGTATCATTATCATTAATTAAATTCGTTGTTACAATAGTTTACATAATGGAAGAATTTGAATGCATTAGGGAATAATTTGACTCTACCAATAGGATCTGACTGTACCTAACTGACTACCTAACTCATGGTGTCTCAATCAATATCGGAGTTCAATAGATCAACTCCCAGATGTCCAACCAACTCATACAATCAGTAATAACTAGTTAAATCAGTGCAACTAAGTGTGGTAGGTGGGAAAAGATGCCTACACAACATGCAGCCATGCATTAGCCATGCATAACTAGCGCTAGCTAACTTATTGAACTAACTGAAAGTAACTGGAAGCTAACTAAGACTAACTAGTTCCAACTCCACCTAACTGATGGAGGTTGGTGTCGGGACTCCCAGTGGCTCCTAAAATGTAGGGATTGTTCTAGGAGGCGCCCAAACTAATGCATGCACATGCATGAAGTGGAATTTAACCTCTAGGAGTGTTCCCCACACTCTAGTAACTGGTACATGTGGCCCCATTAGGCCAAGTGGACCCAATGGTACTAGTGGACCCAAATAAATATTAATTAAGGTTCCTAAGTTAGGCTAAATAATCTAAATAGAAAGTATGGTCAAGGCAGGATTAATAATCCTAACACCCCCCCTAAATCCTAACTTGGACAATTGTGGGCCCTTGTAATAAGACCATAGGTCACCCAAATACAATCTAAAAAGATAGGAATGCTACATAATACAATTGAGGTAGGGAAAACCTCTTGGGAAAAACCCTCCTCAAAATAGGAACTGAGAATCAAGCCTTAATGCCCAAAAGAGACCTGAGAAAGGAAAATCTCTTTTTGGTAAAAGACTTGGTAAAAATATCTGTAATCTAATCCTCTGTAGGACAGTAGTGTAGTGTGATGGTTCTGTCATGCACCAGCTCTAGAATGTAGTGCATGTGAACCTCTATGTGTTTTGTCCCCTGATTCTGAATATGATCACTAGAAATTTTGATTGTACTCTAGTTGTCACAATAAAGATCCATTGTAGATGAAGTCTAAATCCTTAACTATGTCAATATTCCATGTATCCATACTTCCTGAATAGTTGGATTCACACTTCCCTGATACTCTAATTCTATTGAAGAGAGTGAAAATGCTGATTGCTTCTTACTAGACCAACAAATTGGCCCAGATCCAATCATGAATACAAAACCCGAGGTGGATTTCCTATCATTTCCATATCCTACCCAAACTGAGTCTGTAAAGCCTGTGAGATCCAATTGTGCTCCAGCTGCATAGTGGATCCCATAATCTATAGTACCCTGCACATAGCACAAGATCCTCTTTGCTATCTTCCAGTGCATCTCATGTGGCATTTTCATGTAACTGGCAGCAGCACTCATAGCATAGGATATGTATGGTCTCAAATGTGTGAGATACACAAGGCTCCCAATGAGATGTCTATAGAGAGTGCTATTTACCAAGGGTGTGGAACCACCTTCTTTAAGCCTAATTCCTGATAGAAAGGGGCAGGGGGATGCCTTTCAATCCTCCATGTGGAATATCTTAAGCATATCTGATGAATACATGGACTATAATATCATGATTCCTGAAGTATTTTAACTTACTGTGAGACCAATGAACTGTCTTAACAGTCCTAAGTCAGTCATAGTTAATGTTTTGTTAAGAGCAGACTTGATGCTGCTCAATCCAGCAGCAGATTTGCTAGTAATGAGCAAGTCATCCACATACAATACAACTAGAAGCAAAGACCCCTCTTTCTTCTTCATGTATACATTGCAATCTAATTTGCACCTTTCAAACTTCTAAGAGATGAGGAAGGCATCCATCTTGGAGTACCATGCCCTTGGGACTTATTTGAGTCCATACAGTGCTTTCCTCATTCTGCAAACTAAGGAAGGATCATCAATAAACCCCTCAAGTTGTTTCATATATATCTCTTCCTCCAAATCACCATGGAGGAAAGCACTCTTCACATCCATGTGATGTACTTCCCATCTTTTGGGAGCAGCAGTAGCCAAGACCAGCTTGATGGAGTCCATTCTAGCTACTGGAGTGAATGTCTCATTGTAGTCCAAGCCTTGAACCTGAGAGTATCCTTTTTCCACCAACTGAGCCTTGTACTTGGTTGTGGTTCCATTAGCAGCTATCTTGGTTTTGTAGATCCATTTGCACTGAACCAGCTTCCTTCCCAGGGGTAAGGAAACAAGTTCCCAGATCTTATTGTCATGTAGAGAATCAAACTCCTCATCCATGGTTTCCTACCATCTAGGATCATGGAAAGCTTCCTTGAAGGATTGAGGATCTGACCCAAGCATTATAAAACACCTCTCAGGAAGAAGAGGATATGTGTGAGACAGTGCAACACTCTCCTTCTGATACTGGGACCTCATTTTTCTCTTATCATATGGATCCCCAGCATCATCTCCAGCTGCTTCTATGAGATTCTGTGATACGAATGGAGATCTATGTCCGCCCACCTATTCCACTGGCTCAAAACAATTGTCAATTGTGGTAGTTTCCTAGTTATTTTTCTACGGTTTTTTGGGTCCCAAACTTTTGGGGTTGTTTTGAGGCCCAAAATGACATTTTTTTTCTGATTTGGGTGGCTAAATAGCTGCCTTTGGCATGCATTTGGCCACACTCCAAAGTTGTAAATCTCAGATCTATCTTTCCAACGAGTTATCGAGCACTCAAATCGGAGATCGTATGCAAAAGTTATGACCATGGTAAGTTGACTGTTCAACTTACCACCTTGGGGACGCAAAATTTAAGACGCTTCATCTTCTAGGGTTATGTTTTAGAATTTTGGGGTTATCTCCCTCATCCTTATTATAAATAGGCCCATTTTGCCTCACCTTGTATTCAGGTTTGCACGGATGAGTGTAGCAGTCACATCTCTTCTCAAAGATAGCGACCACCATTCTAGCTATTGTATTACAGTATGTTCTAGTTCCGCCATTTAATAGAATATGTGTTTACAATATCTCTGTTATATTTGCAAAATGTCTATGTTTATGATGATATCTTTGTTATTTCATTTCATTCCCACATAAATACGTATCATGCTGAGCCCATTTAGGCTGCCAAAATGAGGTAGATGTTGGATCTGGATCTAGATCCCTTTGAGGTGTAAGCTCAATGTCTGGATCATGCTGGGATGCCTCCTCTTCTGAACATGAATCTGAAATGTCAGGAATTGAAACTGAATCTGCAATAGGAAGTGAAGGAATGTTTATACCTTCATTAGCTTTGAATGGAAGCTGTGGTGATGCTGGAATTGTGAATGGCATGAAGTGAGAGAACATATATGCCTTGGAGGCATGATCAGCAATCCCTTTCGCTACAATATCCCCAGTTGATATTTTTGTGATCTCTACTGAGTCAGGTCCAAACAACACTTGCTTTGGTGAGCTGGTGTGAATCATCTAATATACAAACAACAGATTAGCTACAAGAGCACATATACGACATCTTTGAACACACCATGCTTCGCTCTAATGGTGCCTCTTCCTGCTGCTGGAAATTTGGAATCATATCCCATGTGAATAGTGGGCCCTTCTTTGATGTTGAGAGTGGAGAAGAGATCCTTAGAGGCAACCATGTGATTGGAGGCTCTAGAATCAATCAAATAGTTTGTTGACTGAGGTAAGCCTGTTTTCAAAGCATGACACCTTTCATGTCCATTATCAGACTTCTTTGCTTCTTGTGGGAGACCAATGTTATTCTGATTGAGGAGAGAAGTCAACTTATCTACTTATTTCTTTAGACAAGAGTTTTCAGGGTGAAAACCTCTCATACAATAGGGACACATCTTCTTCTTTTTCTTAGATCTAAAGGCTCCTTCAAAAGTTTGTTGATTCTATTTAGGCTTCGAATCAGTTGCTTTTGGATCCTTCTTCTTTGATTTCCCCTTTTCTTGTGTTATGGAAGGGTCAGTGACTAGGAGAGCTTGATCTTTTGAGGTCTTGATGACTCCCATTCGAATCAATTTCTCTTGATCCTTGATTAAGGACTCGAAAAAAGAATCTAATGAAGAAATTTTCCAATCGGGGAAGTCCTCCTGCTTGGAATGAAATATAGAAGCAAATACAAAATACTCAGATCTGAGTTTGTTGAGTATGGAAAGGAAATTATGCTCATCCTTTCGTTATATTCTGCACTATTTGCATTGAAGTGAAAGAGACTTGAATTTAGTAAATAATTGCTCAATAGTCTTGAAACTGCTAGGATGTAAGGCTACCAACTCATTCTCCAGGAGGTGTCCCCGAAGCTCATCTTATTTTCCAAACAAGTCTTCAAAGCTTCTCCCAGGCTTCTTAGGGTGTCCTCAAGCCTTCTAGGTGGAAGACGAGATCTCTGGATATATAAGTACATAGATAACCAAATGCTTCATCTAAGCGGTTGAGAAACTTATTTCTTTCAACAGGCTGATGGGGCTCAACCTCCCTTCCAAGTACTATCCTATGGTAGCCATGCTTGCGCAAGGCTAGCTGCATATCAATCCTCCAATCAAGATAATTGGAAGTTGTGAGGATCCGAGGAGTAGGAGATTGAGAATCCATAATTCTTCCGACTGAGAGATGACAAAACTTCACACAAGCTACGTAGCACCTGTATATTTTCACTACAAAACACACTAAAACATATGAATTGTTAGAATCATTCTTTTCCTCTCGACATGAACATATTTTCAGGGTCCTTCATGCCCTCTCCGCTGCTCTAAATAAATTCAGAGCTAGAAAATCATCATAGGGGACTTCTGTGGAAACCCAGCTGCTTCTGATGTTCAATGGGGAGAAACAAGCATGAAACCTTCCTGAGAAGACTCTGATACAATATTAGAATTGAAGTGCCATTTAGATATTCAAGCAAATAGTTCTGAATTATGATTGCGGTGAAGGAGAATGAAGATACAATCTAAACAAAACAAACCACATAGGAAACGGATGAGTGTAGCTCAAGAATTTACAATATCATTGTCATTAATTAAATCTGGTGTTACAATAGTTTACATAATGGAATAATTCGAATGCACTAGGGAGAAATTTGAATCTACCAACTAGATCTGACTGTACCTAACTGACTACCTAACTCGTGGTGTCTCAATCAATATCAGAGTTCAATAGATCAACTCACATATGTCATACAATCAGTAATAACTAGTTAACTCAGTGAAAATGAGTTTGGTAGGTGGTAAAAGGCGCCTACTCCACATGCATCCATGCATTATCCATGCATAACTAGCATTAGCTAACTGAAAGTAACTAGAAGCTAACTAAGACTAACTAGTTCCAACTCCACCTAACTGATGGAGGTTGGTGACGAGACTCCCAGTGGCTCCTGAAATGTAGGGATTGGTCTAGAAGGCGCCCAAACTTATGCATGCACATGCAATAAGTGGTAGTTAACCTCTAGCAGTGTTCCCCACACTCTAGTAACTAGTACATGTGGCCCCATTAGGCCAAGTGAACCCAATGGTACTAGTGGACCCAAATAATTAATTAAGGTTCCTAAGTTAAGATAAATAATCTAAATAGAAAGTATGGTCAAGGGAGGATTAATCATCCTAACACAAACAACAACAAAAATTTACTTATATTTAAACTTTATCATGATGTATACAAAATATAGGAAACAAATCATGCAGTGGATTCAAGAGAAGATTTAATGGAAACTAACATGAGGTAGGTATTAAAGACAATATGTATTGTTTATGAAGTAACAACTTTTATTTTTCGATGGAATACACATCAAGGGAAACTCTTTGAGCACTTCCCCTCATTTTGAGGATGGTACTCAAGGTATCTATTTAGTTTCATTTTTGGCAACCTAACCCTATGGGGACATCGAGTGAGACCCTCAACATTCACATAGGTTTCCAACCTGGGGACTTCACCCCATGACCTCCTACTTGCAACTTATAGCATTCAACCACTCGATCTAGCCCACTGGCATTATGAAGTAATGACTTGTATGGTAATTTTTCCATTTTCCACAAATCACATAGATTTAAACCAACAATGATATAATAGTAAAACATACAAACATTCACAATTACATATATTATATTATAAAGATTGATATACTTTATTCGTAATTTTTCATATTGAAAACCAAGATATTCAACATAACATTGAAACTAATATAACTTTGACATCCCCCAGTGATGAAGAAATAAGCGATGGGAACAACTAAAGTGGTGAATGATGAAGATAAATAAATGTTACATTTTTTGTATTTTGCAATTATGTTTAATGAAGAAAGTTTTATATTTCTATAAAATATCCAATATGTTGTTTATTGTGGACCTATAGTTTCATTTTATATGACCTTCTTTCCAAATATATTAAGAATGACATTTTTATTAGGGTATTCTCCATTAATTCGATGGGGCTTCATATTTGATTCTAGTGTTTTTCTAACATGTTATGTTTTCAATTAAATATATTCATGATTTACAATATTGCAATTAAAATCTATTTGATGCCAGATGATGTGTCAATTGATTTAATCATTTAATTACACAGTGATGATGATGATGCTGGTGATTATTAACATCCACTAAGACCAACTTTGGTCCATCGAACCAGGAAAAAGAGTAAGGAATCACTTGGCTTTCTTTAGAATGTTATATATGTACTCGAAAGCTTTAAGAGAATCATTCCTAGATCACCATAGTTGTGATGAGTTAAAAGGTTAGGAAGGTTACTATTGTGGCAAATATTTTAAAATTGTGATCTAATGTGGGTTTACATAGGACATTCCAAGAGAAAGTGATTTTCATATTCAACCCTCTTGGTGTCACAAATATGACAAATTATTTTGTCCTACAACATTTTAGGAATTTACTAACACTTTATTTCATTATGGATCTTGTGAGAATCTATTCTTATTTTAGAAATGTTGGTTTTCTTTTTTAAGTTAGTTAAAAAAAGAGATACTTTTGATATTATAGATAAGGGTTAATCACCTCCTCATAGTATCTTAATTTTCGCTTATCCTCTAATTATTTACTACACAACAACTTATCCTTAAATTTAGATGTAATAATATTTTTAATATCGCCATTATTCTGCATAGTGACCTCTTCCTCCACTCCCTAATGATTTGGCTAAGACTCAGCATATTTATGTTAGCCTCACTTAAGTTGTAGGTGGTTTTGATTGGATATTGAAGCAATGTTTGGAGTCTTATTGTCTCTGATGTTGTTGTATTGGTATTATACATTATGTATCTAGTCATAGCCATGCTATCAATGGGGAAAAGACTTGCTTCAATGAGGAGGATATCATCGGGTGAATTTCCTTTATGTTTGAGATTATAAGTTATAAAATGATTTTGGATTTGATCTATACTTCTCCATGATTCTCTAGATATTTTGCAAACAAAACTTCACATCCATTAAAGATAACACTAGTGGCAAGAGTCTCAAACACGAGTTTCTTCTTATCCCAAAGCAAATGCCATTGATTTTTCAAGTCCAAGATAAGCTTTCCACACTCCATTTATCCTTCCCTTAATGCTATAGTTCCAATTAATATTGTTATGAATATCAGTTATGAGATATTTGTATGAAGTCACATATTTCAAGTTATTATTGTCATACATGAAATTAACATAAGTGGTATTTTTGGATCTGATTATCATATCCTTTTTTTGTTGGTTTTACTAGTCGAACTTGTACTAGAGAAACAATCATTGAGAATTTTGAATTACTTGTTGATATCATAATAGATCCTCCCCATAAGAATGATATCATTAGCGTAAAGAAGAAGGATGATGACTATACCAACTAGAGTCGTGCTAACACAACCTACTTATACCAAACAACCTTCTAACTTGTTAATGTATGTAAAAAAAAGGTAGGAGATAGGGGACAACGTTACTTAATTCCTATATTACAATTCATTTATTCCAACCAACCCTCTGAGTACTTAAATTGGCAATAACATTCTGCAATGATTAAGTCAAAATGTAACAATTAAAACATAAAACTAATATCATTATTTAATAATAATGATTTCTTTTCATATCGGTATTTGAAATTTTATCATAATCAACCAAAATAGAGAAGTTGCATTTGCAACCCTAAAAAATAAGTTTCATTGCAACATGGGCTATGTCACCAAAATGCATCCTTGTTGTTGTATCTACTATACCTATAAGTAGTGATCTTATGGCCACTATATTTGCATTAGTGCTCATTAATAAGCAACACATCGACGCACTTTGGAACAAACTAGTGTTTGATGCACCATATATTGATATGAGAACCTATGCATCTTCTATTTATAAACGCATCGATGAAATTTATGTTATTGAACACATCGAGGCTCCAACACATCGGGGCTCCAGTTATTAATGTGTGCCTCAATGTGTTTGTGGTGAATACCAACATCGTTGCATATAAACATACTAGTTCCAAAAACCACTACAAGAGTGTGGCAATGCACATAGTTTTATAACACATTGTTGCACTTGAATGCATGTTGTACTAGTGTATACTCCTATATAACACACTAACACACCTTGACACATATCAGCTCAATGGAAAAAAAAAACTATGTAAAGGCCTTTTCTCTCCAATGTTTTCTATTTATAAGTAACTTTTGCAAATGATTAGCAGAGTTTATTTTTTATTTTTAACCAATCTTGAAACACCAAAAAAATACGCTAAAACCTTTTCTAAACTCTGTTTCATTGTAATATGTTCACACTAAAATGTCCTCCCACCAAGTAGTCCATCTTTTTTTTCAACTTGGATTGTGAAGAAAGTCCCAAATCCTCTTAAATTCATTGGTCCAACTCAATTTATTTAGGCAGGAAACATATGAAATAAATATTGTCTTATGTGTTCATGTTTTTTGTTCTTGTCAAGGTACAAACAATACATAGTCAATCATATGAAAGAGGGCTCACCCAATACCTACATGGGTCTTCCCCCATTGTGTTTTTAGACACCATTAAATGGTCTAAACTCTTAAGGACTATTTTGAGTAGTTGGACAACATAAACCAAAATTTAGAGGATTATGTCCTCTTGAAATTTTTAGGATCATAAAGTTCAGGGCTATCTTCAAGTGCATTTCAATCATTTTTCCCCTTGCACTATTCTTAGAAGCAACAAACCTTCTTTGCTATCTTGTGCATAAAGAATATTAAAATCCATATACATTAACTAATGGGATTCTAATAAGCCATTGATCATTCATCTCCAGAAGGGGAGTCCTTCTTACATGTTGTTAGATACATAAATGTTGACCAGGCTTACGAGATGGCCATCCATATTCAACAAAAAACCAAATTAATCTCTAACAGGGATACTTTCCCCAACCAAAAATAGCTTAGCCAAATTTGGGGGAAACTAAAGCTACTACAACATCAATATCCTCGACATGACATGGAATAAACGTAGTAACATATGACCAACAAACATTTAGATCAAACTTAAGGAGAAAATCCCATGCTAAATACAAAAGGATCAAGGTCCTTAAACAAATTTTATTTTCTATGAACTACATTTTTTTCTATATGGATTTGTGACACCTCCAACATTCCATAATGCTACCTTCATTAATTAAGAACTAGTAGCAATATAGTCCATATTGTCCTAATAAACTTGATTGCCTATTCTAACTAGGATTTCGTATAACTTAGAGGACCCTTAGCCCTTTAACACTAAAGCATTGAACCAATCCTCTGAAGTAAGAACCATGGTTTTTTAAGAATTCCTTAAGAGCAAGGGGGAATTTTAACAGTGATGTGGTGAGGGTGCCCTCCTATATGCACCTTAATAAAAGGATGCTTGAGAGTGGACAACTACCTAATTCCCAATGATTGGACTCATGGGATTACTAGGTGTCAACGTGTTATTAGTTGCATGTTGCATATTCGAGAGGCTATTATTTCGGAGGAACAATTATCTTATTATTTTAGACATTGTTGTGAATTATATGCATATAACATTCTGTCTCTTATAGGCATTATTGTGAATTATATACATCTGACCCTATGTATTCTGATATATATATAGTAGGAAGACTTGTTGATAAAAATTTTATATTTTATTTGACTTCGTCATGCTTGGGAGGTTTCCACCCTCGAAGTGTCATCTTAATAACATTTACATTCATCGTTTTGTGTGCCAATGACATGACATTGTGTCATTTACTCTGTACTATGTTTTTTTCAAATTTTGGAACATAATGAGGAGTATAAGAGCAACATAATCTCATATCAACTCCTTATAGAGTGCCCTTCAATCCCAAAGGTATAATTTTTCACTATAACAAAATAGGCCAATAATGTTTATTTTAGCACTAGATTTTAGCCTTTTTTTTTATTTGGAACGAGTGCCTAATGCTAAACTTAATTTCAAAATAGCATGAGGTTTAGCTTAGATAATAACACCAAGTTTATCTTAGGATTTAGTGTTAGGTTTATCACTGCGAATGACATTTGGTTTAGCACAGAATTTACTGCTAGTTTTAGTGTTGATTGTTTGTAAATTAAAATTTAACCTCTATCAAGTAAGATAAATGTCATTTTTCACTACAACAAATCAACTTCTTCACTAAGAACCATTCAGTCCCAAAGGTATACTTTTTCACTACAATCAAATATGTGATTAATGTTTATTTTAGCACTACATTTTAGTGTTTTTCTTTCCAAATTGACGCAATTATCTGATGCTAAATGTCATTTCAAAATAACGTCAAGTTTAGCATCGGGAATAACACCAAATTTAGCATAGGATTTAGTGTTAGGTTTATCACCAGGAGTAACACTAGGTTTAGCATCGAGTTTATTTCTAGTTTTCTCTACTTAAGATACATTCACAAAAAAAATTGTAATTCAAAGTGTATATTTGAACTAAAACTAGACTAAGCTAGTGCAAATTAGAATTTACAAAAACATAGATGGAAAATGGTAAAAAACTGAAAACATAAATCTAAAATGGTAAGGGAATGTTAGGATTTGAACCTGGATCGCTTTTCAAAAGGAAATAACCTTCTTGAGCTACATTCCCACAAAAAGTTGGGATTAAAAGTGCATATACGAATTGAAAATAGTCTAACCTATGCATGTAAGCAAGTGAATAATGTAGATCTTAGAAAATATCGCATTTAATGAAAAGGGAAAATCAAGTAATAAGATATATATAGGTGATGAGATTTGAACCCGAATCTCCTACATGAATGCATGGGCCTTCCTTATGTAAAATTAACAACTAAATATCATGTCAATGAAATACAACCCCCAAAGCCATATTTTTTCTTCTTTTTCCACTCAAACTTCAACAACAAAGAAACAATAAAAATTAACAAATTAATAAAGTAAAAGCTAAGTAAAAGAGGAAGGAAGGAGAAGCAGGGAATGGAGAAGTCGTACCTTCCTTATGGAGGTTCCTCCTTAAAACCCTAACTTCCATGCGTGGAACCCTAAACCTACAACAACAAAATAACAATAAACATTAGAAAATCAATAAAGTAAAAGTAAATTAAATCAGGAAGAAAGGGAGGAGGAGAAAGAAAGGGAGAAGTCATTACCTTCATCATGGATTTTCTTCTATGAAATGTTAGCCTCCATGTATGAAACTCTAAATCTACACCAATAAAATAAAAATTAGTACGTCAGTAAAGAAAAACAGGAAGGAAGGAGGAGAAGGGAACAGAGAATCAATTACCTTCACCATGGAGGTTCCTCCATGAAGCTAAAATCCTCATGGAGAATGGAGAAGGGAGGAGAAGAAAAGAGAGGAAGTAAGGAAATAAGAAAATAATGAAAGAGTGGGTTTTGAGGGGTTTCTACAAGGGAAAATAAAAGCATTTTATTAAAATAATGGAAATCCCCTCAAACTTGTGATTATTGAGGCAAGTGGCTTATTTTTAGCCTTAATTTTTCTTAAAAAAGAAATTAAAGTTTATTTACAATTTGGTTTCTTAATAAACTTCGCACTAAACTCACTGCTAATAGCACTCACTTTCATTAGGGAAATTTTGAGGTTTAAAATGGGCCTCATAAGAGATAATAAAATATTATGAGTTAGGCATTTTGTGAGGAATGTATATTTACAACTCATCTCTTACACTATAACCAATGCAACTATGGTTAAGTTAAATTGAAAAGATGTCTAAAATAAAACCAATAAAAAAATCATCTTTAATATGACTGAAAGTAAAATACCTTTGAGTACATAAATTACTTTTAAATATAATATGATTGATATGACTAAAAGTAAGTACTTTTGATTATATAAATTACTTTTGAATATAATATGATGAATGTACGTATAAAGTAATGTACACATAAAATAAAATATATTAATTTGAAATTTAAAAAATAAGTTACTTCTTCAATATTCAAAATATGTTTATAAACCATGTTTTTATAATTTTGAATTTTAAACATAATTGTAAATTTAAATGAATAAATTATCATTTCTTATATATATATATATATATATATATATATATATATTAAAAATAAAAATTAATTTTAAAATAAAAATATTTTTTTAATTTATTTTTCATCTTTTTAATACACCTTCAAAATCACGTGTAAACTCATTTTTAATAGTTTCTTGCGATATATATTATGTATATTATATATCATTTTTAATGCAATAATCAATAACATCATTAAATAAATAAATAAATAAAAAGTGTTAATATTGGAATGAAGGAATAGTACATAAATTTCTACCAGGAAAAAGTTGAGTTAATATTAAACAAATGAGATTATATCTAATAAACATTATTATTATATGTAATAAAAATTATAATAATATAATATCTTATTATGATATAATAATTCATTCAAATTACTACATTAAGATTTTATGCATGTATTTGGTTTTGTAACTTGAATGTACATGTCTAATTTATGTTGGTATAGATGTAGGTGTTTCAAAGGTTAAAAAGTGATAGTGAAATATGAACCTTGATTAATACCTAAATTTTAAAAAAAATATTAATATTAAAATTCAACCATGAGAATATATATATATATATATATATATAATTTTATTTTTATAAAATATATATATATAGGGGAATCGACAACTGGGGACGGGCTGGTACTCGCGTGACACGGGGTTCAAGGATCCAATCCTGCTACCACTATACCCCTAAGTGCAATCACAGGGCCCGAACCATGGCGAACAGGTAAATTTGGGAGGGATTTGAACACGAGACCTTCTAATTACAACCAATTTCAACAATCCCACTTTACCACTTACTCTGCCTCCACGGGCTATATTTTTTATATTTAAATAATAATTATAATAGATTATTATATATAGTAAGTATTAAAAAAACAAAAATTATTAATCATCAAATTCTTTTTATTATAAGATGTTAAGTGATTTTGATTTTAAATAAAGATTTGACATATATATTTTAAATATTGAAAAAGTAATTATATAATTTTAGTTTGAATAGAGCTTTTACTTTTTTATATTTGTAATTTATTTTATATTGAAATATGAAAAAAGTAACTACATTTAAATAAAACATTTAGTTTTGTGTATTTGAAATTTTTTTTATTGAAATATAAAGAGTATTTTTCTTTTTAAGTACTTTAAGAATACTTTAGTACATTTATATTATATTCAAAAATAATCTATGAGTACTATTTTCATAATGAATACTTTACTTACAACATCGATATAGTTAACTATGGGTTTTAACTCACCATTTACAATTTGACAAATAAGCATCCTTAACTCAAGCAATCCCACCTCAACTATTATAGATGATGTCATCATCTAAAATGTGATTGGTTCTTTTAAAGTGAATTTTGATAGTACATTTTTTGTTTGGAGGAGCATTTTTTACCTCAAAATTCCCCTAATGAGTATTGTCCCATGAAATAATCCCATTTTTCATTAAAAGTTATTAAAACATAACTAAAATGGTAAAATTGAGGAAAGACATGAAGGTAAAAGGGCATGAATGACATGTTATTGTTGTAGTGTTTGTAAAGGCTTTGTTACCCCTTTGAAATTGCATGGTTCATTTCAAATTTTCATAGGCCTTTCCTCTCTCACTAGGCATAGAAGAAGACCCTTGGAGTTCAAGAACAGTTATAGGATAATGGAAGCACATGGAACTCATATATTTTGTGATGATACAATTGATATGATTGAAGAAGGAAGCACTATAACATTATTTCCTTGCTTCTAGAGATAGTGTATGGTGAGCGTAGGGTCAAACACAACTTGAATAAATGAACACCCTACCTTGTTTGGGTTCTATATCATGACACGAGGAAAACAAAGGAATTATTTAGCATCAAAGGTTGAATACCCTCTTCAAGGAGGTGGTTAAAGCATGTTTAATATAAGAAGAAACCATGATTAAGGATTTTCCACCCTTTTGAAGGCATCTTTGTATTTTGGGGTAATGATACATCATTTGAGGCCTACTCTACTATATGGATCCAAACTCTTTGAATGAGAAGGAGATGATGTAGCCAATAAAATTCGATCCATTTATGAGATCTAAAAGACATGCAAACACACGAGAATGGAAAAATAACTATCTTGTATTCCTCCTCCATCCTAACTATTACAACGAAGGTTTAACCCCTTATAACTACTATCTGAGATTTTCAAAAATTGCTAATTTTAGAAAATTATGGCATGACTTTAAAACTAAACACTACTAAAATCTAACTAGAGTGACACTAGTTGTCAACTTGCTTATCTAATCAGGTGTATAAACTAAGATATAACTGATAATTACAAATTTAAAAACTCCCACAAAAACATTAAAACCCCAATTTGAGGCTTTATATGAAGGAATTTGACATCGAAAAAATGTTCAAAAGAGGTTTAATAAATAAGATTTGATTAATCAATGCAGTGAACCCTTCAAAACACAACTTCCTGTTCAATTTGAGCCCAAACGGATAACCAAGTTAAAAGTTATGACCCTTGCAAATCCCTACAACATTCATTTTATTTTATTAATTTTTTTTCTTTTTTTTCCAACCTTTGGAAATCCCTTCATCAGGAGTGTGGCATTGTTGGACCATTTAAAAGAGAGGCATTTGCTTATGAATATGATAAGTGGTATTATGGGCCCTTTACAAGTATTCAAAGGTAAAATGAGTAAATTCTCCTCCACAAAGCCGGAACCCTAAAACATGACATTTGGAAAGTGAAAAGGTTAAAGTGTTAACAATAAAATTAACACCCTCTTGAGGCCTGGAAATTTGCAGGCAACAACAGCAAGGGATTCTCCCCAGTCAACGTTCCCAACCAGCCCGTGACTGTTTGGTGTAGGGAATCTGTTCGATTTGCGGTCCGGCTACCGTAGGTCAAATAACAAAAACAAAGGGTTTTACCGGTTGCGGCCCGGTCCACCGTGTATATTTTTGTATTTTGACTTTAAGTATGATATGCAAGTGCCTATCTAAGATGCAGATTGATGAAGAATGTGAGGAGTGGTCACAATTTGATGCACAGGTTCTTACCTCTTGTCTTAGACTCACTCGCATCTAAATCACACACAACTGAAAAAACAATACTAACTAAGCTGTCCCTAGGGAGCAAGATTATTAATTCATGAGTAATGTAATACTATTCATTAGTTAATATAAATCATAGATAGTTGTTCTTGGAATCAAAACACATAAAAATGAATAAATATATGCGCAACAAGATAACTCGTCATCTGTTAAAACATTCACTACTCATAGTGGAAATTATCACAGAATAAACCAGAGAACATTCAAATAAGAACATAGGTTCAGAAAGTTAGAACGCTCTCACAGTTAATGAAACACAGCTGAAAATGAAATAGTTCCCCTTCAACATTGTTCATTTCATCACATTTGAACATTCCACACATCAGTTTCTCCAATAGGCAAAATTGTAATTTTATTATTGCAAAACAAAATAGTTCCTCTTACAACAAGTAGTTCACAAGTTTCTCTGGGAAAAAGCCCCTCTCCTATCTAATTCCTCTATATTTATACAAAAGAAAAACTGTTGGGCTACCCACAAATGACTCTTGGGATTCCCCAACGCTTCACCTCCCACACTTTCTTACATTAAGTGCTTATAGAATTTACAATATATTATAATAAAAACAAACAAATAAAGCACTTATGAGGAGGGCCCTGCTTGACCGTTCAAAAACTTCTTCCATGCTGAAGCTTCTGAGGCAATGTTTTCGAACTCAGAAGGTTCTAAAAAACGAATATTGATTTCAAATTTACCGGCCTGATTTCTTATTACTTCGATCATGGCTGAGCTCAGGCGAAGTTAATCCTCTAGCAACTGTACACTAACCGTGGAATGAGCTACCTCATTTCTCAGGGTCTGCTCGTCTAGGGCTTTGATGTGCTGATTCCTTTGTTCATCTTCCTGATATCTACTTTGCAACATCTCCAAAAACAGGATGTGGTCTAGAAAGGTGTCCATCCTCTGTTCAGCAGCAACCTGGCAACGATTGTAAGTAATCAAAAGCATCCTACAGAACTCTGTACAAGCTCCCTTTGTCTTCTTTACGGCCTTCTTGAATTATTTGGTTGTTTTTATGGCAAACTCTAATAAATTGTAGTCTTGTCTGAGGCTTTGTTGATCTTTTGCCGGCAGGTCCGTAAGGATTTCTTCATTGGCCTCTAATCTTGCCATTCTTCCCATCAGGACTTCTAAAATGTCATGTGATCTGTCCACAAAATATGAAGAAGTTTCCAAAATTTCTTCCAGTCTATTGTCTACCTGCAAGATCTTGCACCTCTCTTCTTCTATGGATACTTGCAGCTGGTGCATCTTGCTCCTTTGTGCTAAAACATGCTCCTTGAAAGGCTAAAGGTTAGCTTACTGTTCTCTGGCTTCTTCTAGAGCTACTACTAATGAAGTAGCTTGTTCTTTAAGCTCTGCTATCTGCACTCGAGATTGCCTCTCTGTCTCCTCCTAGGCAGCTTTCTGTAACTCCAGCTTCCCTATCTTACTGAGCAGCTGATCCTTTTCTATATGAAGGCTTTCACATATCGTTTTCAACTCATCCTTTTTAGTCCTTAGCCCCTGACATTCCTGCTGCAGTTTTTCTAGACTTTCCTGGGAAACCTCCAGAGATCTCTTCTCTACTTGGAGGAACTGGAGCTCTACTTTTGAAGACTTTATTTCATGTTGCATGTCTTCAAACTTTCTTTTCAATCTACTACTTTCCTCTCTCTCCCTTCTTAGGGTATCTTTTAGTTGGGCAACATATTTCTTTGACTGTTCAAGATCAGTCATTATCTGATCCACATTGTCCTCAGAAGCATGGATCAATGCTGCTCCAGCTCTGATAGTGAATCTTGGATCCTTGTCTGTCCCATACACCACGGTTGTGTCATTTATCATTTTCCCCGACTACCCCCCAGTCTCAACCTTCCTCTCAGTCCTCTTCATAATTCTTTTTGTTTCCCCGTCATAAAAAATAGTGTTGAAGTTCGGCACCTCTTCCCCTTTCTTCTGTTCAAAAGGGATCAATCTTAGGGTAGGAACAAGATCCTGTCCTAATGTGCTACTAGTAGTTGCCTCAGGATCTTGAAAATCAGGATTACCCACATCCTGAACCTGAATGTCTACAGGATCGGAAGCTTGTTGCTCTATCAGTTTTAATCTTTCTGCTTCCTGCTTCCTAAGTTCCTCATCCATTTTCCTTTTCCTTTCTTCTTCCTCAATCCTAGCAACTTCTTCTGCCTTTCTAGCTGCTTCTTGTTCAGCTCTTCTCTTTTCTTCCTCCTCACTTTTAAGCCAATTTTTGGCCTCCTGTGCTAGTCTCCTAGCATCTTCATCTCTTTTGCTAGCTTCCTCTTCCTCTGCTTTTTTCTGCTCATCTTGTCCTTTCCAGCCTTTAGTGGTGATTTTATTTTTGAATCTTCTTCTTAATGCAGTTATGTTTTCTGCATTTCAGAAAATTGATTCGTCTTTATCCTAGTGGATTTTATACTCGAAATGTACATTTGCTTCCCTGCAGTGCTCTGCCACTTTATTCCAGGAATCATTCCTGTGGAAGTTTATTTCCCCAAAATGGAATTTCCCCAATTCTTCTACAACTTCATCGGCTTTCTTAACTCTTGTGAACTTATAACTTCCCAACCTAAATGGTAGGGGAGGATAAGGTGCCTTCTTATGTTCAAATAAAAACTCCCTATGCCATCCAAGAAGACCTACCTGACTGCCTCTTTGTGTATCGCATAATTAGTGGCATACTTTGGAAGTAGTGAAGGTGCTCTGGAGCATCCATACATTCTGATATATAGTCCATCCTTCGTTAGGTAGTAATCTGCATATTCTTCAATAACCTGCAACACTTCTTCCGACATGCAATTGCATTCTTTTAAGAAAATCAATGTATATAATGGCATAATGAAGTGTTCACACACTTCTCTATAGTGACTATGGTACTTATGTGCCCACAGTGGCTTGTAGGCTGAGTAGACTGGTGTTCTCTCTCGGTCCCAAATACACCTCAGGTTTGGGAAGGGTTGGTTGCATAGTATGCAATCAATCAGTATAGAGCTCATGTATAACTTTGATTTCTTCTGGGACACCCCTCCCAATGCTGAATCAATGCAGGCCGAGAGGCTGTTTGATACAATGTTCACCCAGTTGAACATGGTTCCTTGGGTTGCAACATAGAAGATGATAGGAACCCAACCCAACTTAAAACTTTTACCGTGGGCTCTCCCAAAAATCCTGTTCAACATTAAGGAAATGAACCTGTAAGGGGTCCTTACGGTGGCAGTGTCATATTCCCCCGATGGCCTAGTTCTGAAACTCTTGCCAGGTACCAGCATTCTTTTCAAAGTCTCGACTAGGTCCAAATTTATTTTCTTTAGCCAGTCTTCAGTCAGATATACCCGGGCTTCCGATAAGTGGTAGGCTAGTGATACGTAACCAGGGCTATAAGAAACATAACCATGTTTGTCAACGTTGGCCAAAATCATGGTAGTTACATCTGCCCTGGGAAGAATCCATCCAATTACCTCTGAGCACGGGAAAAGCTCAGGTCTGGTAGCAACCCTCATCAAAGCAGATCTCTCTATATTTGCATATATAGTTTCTTCCTCAAAACCTGTGTCAGGTACCTCCCGATGTGTTATTAGTCTGTAGATTCCCCCCCATTTATATCAGGTTCCACACCAACTATGCATCTGGTGTCTTCGTAAGTGTATTCAACCTTGGTGACAATCTCAACATTGGGTTCCTCCTCCACTATAGGGGCCTTCTTCTTCTGCCTTTTAGACATCTCATATTCGGAAGGACTTCCTTGTCATACACAAAATCCTTTAGGTCCTGTTGAGCCATTTCTAATAAATATTCAAATAATGGAGACAAACTACATGAGCATCTACCTCATTTAGGCTAGTCATGATTGAAGCTATCAAAAATAAACACACAACATTTAACTACCAAGTATTCCTGCACAAAAACGAATCTACAAAAAGAACTAAAACCTGCCCATGACTACAAAATATTGCATAATCGACTCATAACATCACGGCCCTGCTAAAATGAAGAAAAATCCCCCCCGGTCAAGGAAAATAGTCTCAACTACACCTTCGGCACTATGATTCCACAAAATTTCATATTCCCACTCTCATTCAAAGTGAGGAGCATCTCAAAACCGCGACCCAAATACTGGGAAACCAAAACCCCGGTACTCCGAAATAAACAAGAAAATGCCCTCCTCCGCAAACTAACAAGGAACTACCCTCCCCGGATGGCCATACACAGACTGGGGGAAACTGGTGCAGACAGCATAACGCTCGTCTACACCGTTTTCCCAAACAATCAAGTGCAGTTCACACGCTCATAACGGTAATGAATCTAATCATTCAGCAACAAAAATACCCACACCGGACAGCCATACCGTCTACACGAACAATATAAGCGCTGAAAAATGTAAACCTAGGTATTCATTAACTACAGAGGTGGGGACTAACCAAGGGCGACAACCTCAGTTCAACCATTCGAACAGAAAAGGTAGAATGGTAATAAAGGCCTACCTGGCAATGCACTGTGCGACTAGCGAGAAAAATCCACAAACTTCCACGGTGGCGCCACCTAGGAACGGGGTACCGACAGTGAGTACAGTGTCCTGCTCGAAACGAAAACGACAGCGTGGGAAATTCATGGAAAAAACAAAAGAAAATAATAAACCCCAATCCCCCAATATATAGATCCTGGTAAACAAACAATCGGCGGGAAAAACATGACCATCGGGCAGCGAAATGACTAGGGGATTGGCGATCATGTCAACTGCTTCTCCGCAACTGCGGACGGTGAAATGACTACGAGATCTGCAGTGTCAAATGAAGCATTGGCAAGAGAAATAAATAAACACTCTGCATCAGAGTTCACCAGACTAATACCTCGGACCAATAATTGGTTGAAGCGCCGCAACAGCAGAAACCATAAAGACACCGAGTTCCACAAACCAATCAAAATTGGAGGTAAAACAAACAAGACTTAAGCAAAAAATATCAGCAAAGCAGCAAACATAAATCAAACTCAATCGAAAGAATAGTCCCTTCTAGAGCCGCAACGACGAAAGTTAAAAAACTAAGGATCTGCGAATCAAAATGGCGGGGATTAGAAGAGGTTAATACAACCATCAGTGGGGCTCGCAATACATTATCTGCGACAGCGAAAACTGTAGAGACAAAATGTTTCGACGGTATTCCAATAAATCCTCCAATAATGAGAAAAATCAAAGTAAAGCGCATCGGAGGAAGTGTACCTTGGATCGAACCATCTCTCAACTGCATCTTCGCAATGGCGGGCACGCAGTTAACTACATTTTCGATCAATAGTCTCGACAACTTACGACGATGGTTTAAGAACTCAATGTAAGCCGTAGATAGCATTAACAGTATTTGCATAAATATATTCCTTTAACAAACATCAGCAAAATCAAGCAAACCCAAACAAGCTGAGCAAGACAAGATAAAAAAGGAGGGTCCCGAAAATTTTAGAATTTTGGGAAATTGTTGCAGCTGCAACAATTGGCGACTACCTGGTGAACCCCAGATTTCTGAATCAACTTTTCTCCCAGTAAAATACTGTTTAATCATTAAACCCATAAGTTGAATTCTTCTAGATGATTTTATTCCTAAAATGGCAAACACATGCATTTAAATCATTGATGGCAGTCCATTCTTTGGAAATGGGAACACCAAAATATTCAAAGTCCAGATAACTCTTTTCAAGCTTGGTAGTTGAGTTTTATTTTTCCGCTGTCTTTGGGTAGTTTCCAGCTTGGACACCACAAGATCGTAACATATGGTAAACAGAAATATTCATTTGTTCCTCATTCCCATGCCAATTGTGCTTGTGTGCCTTTTGAACTTTTTGTTCTTATGAGTCCTCCATATGCCTTTCTTTCTGAATTTTATTCAAGCTCTTCTATCCATAGTGTCCTTTTGTGTGAGAGATGTATTTAATTTTCAGCTCATGGACGGAGAAGAACTTTTGGCAAATTGATATTCACGTTTTTGATACTTTGCTTTGATATGTATTGCTTCTTTTAGGAGTTTTGACTCTTGACAGCCTCCAGGATTTTAAGATCATGGCATGGGATCATTTATATATAATACTTTGTTTACCTTGCTTCCTTTCCGTGAGTCCTTTGCTATCACCCCCTAGGACATTTTAGATGTGAAATGGATGGAGCCTCGAAATAGTATTCCAGACTTTTTGATTCTGAGTTATTTTCATGGGTTAAGCAAGACTTCAATGAGCGTATAGCCATTTAGGAAAACTACTTACTAGATGAAATTATATCAGTTCAACGAAGAATGCACAGTCCTATCCCAAATATTTTAGTCAATCAAGAACCCTAACACTTTCCATGCAACCAAAAGTTTGCCTCTTTTATTCGAAAACAAACCAAAAATAACTAGAAACAACAGCAGCAAATCAAAGTGAAAAAATTGCATCAAATTATTTATGTACAAGGTTATCAAAAACAAACACCAAAGTAAAAAAAAAAAAAACTTTTTTTGAGAACCAACCACTACCTGACCAATTCTCTGCCCACCCCTATAGATCTACCAACTTACGAGTCAAGGGGCTAGGCTCGATTGCAGATGTGAAATACCTAACCATTATCTAATTCTGCTATTTTTGAAACCGAAACTACGTCTACCAATTTACAATCAATCCCATCATCCCGTGAACATTGAAGGAGATCGGGCTGAGTGCTTATTATATTGTTGGCTTCTTCTAATGCATGATGTCTTAGTTCAAGCTCCATTAGATAATTCCCCAAAAAATAATTTGCCGATTCATTCTCTTCTTCCAACTTAGTGATAGTGTGCTTCATGTAAGGTTCCCTTAATATTTTGATCCGGTTTGGGACCCCTTTATGAGGCAGCCATAAATGTGACCAATCTGAAGCAAAATACCCCTTTAACCTTGTGGACCAATCTCAGTTCAAAATAAGTCCATACCCATCTGGTATGTCTGCCACTACAATATCAATAAATTGACATATCTTTTCATTTGTGGATAAACGAATGAGAACATTCTCCATTTCCCCAACTACTTTGACACTAGTTCTGTCTAGCTGAGTAACTTCCCAAGCAGTAGATTTTGGCTGCCCATTAATTTTTTTGTAGACTGCGAGTGGCATAACATTCACTGGTGATCCAAAATCTACCAAACAATTATGCATCGTATGGTTTAGAATTTCCAAAGTCAAAAGGAAAGGTGGGGTTTTAAACCTAGATTTCTCTTCCTCAATTGATTCGACATCTTCCTCCATAGGTTGGTTTTCGGTGGGTATCTCTTCCTCTGGTTCTTCAGGCCTTTTAATATTTTCTTTGTTAACACCTACTTGGTCTTCCATAGGCTTAACAAGCTTGTTGATTTGCTTCGGATCTTGGCTGATAATGGTGATTTCAGGTACTTTGCCATCAACATTGTTCTTTGGTTGTTTCCTGACATTCTCTTGCAACTTCTTAATCTTTGAGATTATTGAATTGTATTTATTTACCAAACCAGGCCTTTTGTTGTCATTTGAATTTTCGGTATACTCTCAGGTTTCAGAGTACTTCTTTCTGTAACAAAAATCGAGACACAATCCCATAAAAATATGGTATCATTCTCTTGTTTTTCTGTGGTCTTACTACCCTTTTCCTCCTCATCACTGTCCTCGGTTAATTTAGAATCCAACAGCTGATTCATCACCAATGTCATTGAATTATCCATTGAGGACAATTCTTTTCAGAATGGGGTTGTTGGTGAAAAGTGCAAAAATTATCCATCCCCACCTCTGTTAAATTCATCGATGTTGAACCGTATGGAGGAGGTTTGGGTTGGTTGTTATCCTCCCTTTTTTTGTAATAAGGCTTATATGCTTTCTAAGCCTCCTTTTCTTTTTCTAGATCTATTATTCTGTTGGATAGATTTTGCATCATTTTTAACATCCCCTCAAAATCATGTGATTGCTCCTCTTTAGGTTTAGAAAGCAATAAGGCTCTCTTGCCGAAAGTTTTTTCTCCAGACTGCTCAGGATAATCTTCTATACTTTCCTTTTCAGCCTCTACTCTTTCTTCCTCTTCGTAATGTTAAATTTTCATATGCTTAGCTAAGACATCAGTATTTCATTTCATTTTCATGACAAAAGCATATAAACAGGATCACTAAAAGATAGACAAGCACAA
>LPNX010411625.1:331461-343706 GCA_001517045.1 Pseudotsuga menziesii
AGCAACATCAGTAGGGTAACACATATATAAATCATTGGAAGCTTTTCAACATCATGTAGTCTTCATCTTCAATCTTCAGTCTTCATCATCAGCAACATCTTCAGTCTTTGATCAGCAACATCTTCAGCATTTTGATCTTTCCATTAGCAACGACATCTTCAGCACTTGGACTTTTCAATCAGCAACATATTTAGCACTTTGACTATTCGATCAGCAACAACATCTTCAGCATTTTGACCTTTCAATCAGCAACATCTTCAGCACTTTGAATTTTCAATCAGCAACAACATCTTCAGCACTTTGACCTTTCAATCAGCAGCAACATCTTCAGTACTTTGACCTCTCGATCAGCAATATCATCATCAACACTTTTCCCTTTCAATTAGCAGCAACATCATCATCATCATATTCTGATCTGTCGATCATAATCATCATCACATTCTGATATTTCGATCAGAAACGTCATCATCATACTCTGATCTTTCGATCAGAAACATCATCAACATAGAAACATCATCATCATACTCTGATCTTTCGATCATAAACATCATCATCATACTCTAATATTTCGATCATAAACATCATCATCATACTCTAATATTTCGATCAGAAACATCATAATCATAGTGTGTCATCATCATACTCTGATCTTTAGATCAGTACGTCATCATCATCATACTCTGATCTTTCGATCAGTATGTCATCATCATCATACTCTGATCTTTCAATCAGTACGTCATCATCATCATCAGCAACAACCTGCAATCCACAACTCAAAGACAAAAAGTCTTTGGATCATTTTTGGACTTAAAGTCCAGGGATGATACAATCCCACCACATTCTCGACAACCGAAGTTACCGAATTGATTACGGGAGAATCAGTCCCTATCACTTTAGGACTAAGTCCAAGGATAATGCAATCCTACCACATTCTCGAGGACCGAAGCCACCAGATTGATTACGGGAGAATCATTCCCTGTCACTTTAGGATTGTGTCCAAGGATGATGCAATCCTACCACATTCTCGAGGACCGAATCCACCGGATTGATTACGGGAGAATCAGTCCCTATCACTTTAGGACTATGTCCAAGGATGATGCAATCCTACCACATTCTCAAGGACTGAAGCCACCGGATCACTTTAGGGAAAATGCCCAGGGATGATACAATCCCACTGCAACATCACTACTCCCCCTATCAAGGAAGGTCTTTCCGAACAACAACAAGCTTGTCTCGAAAGTGTTCGAACTCTACTCAAGGCAGAGGCTTCGTCAGTACATCATCATCCAAACCATCATCATCTACATCTTCAATATCTGAATACTGATCTATCACCATCTGTATCTCCAGTATGTGAATACTAAAAGCATCATCATCTATATCTTCAGTATAGAAATACTGAAAGCATCATCATCTCTATATTTAGTATAGAAATACTGAATCACCATCATCTGCATCTTATCTTGTATGTAGAAATACCGGATTTCTATGTGTTACGTCAGAACATAAGGTTCTTTGTCAACACAACTATGGTTATCACATAGAATCATTGTAGTATCCATCTTCAGGTCAAAGAGACCTGATATCAGCTTCTAAAGCCATATGATTTCACAACTTAGTAGAGCAATCTGCTATGTATTCTGCTTCAACCATGCTAAGAGAAACACTGGACTATTTCCTGCTAAATCATGAACTCATAGCAGACCTCAAACAAAATCATATACCTGATGTGCTTTTCCTGTCTGAGATACTTCCAGCCCAATCTGCATCTGTGTAGCCATACAATCTATACTCATGGATACCATCATAGTATAGACCAAAGTCTATAGTCCCTTTCAGATATCTCATCACATGTTTTGCAGCTACTAGGTGAACCCGTCTTGGTTGAACAAGATATTGACTTAAGGTGTTCACAGCAAAACAAATGTCTGGTCTGGTATTTGTTAAGTACATCAATGACCAAATGATCTGTCTGTAGTGAGTCACATCCACTAACTCTAATGAGTCATTAGCTAACAGCTTTAGGATGGAGTCTATGGGTGTGGCCATGACTTTGCATTCCAACATATTGAATCTCTTCAATATCTCTATACTTTCCCTGGTTGAGAAATATTCCTTCTGAACTTTGCCATACTCCCAAACCTAGGAAACAATGCATTAACCCAAGGTCTTTCATCTCAAATTCTTCTGCTAGTTTCTTCTTGCTTTCCATGATCTGTTTCTCATTCCCTGTCAAGAATAAGTCATCCACATATAGTAATATAATGACAGGTTCATCTTCTACAACCTTGTAGGAAAGGTTAGGATTGACTTTACTCTTGGCAAAGCCCATGCTCATCAGAAAACTATCTATTCTTCCATACCAAGCTCTAGGAGCTTGCTTCAAGCCATAGAGGGCCTTCTTCAACTTGCATACTTGATTCCATATGTCTTCAACTTCAAATCCACGTGACTATTCAATGTAAAACTCTTCCTCAATCATACCATTAAGGAAGGCTTGTCTTTACTTCATCATGGAAGAAACTACCATGATAGTTTTGAAGGAAGCGTACCTTGCTTCCTCGAGTAAGTGTCTATTCAGAATTAATTCCCTCTTTCTGATAGAAACCTCTAGCCACAAGTATTACCTTACTTCTATCAACAACTTATCTTGCAAATCCATTTGGAAGATACCACATTCTTGCTTTCTGGTTTGAGTACTATATCCCAAACATCATTCTAGTATCATAACATCTTCTATGATTTTGTCTTCTCAGGTCATCAACATATCCTAGTCTTCTGCATTCAACCTTGAAGGTTGGAACCTACTTTACTCTTGGTAAAGTCTCGATCCATCATGAAGCTATACATCATGTCATACCATGTCGAACTCAGATATAATTTTCTGTAGTCACTCCCCCTGAAGTGGAGTATCATCTTCCCTCTTCATTCTGTACAGGTGGTTCTATGCTTGATATATACTGGTCAATAGAGTATGTCATGTCATAATCTATTCTTTCTGAGGAAAATCATGAACCTTGCTTTGTACACTTGTTCTTGTAGATCCATATGGAAGATACTACATACTTCCCTTTATGTCTCGAAATCATATCGTATACATCATTCCCCATGATCAACTGTTTTTTTTTTTAATTATAGATTCTTTCATAGCATTCTTTTCTTCATCTTGAGTTATCTCTTGTACCCATGGTGGTCTTCGTCCTTCAAGGTGGATCTACCGCTTTCTGAAGCTCTTTCTTCTGTCATGGTGTCTCTGACCCTGGGAGCTTTAGATTCATGTTTATTGGAGTGAATATTGAATTGTCATCACTTGTTCTTTGGAACAAGTCTCATCCTTCTTTTCTTGTAGGATGTTGTACAAGACCTTTCCTACAATTCAAATGCACCAGTTGCATGGTTAGAACTATTTCATAAAACATATGCATAACGACAAATTCTTATGCATCATGCAACTGTTTAGTCAATACAACATTCATCCATATCTCACATAAACTTTCTAGATGCCTTCCATATCTACCATGACATTATTCAGATTGTGCACTAATCCAATATGTCAGCAAAGAGGTTTGATAAGTAGCAATGGAGATTTGTATAGCACCATGAGCTACTTACCCATCACATGCATATTAGTAGTATACAGTCATTAATGCAAACAATCTATCATGCATAACACATCAACTGAATATAATCAAATGTATAACAAAACAATATCATGAAATGACAATTGAATACTTATCTTTTATTTGTTTTGTGGGTAGAATCCATCTTGATCATTCTGCTTTATCATCTTCTTCATTCATGAAATCATCATTTCTTATCCAAATGACAAGAATTGAGTTCTTCATATTCCTCATCGCTTGAGGGATCTTCTTTGAATGGTGAGAGCTTGATCTTCAATTGCTCCCATATTCTTCTTCTCTTCTTATGAGTCGAGCTGAAAGTAATTACTTCCTTCTGGAATACATTCTTTGCATGAATCCCATGATCCTGGGAGGCCATTCAAGGTGGCTATCACCACTTCTGCATTCTCCATTTCTTCTTCTACTGCTTCAAGTTGTTCTGTATTCTGGATCTTCACATTCTTCAACTGTTTTCTCAAAGCCATATTCTGATTTAAGTTCTTATCTTCAAATAGATTGATCAAGGAATAAAACATCTTCAGTGTCTTTAGGGAAGACACTTGTGGTACAAGTTGATCCGTTATTGAATCAACAATGATCTTCTTGGCCTTGATCAAGTTCTTCTTGTGTAAGGCTTTGAGCCTCATCTTCGTATGGAACTGGAACCTCCCTACTTATGTAGGTGTCCAACTCATTTTCTTTAGAGAGATCAAATACTTCCATGCTTGGAAGTTGTCAGCTTTACCAAGCTTATCATCAAGCTGATGTGATAGATCACTTTGAAATGAGAACCTCAAATGCAAATAGCAAAAGATTAGATCTTACCGATTTGAGGTGTTCGTCCTGCTTCCAGAGCTAGCTGATTTAGGGTTTGTTAGAGAAACCCTAATTTTAAAAACTTGGAATATTTAAGATCTGATTGGATATAAAGATATATCTCTTCAAATGGAGCTGTCTAATGTACTCCTTTTCTGAAAACAGTGGAGGGAAGCTCCCGGAACAGGAAGCCCTAGTTTTCCAATTTATTTTGCAGAAATGCATGTCACTGTTTCTGTGATATCTCTGAAATTACTGTTCCTATGTGTTTGAAATTTTGCACTGAGGTAACCTCACATGTTCCTAATCCAACACCATAGGTTTGATCAGAATTTGTTTCACCAATTGGGATTTATGATCCTTTTCCCACGGTGACCTGTTACAGGACTGTTCAGAACAGCGAAGTTGTACAGAATGCCACGTGTCACTGTTTCATATTCTGGTTCTAAAATTCGGACCACAGAAATTATAGACCATAATATTTTTGTAAAATCTTTAGGAATTCAATTTGGACCTCTGCAGCCCAATCTATAGCAATGTTCCCCAGGTGTCCTTTTTAGGGATGAATTCTGGAAGAGGCTAGAACCCTAACTTGGAGGGATCATATCTCCCAAAATATAGTGCATCTGAGGCTAAATTTTGGACACAGTGTACATCAGGATTTTATATTTGGTATTTTCAAATTTCAGCTCTTTAACCTTCACCAATATTTGGATATAGCGAATGTACCAGAACTTAGCATTTTTAGTATTTAGGGTTTTTCTAGCTCGGGGTCAAACTAGGGTTTGACTTTCTCGGAGTTTCACCCAACCAAAAAACTTGATCCAGGTCTCTAGAATTCGATTTTTCTAAGGAGATTAATCCTATTCTGGGCTCACTCAAAAAAAATTCTTCTGTAAGAAGCCCTAATTTCCCGCACCGAAAACTGAAAATGCTTGGAATCGAATTCCGCTTCGACAGAAAGATGTGCCCTTCAATGGAGAGTCAGCCTAGCCTTCTTTTGCTGATCAATTGTGGAGAGAGAACCAAAAATTAAGAAGCCATAGATTATGTAGCTACACATTGTCTTATTTTCAGGGTGGCTCTGATACCATGTTGAATTTTCATATGCTTAGCTAAGACATCAGTATTTCATTTCATTTTCATGGCAAAAGCATATAAACAGGATCACTGAAAGATAGACAAGCACAACCATAAAAAAAAGGAACACAAATATTTATCTTGGGAAAACCCTAAAGGGAAAAACCCAGCAAAATATTTCTCAATATAGATGCCCCAAAAAGATAAAAGATAAAACCAGCAAGGAGATCAAATCCTGATCCTCCTCCTTCTCTAGCTACTTCTCTTCTCCACTAATGCACTACACAAGTGAGAGTGTGTGTGTCACAAATGAGGAGCACTACACCTCTATCTATATTCATCCGTTCACTTAAGTTAACTCATTTGACATGTAGGCTTGAGTTAAATCATGTAGGCTCAAGTTACACATGTAGGCTCAAGTAACCACACTGGGGTGCTGATGACCCACCTTTACAATTAGATGGGACTACCTCATGACTCTTATTAGTTCTTTCGATTAGAAGCATCGGGGTACAATGTAATACAAGTGGTTCTCCCGGTAGGACCATCGGGGACCACAAAAAGACACATATAGAATATTCTTTGAAGTTACAATATTTCAACACGTAAGTCTCTAATAACGTAGGCTTAACTTGAGCTTTTGTGAACATAGCCAAGTCAGGACCTAAAGCTGAGGTATAATACTCAATCAAAACTTTGTCCAAGGGCTTATCAGTTGCAGAGAAGTTCTTAAGGTAAGCATAAAATATTTGAGTAAATTTGTGCACCTTTTCTTTCCTTTCTTTTTTTAAAGCACCTAAACCTTTCATTAGTGATGCATGCGTCTTTTGGGATGCATACTTACTTCTAAAAATCCTTTCAAAGGTATTCCAGTCTGGGATAGAGTTTACAGGCAAACCAAAGTACCATGATGTTGCTGCTCCTTTAAGGGTGTGTGGAAAAAGTCCACAAACTACATCCTCATGTTCCCCAGCCCTTAATCCTTCTATTGCCAAAAAGAAACTTTGCAAATGGTCATCTACTACAACCTTCTCATTTGGATCAAACTTAGGCAGCATCTTCTCAAAAGCTTGAGGTAAGTCATGCAACGGAGGTGCTAAGTTCAGGGATGATCTGGATTTCCAAGCAGGTGGTGGATTTGGTGGATTAAGTGGTTGATTTGCATTTGCGCCTGCCATGAGTCTGGGTGGAGAGTGAGGAGGTGAAGGAACAGGAGTATGCACAAGAGAATAGTAAGGTGTGTTTGGGCCTAGTTGATTCAAAGGTTGAACAACTTCCTGTAACGCTACTTCTAATAACTCTTCCAAATCTCCAACCAACACTAAATCTTCCAAGATGGGATGATCTTTCTTCTTGTATTCTCTTCGGGGTAAATCACGGATAGTGGGTAACCCTCCAATACTCTTTACATAAGCCCATGTGTGTCTTCTCAGATCATTTACTACTTGGTTGTCCACAGCAAACAAATTTTCTCTATTCTCTTCAATATTTGGATCAAGAAATAAACTGCTTTCAAAACTATCACTGGTGGAGTAATTTCGAGGAAATGGATTTCCCCGACAAGCCATGCACTGGTGGCCCTCCTTCTAGCGCCAGAAACTGTTGAGGCCTGGAAATTTGTAGGAAACAATAGCAAGGGATTCTCCCCAGTCAACGTTCCCAACTAGCCCGTGACTCTTTGGTGTGGGGAATCCGTCTACTTAGCGGTCCAGCTACCGTAGGTCAAATAACAAAAACAAAGGGTTTTACCGGTTGCAGCCCGGTCCACCGTGTATATTTTTGTATTTTGACTTTAAGTATGATATGCAAGTGCCTATCTAAGATGCATATTGATGAAGAATGTGAGGAATGGTCACAATGTGATGCGCAGGTTCTTACCTCTCGTCTTAGACTCACTCGCATCTAAATCACACACAACTGAAAAAACAATACTAACTAAGCTGTCCCTAGGGAGAAATATTATTAATTCATGAGTAATGTAATATTGTTCATATGTTAAGATAAATCATAGATAGTTCTTCTTGGAATCAAAACACATAAACATGAATAAAGATATGCGCAACAAGATAACTTGTCATCTGTTAAAACATTCACTACTCATAGTGGAAATTATCATAGAATAAACCAGAGAACATTCAAATAAGAACATAGGTTCAGAAAGTTAGAACACTCTCACAGTTAATGAAACACAGCTGAAAACGAAATAGTTCCCCTTCAACATTGTTCATTTCATCACATTTGAACATTCCACACATCACTTTCTCCAACAGGAAAAATTGTAATTTTATTATTGCTAAACGAAGTAGTTCCTCTTACAACAAGTAGTTCACAAGTTTCTCCGAGAAAAATCCCCTCTCCTATCTAATTCCTCTATATTTATACAAAACCAAAACCGTTGGGCTGCCCACAAATGACTCTTGGGCTTCCCCAACGCTTCACCTCCCACACTTTCTTACATTAAGTGCTTATAGAATTTACAATATATTACAATAAAAACAAACAAATAAAGAACTTATGAGGAGGGCCCCACTTGACTGTTCAAAAACTTATTCCATTCTGAAGCTTCTGAGGCAATGTTTTTGAACTCAGAAGGTTCTAAAAAATGAATATTGATTTCAAATTTAGCAGCCTGATTTCTTATTACTTCGATCCTGGCTGAGCTCAGGCGAAGTTGATCCTCTAGAAACTGTACACTAACCGCGGAATGAGCTACCTCATTTCTTAGGGTCTGCTCCTCTAGGGCTTTGATGTGCTGAATCCTTTGTTCATCTTCCTGATATCTACTTTGCAACATCTCCAAAAATAGGTTATGTTTTGGAAATGTGTCCATCCTCTGTTCAGCAACAACCTGGCAACGACTGTAAGTAATCAAAATCCTCCTACATAACTCTATACAAGCTCCCTTTGTCTTCTTTACAACCTTCTTGAATTCTTTGGCTGTGTTTATGGAAAACTCCAATAAATCATAGTCTTGTCTCAGGCTTTGTTGATCTTTTGCCAGCAGGTCCGTAGGGATTTCCTCATTGGCCTCTAATCTTGCCATTCTTCCCATCAGGACTTCTAAAATGTTGTGCGATCTATCCACAAAATATGAAGATGTTTCCAAAATTTCTTCCAGTCTATTGTCTACCTGCAAGATCTTGCACCTCTCTTCTTCTATGGATACTTGCAGCTGGTGCATCTTGCTCATTTGTGCTAAAACATGCTCCTTGAAAGGTTGAAGGTTAGCTTGATGTTCTCTAGCTTCTTCTAGAGCTGCTACTAATGAAGTAGCTTGTTCTTTAAGCTCTGTTGTCTGCACCTGAGATTGCCTCTTTGACTCCTCCAAGGCATCTTTATGTAAATCTAGCTCCCCTATCTTACTGTGCAGCTGATCCTTTTCTGTATGAAGGCTTTCACATATTGTTTTCAACTCATCGTTTTCAGTCCTTAGCCCTTGACATTCCTGCTACAGTTTTTCTAGACTTTCCAGGGCAACCTCCAGAGATCTCTTCTCTACTTGGAGGAACTGGAGCTCTACTTTTGAAGACTTTATTTCATGTTGCATGTCTTCAAACTTTCATTTCAATCTACTACTTTCCTCTCTCTCCCTTCTTAGGGTATCTTTTAGTTGAACAGCAGATTTCTTTGACTGTTCAAGATCAGTCATTATCCGATCCACATTGTCCTCAAAAGCATGGATCAATGCTGCTCCAGCTTTGATAGTGAATATTGGATCCTTATCTGTCCCATACACCACAGTTGTGTCATTTATCATTTTCCTCGACTTCCCCCCAGTATCGACCTTCCTCTTGGTCCTCTTCACAATTCTTTTTGTTTCCCTGCCATAAAAGATAGTGTTTAAATCTGGCACCTCTTCCCCTTTCTTCTGTTCAAAAGGGATCAGTCTTAGGGTAGGAACAATAGCCTGTCCTAATGTGCTGCTAGCAGCTGCCTCGGGATCTTGAAAATCAAGATTACCCACATCCTGAACCTAAATGTCTACAGGATCGGAAGCTTGTTGCTCTGTCAGTTTTAATCTTTCTGCTTCCTGCTTCCTAAGTTCCTCATCCATTTTCCTTTTCCTTTCTTCTTCTTCAATCCTGGTAGCTTCTTCTGCCTTTCTAGCTACTTCTTGTTTAGCTCTTCTCTTTTCTTCCTCATCACTTTTAAGCCAGCTTTCAGCCTCCTGTGCTAGTCTCCTAGCATCTTCATCTCTTTTTCTAGCTTCCTCTTCCTCTTCTTTTTTCTGCTCATCTTGTCCTTTCCTGTCTTTAGTGGTGATTTTCTTTTTGAATCTTCTTTTTAATGCAGTTATGTTTTCTGCATTTTAGAAAATTGATCCGTCTATATCCCAGTGGCTTGTATACTTGAAATGTACATTTGCTTCCCTGCAGTGCTCTGCCACTTTATTCCGGGAATCATTCCTATGGAAATTTATTTCCCCAAAATGGAATTTCCCCAATTCTTCTACAAATTCATCGGCTTTCTAAACTCTTGTGAACTTATAGCTTCCCAACCTGAATGGTAGGGGAGGATAAGTTGGCTTCTTATGTTCAAATAAAAAACTCCCTATGCCATCCAAGAAGACCTGCCTGACTTCCTCCTTGTGTATCACATAATCAGTGGCATACTTTGGAAGTAGTGAAGGTGCTCTAGAGCATCCATACATTCTGATATACAGTCCTTCCTCTATTAGGTAGTAATCCGTATATTCTTCAATAACCTGCAACGCTTCTTTCGACATGCAATTGCATTCTTTTAAGAAAATCAATGTATATAATGGCATAATGAAGTGTTCACACACTTCTCTATAGTGACTGTGGTACTTATGTGCCCACAGCGGCTTGTAGGTTGAGTAGACTGGTGTTCTCTCTCGGTCCCAAATACACCTCAGGTTTGGGAAGGGTTGGTTGCATAGTTTGCAATCAATCAGTATAGAGCTCATGTAGAACTATGATTTTTTCTGGTACACCCATCCCAATGCTGAAGCAATGCAGGCCGAGAGGTTGTTTGATACAATGTTCACCCAATTGAACATAGTTCCTTGGGTTGCAACATAGAAGATGATAGGAACCCAACCCAACTTAAAAATTTTACCGTGGGCTCTCCCGAAAATCCTGTTCAACATTAAGGAAATGAACCTGTATGGGGTCCTGTTGGCAGCCAGCAACAACCTGTCCATCTCATTAAGAAATGAAGAGAGATCATCTCTCCATGTGATTTATCAATGGAAAATTATGAGAGAGCACCTTCAGAATCATTGATTCTGAAGGTACTCTCAATCAAAAGAAAGTGATATAATTATTCTAGAGCTGAAAGAAATTCATTTATAAACTCGACCTTTAAAAATTGTTAGCAATCTCATAAATTTTTATGAGTTTATGAAAATCATTAAACGAAATTTATGTGGCTTAAAGAGTTTGAAATAATGGGTCAAGAGAAATTCAATAAAACACATTCTATGTTGAGTAGGGTATTATTGGTCCTAAGCCATGAAACTAAGGGTCATTTTCAAAATGTTCTTTTATGTAATACCATACTACGACATTTTGTAAATAATATAGTTAATGGGTAAATAATGTTTGTATAGAAATTTCTTACTTGTGATAGTTTATCATTGAGATATGTATCGATAAGATATTTGGAAGATTTTAAACCTAGTCTTGTACATACATAGCATAGATACATAGCATAGATATTAATCTAGCTATTTTATCAAAGCATTGTTAATATGAAAGTGCGATTTTATTACCTTGCATACCACAACGTAACATGATTAAATAAGAGATGACTGTTAGGATTAGCTGGCCATGCAGTAAGCCAATTGTCAAGTTAAATAAACGATTATTCATTTGGATTAATGAGCTTGTATGAAAACATGGCTTACACCTCTTAATAGATCGACAGTTGTATGCATATGGAAATATCGTGTTGACAGTGTTAAATAATAAATGTCATTTCGACTTACGTCGTTGTACCTGTTAATTATGAACCACTGTCAATAATCAATGGTTGAAATGATGATTCTATCAGTCACCGTATTTCTGGTTCACCAAGTTAGTGGTTATTAATAACAGTCATGGTTAAGCGTAGATAAACTGGCATAAATCATGGTATATTGTGATGGTTGCAGCGCTTATCACTGCATAAAAATCCCGCTAAAATGGCAGGTTCAAAGATTGTATCTCCGATTAGATTTGAAGCATGCGAAAATAATCCATCATGTCGTGTGTTTGGATACCTATCCCTTCTGTGTTCACTTCTCCATTTGTTTCGGGTCGAAGATAGGAGAGTGTCGAAGAAAACATGTCTCCTTTGAATCGGTTTGAAATTTCAGGGTCTGAACTTATAGACGCCAACCCGGAAGTTGCCAAGAAATTTGAGAAAATGGGATGGGAAAATTTCTTTAGGTGTTTTGATGGTCACCATGTAGAGATCACTAAGATGTTCACCATGAATTTTGAAGATGACAGAGTGCAAATTGGGGGTTTCGAGTTCGTTATCAATGAAGACAAGATTGCCGAAGCCACTAAACTCCCACAGGTTGGGGAACGTTGGTTTAAAGGTACTATGGTCAATAAGAAGAAATGCTTGGCTCTGTTAATGCCATTACCGGATAATGCAAAACTGAGGATAGGCTTCCCTGTGAAATTTCTGAAGCCCGAATGGAGAATCTACTATGAAATCTTGGTAAGGTACGTGTCCTGTTGTGGACGATACTCTCATTTACACTTGTATCATTTACGG
>LPNX010411649.1:11007-21077 GCA_001517045.1 Pseudotsuga menziesii
CAGACAAAAGTAACTAATGTAACCATACATTCTTCGATTACCAATATCCAAATTAATCAATTTAATATGCAATGTGAGAAGTACACCAGCAATAAAATAAAAAGAAGACATTTAAACAAAGATAAGAGAGACTCCAATATACGTGGTTCACCCCTCCCAGGGGTTACGTCCACCAAACCTGCTAATCTTTTATTAGTTACCTTTCAAAAGGATTACAGTCTGTAGTACACTAGCCTTGATGCCAGGCTTTTTCCCTTTGCATAATAAAATTAAATTAACTCTATACATTTTCCAGTAAATCTTGCATGCATATAGTGACTGAAACAATTCACACGGGTTAAGGCTCAAACCATCAGATCCACTATGGTCAAGGTCTTACTTTTTACCTCCAGTCGCACTTACACTTATGATTTGTTAACTCTAGTTTTTCAAAAGAAAAAGCGTAAAATGCTATAAGGAAAACAGAAAGAGATACCTTAGAATCCTCTAACCGACGCTGGCATTCGAGGGTTAACACATTAAATCCACCACTATGTGCTCTCGTATCCAAACCACATTCAACTTAAATGGTATTGATGCCCAACATAATTAATAGATTCATTCCTATGGGGTACCAGTAGAGGTTTATCAACACCATAGGTAAAAAATATTGCTACAAACTGATTACAATCATGATTATGTTTTGGCCATTGTAATTCTCTACTTTCAGATCTCACATCCATAACGTTTGTCAATACCCAATGGGTAGATCAACATACCTTCAATCCCATGGCAAGGAAATAGATCGACTAACTCAGACCTATAATAAATATCAAGACAGAGAAAGAAACTAAAAGTTCCTCACACCCAGAACCCCAAAAACAAAACGTAATCAGCATCATTGCAGTCGCAGCATTTCAAATGTGAAATCGAACTCAGATCCACAATAAAAACAATCAATCGTAGTCCGTATTCTGCATTCACAGTATTTTTAGGTGTAGAATACCAACAAAAGAAATAAAATCGAAAACCTCCAATCCCAATCCACAGAAATAGATCGACCTCTGTCATATCTTTAGCGTTCAGATCTTGAGATATGATGGGATGATTTTTCCCTCTTATTGGGTCCCTCGAGTCTGGTATTTTAATGTTCCAAAGCCAGGTCAAAAATATTAAGGAGAAAACGCGTAGCAGCATTGGGTGATACCTAACCAATGCTGTCGACCGTTAAGAGTATTTTTATGGAATCTACACCATCCTTCCATTGCAGATCTGGAGGATGAAACGATCCCCTTTTCAACGCTCTGATTTTTAACTCAAGACACTGGCCGAGATACCCTTTGCATGTTTTTACCAGGGATTATGGGAAACTAAAACATAGTTTTAAAAACCCTAATCGCAGATGTACAATCAGATCGTATAGATCTGACTCTAGGTAAAAAAGGAAATGGTTTAAATTGTATAGAGTCGACATCGGTAGTGTATAATAATTTCGGATTCGTTTACGGAAATCACATACATCTAGAATGTAAAAGTATACAATCAGACCCCAACCATTCAGTATCTATAGGTTATATAAACTGGATATAACTACAAAAAAAAAGACATCGCAAAGCTTAGATATGAGACAGTGCATCCGATCGCATACCTTAGATAAGAAACATAAACATTAGTGCTCAGATCTGAATCTCCAGGCGATGCCCCAATTACAGAGAATGCCAGAAACGTTCACATGCATATGATTATCGACCCTTATCTTATCCTCGATATGATCAAAGCTCCCCAAATCGTAGTTCCATTTGAACATGTTGAACTGCTATGAGAATACCCTTACGGCCCGTTCATTCATCGGAGGCATGGCACCGTATCCTCATTCTACGATCCTCCATATGGCTGAGAAAATACTCGCCCCCTTCTCTCTACACATGGTCTGTTCCAGAGAACAACAGACATCCGTCGTGAGAAGGGATCCGAGACGCAGGACTGCTACATGAAGTTAAGAGAGAGCATCCTTTTCCTTCACCTCCTATTCCTTTAACTACTTTCGCAGCCCAAGATATTCTCCTTAATCGGCGCTGAAAAAACAGAGGTAATGCCACGTGGAGACCATGCCTAAACATTCTCCTTCGTAGGGATATGATTTTTCTCCTTTTCCTTCATTGGGTTCTTTTTTCCTTTTTGCCCCTTTTCATTTTTTCCCAGGTTACTACACGTTTCTCTTTTTGAGAGAATCCTGGCTCATTTTTCTCGTAGCCTCGTTTACGGTTTCATTGACTATTAGTATACAGGTTCTTAACCCCTTTTTTTTATTGTTACTAGTTGTAATATATACCTAGAGGCTTATTTTTAAATTAGCCATTAATCATACTTTTGAACCTACTCACAACTTAAACCATGAAAAGTTAGAGCAAAAGCGAAAGGGCTACGCGAGATTGATGATAGAATGAACCTACGAGCATTACATCTATCATACATTATAGAGTGATACACTTGCTAGATTATTTGATTGTTATCTATTATTGATCTTAGGTTCCATATGATTCTTCTTTTCTTACAACCTTATTGATCTAGACTTTTCTTTTCTTTTAAGAAAGATCTATTATAATATATATAACACATCTACATGCCACCCCTGCCAATGCAGGGAATCTCCCCATAAACTCTTTACCCTAATCCGTATAATATTTCAGGTACAATACCAATGTTCCCAATATTAAATCGAGGTGTCATGATGACACCCTCTTCTTTTCAAATTGAGGTGACTATATCACATAGTTCCTCAATAGTTAGTTCTTTAGGATCTTTTAGTTTTTTTTTCGACAAGTCCTTGACCCTTTGTCGAGGTATCGTGGATAACATTATTTAAATTCAATTAACTAGGCTATGGTATTTTCTTTAATTGGGCTAATACGGCAAGCAATCAGAATTCTATCGGATACCATAGTCTTAAACATCCCTCATCATCATTTGTCCTCATGGGTTTACTTGGCCCCTTGCTAAGTTGTGTCCTTACCTTTTGTCTCCTAACTTTTCAACTTAGGTAGTTAACATGGATAAGTTACACGCTTTTTCTTCTGGTGGGGCCTTGGACTTGAGTTTCTCACCAAAAGCAGGTACAATGTACATATGTAATCATAATAAATTAACGCTACGTAGCGGGGACATTACATCCTTCACCCCTTAA
The DNA here is from genome assembly GCA_001517045.1 of Pseudotsuga menziesii. Lineage (NCBI taxonomy): Eukaryota > Viridiplantae > Streptophyta > Pinopsida > Pinales > Pinaceae > Pseudotsuga > Pseudotsuga menziesii. The sequence goes on from LPNX010411649.1 coordinate 14,171, forward strand.
GCTAACACCGTCCTCGGTGTTCCAATGTTTTCTTTGACTAGATTACCTTCTTGACAGTCATCATCTCTTCTTTTTTTCACCTCATTGTTGTGAACCCCGGACATCTTTCAGTACTGCCTCAAGTCCGCATTGTTCAAGCCCTGTAACTCTCTGCATCAAGCTTGGGTCTAGCCCAATTTTCTTCAGCATCTCATGCTCAGTATTATAATTCAACTTAGAAAATAAAACATAGATCCTTTTTGCATTGCGACATAAATATGTATGTCTACTAATATCAACATTTGAAAACGATATGCAACTCAAAAATCCAACACTATACAATATCCATAATCCACAGTGGTTCCAACATATCTGCCAATTCTATTTGTCAATAAATGAACATATTTCCTCATATGTACAAGTTTACCTGTATTGCACATACCTTTTCCCTTTTCTTTGGATGTCCTCCATCCCAGCACACCAAGTGCTAACAGTACTCCAAGTACCAATTCAAGCCACCCAACACAAGGACAATACCCTTCCTTAGGCGTATCTCCTTTTGTGCTCTTCAGGGTGCTTCACCATGCTGAGGCACTCTATTCTAGCACACCACCATAGCTCCTAGAGGTTATTTTCTGCACAGAGTCCCCCACTCTTGTGACAGTCCTCTCAATGTGTGTAGAAAAAGTCTTAACCAAAATGTCTTACATCTAGGCGTCCCCAGAATGCATAGTGGTTCCTAGATGGCCTGGGGGTAAAACAAGTAGCTTTCATCCACTACCTTCATCACCACTTTCCTTGTGGTAACAAATTTATGTGCATATCTTTGTAACTCATTACAGTCGTGGAGCTTTTAACACTTATCATGGCCACAATTTTCCCATGCCTGCAATTACTCTATAGGTGGTTAGTTAGAGCATTCATTGATAATCCAAAATTTCAATAATCAATTATCAGAGTCCATAATTTGCATCGATTTTCATAGCCATTCACGAGTTAGATAACCTCATACACATGAGAGAAAATGAAAGGTAAAAATATTCGATCTAATACATCATATCTCCATCTCGGGGAGAAGGGCGGCTTACGCAGAGACAAATAACTGGTAAAGCATGCGTTTCCCATGAAAAAAAACAAATCAACAAGTAGCATCTTCTAGATCTATAGAAGAAAATCACACAAAGTTCATTGTATGTGTTTTTTTTTTTTTTGGATCTATGAAACAAAACATCAATATATAACTAACGACATTTTCCACAATCTTGAAAGGACTAAGCATTATTCACTACTATATTTTGTAGGTGTTCGAATACAATTAATAACCCTTTGCTGTGGTTTCCATAATAATTCACCCACCAGAGAAGTAAGTCCTGTTTCTAGATCCTTGCAAAAAGAAACACAAGAATAACAACTGTTGGCACGCATCATCAAATGCTCCAGATTTTAATAAAACAGAGTCATAAATGGAATACATCATGACCTACAAGAATGATTGCATTCGCAACATACAAGACGGAAAATGCCTTCATCATCCCTTCACATTCAGAATGCGGACAATTAACTAAATGAATCACTTCTTCATGCTTAAATCATATACCAAAATAAATGTATCACATGTCTCACCATATACATGAAATGCATCACCACATACAGGTATGGAGGCATTGACAATTCAAAAGAATCAACCCAAATATAGACGAAACATATTAATCTATACAAACCCAAAAATGCTTTTAGATAATATAGGCCAACACGCAGCAAAGCATTACACCATGCATAAAAACAAATAAATAAATAAAAATAGCATATCAAGCAGCTCAACGTAAGCAATTATCAACCATTCAAGCATCAGCCACAAGTACATATTTCAGTGTTGAATCGACATAAGCAACCATCAACCATTCAAATATCAGCCACAAATACATATTCTAGTGCTGAATCAAAACACAAGAGCCACCTCCTACTCCTATCTTATTCTTCAAAATGGAAATCCCAAATGCCCTCAGGGTAACTTCTCCAACAAATAATAAAAAAAATGCAAAAATCCTTTGTGGCCTCTTCCTATCCCAAAACCGGAAGAATTGATCAAACCACTTATTTATAAACAAATTAGATCATTAAATAAGAAAAACGGTAACTTACCAGTAGCTAACAGAGCACACACTACTGATAGTATTTACACAATACTGAAAGTACTTACAAGGGTTGATCCTCTTTGAGGTCACCCATCTTTTTAGTTTGATCATCTCATTCGTCATTCAAGACTTTTGAATTTCATTAACTATCTCATAATTCATATAAGAAATAAATCTAGTACTTGTTTATAAAAACATCAAACAAACCTAGATCTCTTTGATATGAATTAAAATATCAACCAAACTTAGATCTCTCAGATATGAGTTACTTCAAGTAAAATAAATAACACATAACTGAAGCTGTGCAGTAATATAAAAGGAATCACATCCCACACTCAAATGCATAAATTATCTATCAATGCAGCCTTAGATCCATCACGTAGAATTTAAATCTATCAAAGAAATCTTAGGTATATCCTTGCATTCAAACGATTAGATCATACCCAAGTGTTCTACATATCTCCACACAGTCTACAGGCTATCGCAGATCCTTTGGGAAAGGACAATGGTAATTAGGTAACTCTTTAATGCCACTTTTAACAACAGCAATCAACGAGCGTTACAATGTAACGTATCACAATCCACATGGAGCTCTAAGAATTGTACATCATGTCATTAACAATAATTTAACTCCCACATTATTATTATGGTAGAAGGTACTTTTCACCTACTAGGAGTCGGTCTAAGAGGACTCCTATATCTGACCAAATTTAATTGTGAAGTTTAAAATAAAGACGAGACAATTGTATAATTCTTTCGAAAGACTATCAAGGAAAGTACCAACTACTTGTCTACTTACATTCTCGGCTTAACGCAGAGGTGGAAACAATGACTATCTTTTGTGATCTAAGAAGAGGTTCCTCCATGGGGGCTTCACTTGTTGACCAATATCCTATCACGTTAGTTCATATTGTGGGTTTTTAAATTATTAAAAATTGAACCAATATATTGCAGGTATTGGGGGGATGAGGGGTTTAAGGTGGGGGTGGGTAGGGTGGTTTATAAGGATAGAGGTATAAAAAGGGGTGGGGAGGAGGTTTTAAGTATTGGGAGGGGGTTTCAACAAAAAGAGTTTGGGTCAATATCTCTGGAAATTAAGGGTATTCTTTAATATCCCACGATCGCACGTGCTATGTGCGATGTTCACTAAGTGAAGTCCCTGTGGGTTCCTCCTTCTCCTGCAGAACTATAAGTTCAATGAACATTCGTAATGTGTATGACTTAAGGTACCTGAAAATGGCCGAACGATGCAACCTTGTTGATTTTCTACATCAAAAAAGCAAAATTCAATCATTAATTAAACAAAGCATGCGGAAGCATTTTGAGCCCAATAGGTCGAGCTTTTCAACTCTCGCTCTGATACCATATGTAATGTACCTGATATACCTCGATGCCATTATGTGTAAAGGAGGGGGGTAAATTTTTCTTTTTGTTTTACTGTTACTACAAAACATGTTAGTGACATATCTTGCATCGTATTTAAAATGAGGCATGTCCAAATCAAAATCAATAAACACCAGACTACATGTAGGGTAAAACAATCATCTGTCAATTTATATCCCTTTACTAGATTTTATGTTGATAACATAAAGTAACATGCATATTTTCCTTCTAGTATTAACCAGATTTCGTATTCAGTGGTGGGATACTCAGGTGTAGCATCTAACCTGTCTCTGGATATCATACTCCCATGTTCTTTTAATCACATTTGCATCTGCATTAACCTTCGACTAACGATTTGGATATCACACCCCGAAGATAAAAAGCTTAAATTTTCTTCAGGGAAATTAATCAACTATGTTAATGATCCAGTTGTACCTTCAAACTTGTTAGTTACACATATTTTTACCAGCAATCCAAAGCATTTATGATTTTCCCTTATATTGTATTTTCCCAATGGAGGATTCATCTTCACTTAAGCTAAATATGGAATATTTTAAATAATAACATGAGACCTTGTGATCTGGTTGCATTCATGCCTTATCTGACTAAGTTTTTCCTCAAAGAAGCATTACTCATAGGAAACTTCCAACTAACATTTTGGATTACATACCACAACTCTTTAATCACATTTTTAGGTTATCAGCACTCTTCGACTAACCAAGAGTCTTTTAAGTAGTAAAACTCGTTCTTTCAAACATTGGGTATTTATTCTTAAAATTTGTTTGTCCTCCTCATGCCTAGTAGGAGATCTACCATATTAAATCTGTTGAAAGGAATATTCATTTCTGACCCTTGCGACATAAGAGACATACTTTCATTCTTAATCATAACAATCATAAAACGTCTCATAACTTTCCATCAACAATATACTAGTCATCTTAATACATTACCATTTATACTTTAAGATGTGTGGTACAAGAGTATTTTAACTTCTAGGGTACTTTTGCATATGTCCTAGTGTGCAGAAAAAAGTAACAAATGTAACCGTACATTCTTTGATTACCAATATCCAAATTAAGCAATTTAATATGCAATGTGAGAAGTACACCAGCAATAAAATAAAAAGAAGACATTTAAACACAGATAAGAGAGACTCCAATATACGTGGTTCACCCCTCCTAGGGGTTACGTCCACCAAACCTGCTAATCTTTTATTAGTTACCTTTCAAAAGGATTACAATCTGTAGTACACTAGCCCTGTTGCCAGGCTTTTTCCCTTTGCATAATAAAATTAAATTAACTCTATACATTTTCCAGTAAATCTTGCATGCATATAGTGACTGAAACAATTCACACGGGTTAAGGCTCAAACCATTAGATCCACTATGGTCAAGGTCTTACTTTTTACCTCCAGTCGCACTTACACTTATGATTTGTTAACTCTAGTTTTTCAAAAGAAAAAGCGTAAAATGCTATAAGGAAAACAGAAAGAGATACCTTAGAATCCTCTAACCGATGCTGGCATTCGAGAGTTAACACCTTAAATCCACCAATATGTGCTCTCGTATCCAAACCACATTCAACTTAAATGGTATTGATGCCCAACATAATTAATAGATTCAGTCCTATGGGGTACCAGTAGAGGTTTATCAACACCATAGGTAAAAAATATTGCTACAAACTGATTACAATCATGATTATGTTTTGGCCATTGTAATTCTATACTTTCAGATCTCACATCCATAACGTTTGTCAATACACAATGGGTAGATCAACATACCTTCAATCCCATGGCAAGGAAATAGATCGACTAACTCATATCTTTAATAAATATCAAGACAGAGAAAGAAACTAACAGTTCCTCACACCCAGAACCCCAAAAACAAAACGTAATCAGCGTCATTGCAGTCGCAGCATTTCAAATGTGAAATCGAACTCAGATCCACAATAAAAACAATCAATCGTAGTCCGTATTCTGCATTCACAGTATTTTTAGGTGTAGAATACCAACAAAAGAAATAAAATCGAAAACCTCCAATCCCAATCCCCAGAAATAGATCGACCTCTGTCATATCTTTAGCGTTCAGATATTGAGATCTGATGGGATGATTTTGCCCTCTTATTGGGTCCCTCGAGTCTGGTATTTTAATGGTCCAAAGCCAGGTCAAAAAGATTAAGGAGAAAATGTGTAGCAGCATTGGGTGATACCTAACCAATGCTGTCAACCATTAAGAGTATTTTTATGGAATCTACACCATCCTTCCATCGCAGATCTGGAGTATGAACCGATCCCCTTTTCAACGCTCTGATTTTTAACTCAAGACACTGGCCGAGATACCCTTTGCATGTTTTTACTAGGGATTAAGGGAAACTAAAACATAGTTTTAAAAACCCTAATCGCAGATGTACAATCAGATCGTATAGATATGACTCTAGGTAAAAAAGGAAATGGTTTAAATTGTATAGAGTCGACATCTGTAGTGTATAATAATTTCGGATTCGTTTACGGAAATCACATACATCTAGAATGTAAAAGTATACAATCAGACCCCAACCATTCCGTATCTACAGGTTATATAAACTGGATATAACTACAAAAAATAAAGACATCGCAAAGCTTAGAGATGAGACAGTGCATCCGATCGCATACCTTAGATAAGAAACATAAACATTAATGCTCAGATCTGAATCTCTAGGCGATGCCCCAATTATAGAGAATGCCAGAAACGTTCACATGCATATGATTATCGACCCTTATCTTATCCTCGATACAATCAAAGCTCCCCAAATCGCAGTTCCATTTGAACACGTTGAACTGCTATGAGAATACCCTTATGGCCCATTCATTCATCGGAGGCATGGCACCGTATCCTCATTCTACGATCCTCCATACGGCTGATAAAATACTCGCCCCCTTCTCTCTACACATGGTTTGTTCCAGAGAACAACAGACATCTGTTGTGAGAAGGGATCCCAGACGCAGGACTGCTACACGAAGTTAAGAGAGAGCGTCCCTTTCCTTCACCTCCTATTCCTTTAACTACTTTCGCAGCCCAAGATATTCTCCTTAATCGGCGCTAAAAAAACAGAGGTAATGCCACGTGGAGACCATGCCTAAACATTCTCCTTCGTAGGGATCTGTTTTTTCTCCTTTTCCTTCATTGGGTTCTTTTTTCCTTTTTGCCCCTTTTCATTTTTTCCTAGGTTACTACACGTTTCTCTTTTTGAGAGAATCCTGGCTCATTTTTCTCGTAGCCTCGTTTACGGTTTCATTGACTATTAGTATACAGGTTCTTAACCCCTTTTTTTTTATTGTTACTAGTCGTAATATATACCAAGAGGCTTATTTTTAAATTAGCCATTAATCATACTTTTGAACCTGCTCACAACTTAAACCATGAAAAGTTAGA